>OZ024740.1:377507998-377552998 GCA_964016885.1 Eledone cirrhosa | reverse complement strand
GTTCAGCGCATCGGTAGGAGTTCTCCTACGTGGATATAAAGTAGTGGCCGTACTCGAAAACGAGTTGGCAGCCACCATGTATGTATGTATGTATGTATGTATGTATGTACGTATGTGTGTATATATGTATGTATGTAAAGGGCCGAAGAACTCATAAGAGTCAAGGGCCATCCAAAAGTGTGTATACACATGTACCTGTGTATGTATATGTGTATACATATGTATATGTATATGTATATGCGCGGGGACATAGAAATAGTTGGGCTGGACACCCGATCGCGCGATTAAACCACTGGGAGTAAAGGACCCCTAGCCTTTGTCAGGGCATTCTTCTAGGAGAAGGCAACTCAGGAAACTGGGATAACTCCGATATAGATATAAAACCTGCGGTTCAGTAGTTACTGATGATTTTTTGGTGGTTGCGTCGGCAAAGTTACAAGCCGTTCCCTGGTGTTGGTTAATAGTTAGCCATGTGTTGCTGCTGAAGGCTGGTACTTGGTGGTAGCCGTTTTGAAATATCCTCGTGGCGAAAAGTTTTTGAAATACTGTTAATTTTTTTCTTTAAAAAATATTCTAAAGAAAATTTGAACAATAAAAAAAATCATTTTCCATGAAAATTATTTCGTAAGAAAATCCAAGATGGTCGATTGAAAAATGCGTCTGTGATGAAGAAGCCGTCATGTGGCACGATGCAGCCAATCAGACGGCTGGGATTGGAGAAGACAAGCTGTACGCGGGAAAACAAAATTTCTGAGTCTCCATTTGTAATTTCAACAGAACGCCGAAAGCAAAATTCTATATCCAGAGAAATTCTTTTTTTTTTTTTTGTGTTGTATTTTTGTGTTCGTCTGTATGCGTGAGTTACTAGTGTTACTATGAAAGTTATGACAGAAATATTGTGCAGGCCGCGTGCTTCAACAAATGGAATATTATGAATTTTATGGACTTACGCTAAGTGAGTCTAGTTACCCGATTCGAACATTCCAAATGTTAAGCCACTCCACATAGCCATTAAAACGAATGGCGAATTCAAATAGGCTGCGTTTTCATACTTAATCGTCGAGGGCGTCAATTTGGTAGAGATAGTATTATCCAATTTAGCGGAGAAGTGTTTAGAGAGTTGTAATGTCGCCACGAAGAACCAGGTTTGGTAGAAAGATATGATAGGAATATCGACAACGACTTTAGCTTGTTTTTCATTATTTATTAACAGAGGTTGAGCTGGCATGCCAAGAGAAATAAAACAAATCAATTAAGATTACAAGAGAAAATACGGTCGACTGGCTGAGGCGTTTAGCCAATTCCGTAGTAAAATTGTTGTGTCGTTACATATTGTTTGTGCTGGCGGAGAAAAAGAACAAGTGGTGTTTACTTTAGCACGGTCTAGCTGGAAGTCATAGCGTCCTCAAATCTTTGCGGGCTATTTCTCCCTCATAACGCGTAGGGATACATCCTCTTCTACTGGCGCTGATTGGTTGAGCTGAGCCAAATCACGCACAGAGAATGTATGTGAGCCCGCGGAATGTAGGTCACTACAATTTTGATCTTTTCTTCTTTTAGGGTTATAGCTACTGTCGCTCAGACAGTGGGATTGGCTCAGTGCATAGTCTTTCCTCACTTTCAAAAAAATATCTTCCCGCACAGGCATTGTACGATAGAATTAATTAATAATTATTAATAATGGTATATCGTGCAATGGCCATACTCGATAACGAGGGGGCAGCCATCACTATGTATGTATGTATGTATGTATGTATGTATGTATGTATGTATGTATGTATGTATGTATGTATGTATGTATGTATGTATGTATGTTTGTCAGGTCACCAGTTGGTGCTACTGGTAACATGTATCCCAGTACAACCTGGCTCATGGTCGGGTCGTTGGCGACTAAACTGGCAACCCCACCAAGGTTTCTTGGTGAGGAGGGTGACTTTGGACATCCTGCAGGACTAAAAACAAAACCTGTCAAAGGGAAAAGGAGCTCTTATGAGTCAATGGCCATCCAAAATCACCGGGAGAGATGACCCCTTAGCCTTTGTCAAAGCAGAATTCTAGGAGAAGGAAAACTCTGATATAACACCTGCAACCCTGATGGTATCCAATGATGCTGACTTGTTCTTCTTTTTGGTAAATATCATCTTGGTTAAGAGAGTGGGACTGGCTTTGTGCAGTGCCTTTGCTCACTATAAAAGCTTCACGGCACAGGCATTGCTTTATATCTGGAGATCTCTCTGCACTTGTCGTCACATGGTACCATAGGCCCAGCACTATGTGTCAATAATTGTCACAAGTGTAGTGTTTGTACCAGAGTTTTCAAGTCGCTGGCTGGACTAAAAGTCACACTCGTTCAGCGCATCGGTAGGAGTTCTCCTACATGGATATAAAGTAGTGGCCGTACTCGTAAACGAGTTGGCAGCCACCAATGTATGTATGTATGTATGTATGTATGTATGTATGTATGTATGTATGTATGTATGTATGTATGTACGTATGTGTGTATATATATGTATGTATGAATGTGTGTATGTGTGTATGTATGTATATACATATATATATGTGTATATACATGTATATAAATATGTAAACTTCTCTTTCTCTCTCTCTATCCATCTATCGATCGATCTATATACTCAAGCAACTCCCAGTGTTTCATATGCACTTAAAACGCAAGTAACGTCATTGAGATGTCTATCACAAGTTAACTGTAGCTGTATGTGTCTTGAAAGGTATTTCCTTATTAGTCTTTTGCTAGGTTGGTTCCCATAGGTTGGGGCATGCCACGTAACCTAAAATGTTGAAGGCCACGGATGACGCACGTTATTTCCTGTTTTGACATTACTTTTTGCGTCAGCCGGATGAAAATATCTCAGAAATGCTCTTCTGTAATGGAAATTATCTTGGATTTTCTGTTAAGGGATACTCTGGGATGTTTCAATACGTGCAGTTTTTCAGTCAGTCCGAAGTTGTTGTAACATTATCCATTAGAATATGATGGAACTCTGTCGACAGTGTTTCAAGTTATAGTAGTAGCTCACTATGAACTGAAATGCAACCGTAGAAATATGATATGCCTGGGAGTTGTCTCACGCCTTGATGACACGGGAGTAGTATAGAATAGTATCAACAAGGCACTAAACAATTATCTTATTACACATAGGAAAATCAACTAAACATACAATATCATAAGTACCGAAACGAACGTAGTAGCTACACTGTTCAAAATAAAACACCACGTGAAACGCCACGTTATGCAGTCTCCTACATTACCCCTAATATACAGACGTATAATTTCCTCTCTAGCCTCAAACATTGGCTAGTTAACTATTACAAAGGTTAACTGGACATAGCTAGTAAATGTATTCTCGACGCTTTTAATCTTAAAATTAGAAGTGATGTGAAATTAAGTGAATGAAACTGTAAGGCCGCTCCAATGAAGTGGTTTCATATCATTGATAATAAAATCCTTACAAATTAGCACAAAGTGATATCATGAATTTATATCTATGTATATCGAAATCTCTCTACTTGTAACCTATGAACTTTGAGGAACAAATTGCTCCGATCACCAACTTCGACATCAGAATATTAATGAACATATTGAAGCCATTGCTGTATTACAAACTGCTGCGGTGTTAAAAAGGATAATGACTTCGAAGTTTCCATGAGAAGTTATGATAGGACGGAGCTAATTGACCCTATGAGATTGTTTATCCTTGATACCTCTAGGAAGCAAACCTCTCCTCATATTTTAGCAATATCACACAATGCGAACGACTACGTCATGAATTGATTTAGAAATGACTTCATATATACATATTTGAGGAGTTTGACTTAAATAAAACTGTCAATATAAACCTTATGATGACTAACGTTTTAGATATTTCAAACCACTCGGGTTATAATTAGAAACTGGTAACAAGTAAGAGAATATAATACTTAGCCTACGATAAGGAACCATCTACTATAGTAATGTATCTATATTTGTATGTATACTTCCGGCTCTCTATACCCACCTCTCTTTATATTTTAATTTATATTTATCGATTGGTTTGAATTTAAATATGTGACCAAATTTATAAAATGTTTTAAAATTATTTTCAATTATACATATACAAACACGCACACACATACATAAACACTCCACCCAAATACATGATTTGAAGTAAAACAATTTAGTAAGCGAAATTAAATAGCAAAAAAACATCCTAAGTGTTTGCTAATATCTTGCTAATTATAGAAGTCTTCGAAAGAAAATTTCATTCATTTTTTTTCATATCTTTATACGTTAAGCAAACACAACATTAATTGAGGACTACTTGGTATATATCCTCAACCTCAGTACTTCACTGGTGCTTTATTTTAACGACCCTGTAAGGAGGAAAGGCAAAGCTAACCCCGGCGGGATTTGAACTCAGAGCGTAAAGGACCATAACTAAATTATTTCACCGGGCATACTAACGGTTTCGCCAATCCACCGACCTTTATAATGGCTTCTGAGTTTGGCACAAGGCCAATCATTTTGAGGAGGGTAAAGTCGATTAAATCGACCCCAGTGCGTTACTGGTACTTTATTTTAATGACTCTATAAGAATGAAAGGGAAAATTGACCTCGGTGGGGTTTCAACTCAGAAGGTAAAGGGCCATAAGTAAAGTATTTCGTTGGGCATACTAACGGTTTCGCCAATCCATTGACCTTAATAATGATTTCTTATTTAGACACAAGGCTACCAAATTTAGGCGAAGGGTAAAGTTGATTAGATCAACCTCAGTACTCGATTGATATTTTATTTTGTCAACTCTGGAAGGATGGAAAGCAAAGTTGACCTCAGCGGGATTTGAACTCAGAATGTAAAGAGCCAGATAAAATACCGCAATGGTATTTTATCCGACACTTTACCAATTCTGCCAATTTAGCAACCTCATATACTTAATTATCACATATTATTAGTTAACCTTACGGGGTCGATAAAAGGAAGTACCAGTAGTGTACTGGGTAATTGCTGGCCTTGTGGCAAAAGTAGAAACAATTATTAGTTAAATGGCGGTGGATTGGCAGTATCGGTAGAGGGTCGGACGCCATGCTTTAACGCATAGAGTTACGGGCCTTGCCATTCTGAGTTACGGGGTCGATAAAATAAAGTACCAGTAATGTACTGGAAATTGCTGGCCTTGTGCCAAAAGTAGAAACAATTATTAGTTAAATAAGAAGGTCCAGTTTAAAGATTCCTTTCGCAAACTGGTTAAATCATGGTGGTTGATGTCACTTTGGACATCTCTATAGTGACATCTTCAGAGAAAAATAAACACGAACGACAAGAGAATTCCAGAAGATTGCGGTTCTGAGGAGTAAAGGTTGGACAACGGTTTAGTGCAGGGGTTGATGTGTGAGATACAGTACAGGTGGTGAGAGGAGAATATGCGAGTATATCCAATGTATCTAGCTAGATAAAAGGAGCAGAAAAATTGTTCTGTGGTAATACAGGGCACACTCACAGAGATTTGGAGAGTTTGAGAGAGAGAGTGAGAGAGAGTGAGAGAGAGAGAGAGCGAGAGCGAGAGAGAGAGAGAGCGAGAGAGAGAGAGAGAGAGAGAGAGAGAGAGAGAGAGAGTTTATAGTAGTATAGTGTCGATGAGTGAGACATTGCGTATCAGCTGAATAGGTTTCTTTTGAATGATGTATTGAATGGTTATGCAATCTGATGCGAACTGAAATAGGTATCTCAGTTGAGTTTTGTAGAACATTAGTAACTGCTCAGTGGTGGCGTATATTTTGGCTCTGATAAAGAAGCCGAGTCATTAGGTTATAGTTTTGAAAATGATAGAGAATGTTGCCCTAAGATATAATTAGAAATTATGGAGCTTCGTGTCTCTTGGGTCTGTTGTGCTGTTCGTATATAGAAAGGTTAGGTTTAAGATTTTTCAATTTGTATATGTAACGATGTTATACTATTGGAAGATGTTCTCAAGTTATATGTGTAGAATAGAAAATTAACCATGAGATAAGTGCATTTATTTTGCTTTGGTAGGGAAGGGAGAAGACGAAACCTCAATTTACTACTTGCCGCAAACAACTACGTTGATTCTTTTAAAAATGAAATACAGTGGCTCTCGAAATTCTGGGCTTATTATTTTTAAGGGTGGTATGAGGTGGGGATCCCAAACTGGGTGAGAAGAAGATAAGGGATTACAATAGTTTAACCTCCCAAGGCTTTACCTACAGGTTTAGGGCCCTGTCTTATCTAGTGACAGGCATCTTCTAGGAAACCTCGAGCATTTGTATTCTTTCATGATATTTTATAGTCATGATATTTTATGATGGTATCGTGACTAGAAAAGTTGTCTTACTGGATTCAGAGCTAAGTAATTTATCATGAGAAAGGTTTGTACTTGATTTTTGATGATTATAAATTTGCAAGATGTGTAAGCAGTGCAATAGCACCCAAAGAGAGAGAGAGAGAGAGAGAGAGAGAGAGAGAGAGAGAGAGAGAGAGAGAGAGAGAGAGAAAAGAAGAAAGATAGAGATAGATAAATAGCGAGTGAAAGGTCAAAACGCAAAGAGAGATCATTGAGGAAGGATAGAAGACGAAGGATGAAATAAACAAATAATGGAAGTGGAAATAATATTTAAAGATAGGATATTTGCTATCGTCATCAGCAGTAAATTGTTGTTGTTGCTGCTGCTGTTGTTGAGCTTTTAGTTGTTTCCCGATCGACATGGCTTACGTAATTCAATGATCACTCGATTTAGATAAGTTAATCCGACTTATGTCGCACTATCGAAATCTCCAATGGCATTGTAAACATGGATATGAAAATAACAGAGATCGGGAAATACAAGTGATCATATTAGCTGTTACTGTTCTAACAAAAACCTCTCTACTACACCGTCAAAATGATGATGATGATGATAATAATTGTTTCTACTTTTGGCACAAGGCCAGTACATTACTGGTACTTTATTTTATCGACCCCGTAAGGATGAAAGACAAAGTTAACCTCGGCGGGATTTGAACTCAGAATGGCAAGGGCCGTAACTCTATACGCCAAAGCATGGCGTCCGACCCTTTACCGATACTGCCAATCCACCTCCTTGATGATGATGATAATAATGGTTTCTAGTATAGGCACAATGCCAGTAATTCTTTTTTTTTGGTGGGGAGAGTAGATTAAATCGACACCAGTACGTGACTGGTACTTTATTTTATCGACCCCGTAAGGATGAAAGACAAAGTTAACCTCGTCGGGATTTGAACTCAGACCGTAAAGTGCTGTAACTCTATGCTGTAAAGAAAGCAATAATTGTTTCTTCTTTCAGCACAAGGCCAGCAATTACCCAGAAAAGAAAGCAATAATAATAATTGTTTCTACTTTTGACACAAGGCCAGCAATTATCCCAGTGTATTACTGGTACTTTATTTTATCGACCCCGTAATGATGAAAAGCAAAGTTAACCTCGGCGAGACTTGAAATCAGACCATAAAGGGCCGTAACTCTTTGCTGCAAAGCATGGCGTCCGACCCTCTACCGATACTGCCAATCCACCGCTCTAATAATAATAATAATAATAATAACAATAATAATAATAATAATAATAAGAAGAATAATAGGGAAGAAGACGCACGAGGTGACGGAGGTCATGAAATCGCTCCCGTAAGTTTTGAATTTTTAACATATTTAAACCATTTGTGAAATAACAACTCTTAGTACAAATGCTACGTAAAGCACCCGGCTTGAGCCCCAAAAAAATTCGGACCCAAAATATATTGTTATAAGGCTCAAATATTCAAATATTCAACTTTGTATTGTACACTGTATATCCAAAAAAAAATGGCTATAAATGGAAGAAGAAGAACCCCCCCCCCCTCCTCTCCTCTGGCTACACTATATAGGACAGCTAAACTCACCAACACCAGAAACTAGATACACCACCCACCCCATCATCTGTGTACACTAAACACAACAGCATTTTCACCTTCACCGCCACCGCTCACTACGGCCATCATTACCACCACTATCCCATCACCGCCGCCACCACCCCTTGACTCCTTCACTGCTGCTGCCACCGCTACAGCACCATCACTACAGTAATACGGCTCAAATATTCAAATATTCAACTTTGTATTGTACACTGTATATCCAAAAAAAATAAAATGGCTATAAATGGAAGAAGAAGAACCCCCCCCCCCCCTCCTCTCCTCTGGCTACACTATATAGGACAGCGAAACTCACCAACACCAGAAACTAGATACACCACCCACCCCATCATCTGTGTACACTAAACACAACAGCATTTTCACCTTCACCGCCACCGCTCACTACGGCCATCATTACCACCACTATCCCATCACCGCCGCCACCACCCCTTGACTCCTTCACTGCTGCTGCCACCGCTACAGCACCATCACTACAGTAATACGGTCGCATCACCGCCACCACTGCCTCGGTATCGACATCACCACCACCACTGTCTCAGTATCGCCAACGCCGCCAGTCTCTGCTGGCTGCCACTTCCACATTATAGAATTCCTACTACTAACAAAGAGGAAGGCATCAAAATATATAGATAGACTCAAAAGAAAAAAGAAAAAACAAACAACAAAAGCAGCACAGCAACAACAGCAAAAAACGAGAAAAACAAACAGAGAAAAACAAAAACAAAAAAAGAAACCCCAAAAACGTAAAGAAAATAAGAATGAAGAGAGAAGCAGGCGGACGGACAGAGAAGAGGGGGGGGGGGGAAAGTAAAACTTAAAAAACAAAAACTAAGTCAGACATTCGAATACTACATTACAATGAAACTTATGCTTATTCATTTTTGGGGCCCTTTCTGCCCGTGTGTTTGTTTGTTTATGTGTGTCCGTATACAGCGTGGTGATAATGCCACACAAGGGCCAAGTGGGATGGCGGATCCACAGATGGCTATGTAAACATACATTCGCCAATCCTCGATAAGAGTGTTTAAATATCGAACATAAACAGTTCGAATAACGGTGAAATGGAGACTAGAACGTCATGTGACAGACTCTCACCCAACAGGTGCCCCCTGGCTCAGCAGCAGGAACCTGACTGTCAACCAAATACTGCTGATGTTGGAGGAAGAAGAAGAAGGAAAGGGGCCAGAACCAACTGGACGAAAGAATTGAATAGAACTGTTATGCAATGCTACCTGAAAAGTAACCCCAAGGAGAGGGGCTACAGGAGACGGATGCATAACATCTGGAACGAGATTGGTTTATTTAAATTAGATGAACAAAAATTGGCCGGGCAGGCTCGGGTAATAAGAACTAATGGGTGGATAAGCGAGCTGGAACTGGAGGAACTGAGCAGAGAGAATGGCTTGGAGATGGCGGGTGTAGTATGCCAGACAAGCGAGCCGGCGGGAAATGAAGGTGAGGAGGTCCTGAGAACGGAGGAACCACCCGAAGCAGACAATGATCTGAATACTGAGATAAATAATACCTGGAACAGAGATACGGCCACTGAGGAGATGAATGCTGACGGGCTAGGACAAGATTCGGTTGACATCCTAAATTTAGTGGTAGATGAGTTGAACAATGATAGTGGGAGACCTATGAACCTAAGATTTGTAGACAGGAAAAAGTTAAAAGAAACAACAGCTAAGGTAAACAAAGTCATCCCATACCTTGAGGCGAGGAGTCTTCACCAGTGCAACAATATCCTCAAAGCAACAGCAAATACGGTGAGGAAACTACTTGGTATAAAAGCGAGAGGAAACAACAGACAAGAAAGAGCAGAGCCGTGGTGGAAGAAGCGACTGAGTGGGCAAATCGGGGAAATGAGAAATGACATAGGAAAGCTTGAGTCACTACTGAATGGGACACTAAAAAACATAGGCACTAAAAATAGACTGGAAATAAAATACAAAACTAGGAGTAAAAAGCTAAATATTATCATAGAGGAATTGAAGCAACGCATTGTAGCAAAGAGTGCCAAAATCAGGCGATACGAGAACAGAGTCAGTCAGTATAAACAGAACCGCATGTTCGACAACAACCAGAAGATGCTGTTTGGACAGCTTGAGGGGAAAGAAAGAGGCAACGACTTGATCCCTGGGGCGGAACAAGCTAAAACATTCTGGAGAGGAATATGGGAGCAGGATGTTAGACACAATGCCCAGGCAGGGTGGATTGAGACAGTACAGAGGGAGATCGGTGAGCAGGCACAGCAACAGACTGATTTGAGTATCACAGTTGAAACTCTTAAGGGGCAAGCCAAAAAACTAACCAACTGGAAATCACCAGGCCCAGATGGTGTGCAGGGGTATTGGATTAAACATTTAACATCCCTCCACCCGAAGCTGACGGCCATGTTCAATGACTGCTTGGTGTCGGGTGAGGTGCCAGAGTGGTTGACAAAAGGTACCACAGTTCTGATAATGAAAGACCGAATCAAGGGTAATGATGTTACCAACTATAGACCTATCACATGTCTGCCCGTAATGTGGAAACTGTTGACGAGCATTGTGTCTGAGGAAATCTACCATCACCTCCACACAAACAACTTGTTGCCGGACGAACAGAAAGGATGCCGAAGAAGTCACGTGGTACAAAGGACCAGTTGCTTATTGATAAGATGGTAATGGGGAATTGCAGGAGGAGACACACTGATCTTGCCATGGGATGGATAGACTACAGAAAGGCATTTGACATGGTGCCTCATTCCTGGATCACCAAAAGCCTGGAGATCTTCAGGGTGGCAGATAACATCAGACAGTTGCTGGGCAGGAGTATGGGGTCCTGGGAGACAGAGTTGACATCAACTGGAGTATCCTTGGGAAGCGTGAAGATCAAGAGAGGTATCTTCCAGGGAGATAGCCTGTCCCCTCTGTTGTTTATCCTTGCCCTGATGCCCTTGACCATTATGCTGCGAAAAGTGAGAGCAGGATACAAGTTGGGAAGGGGAGAGCTTACCATCAATCACCTCCTCTTCATGGACGATCTTAAGCTCTTCGGGAAAAGTGAGAAGGAGTTGGATGTGCTTGTTGACACTGTCCGTATTTTCAGCAGTGATATATGTATGCAGTTTGGTATTGGTAAATGTGGAGTCATTGTGATGAGGAGGGGTAGGTTGAGCAGAAGTAACGGGATCCAGATACCAACAGGTGAGATGATAAAGGAAATTGACTCTGAGGAAGGATACAAGTATTTGGGCGTTCTGGAGGCTGATGGCATAAAGAACAAAAAAATGAAGGAATTGTTAAGAACTGAATACATTCGGAGAGTAAGGAGCGTATTGAAGTCACATCTGAACAGCAGAAATGCCATAAGCGCAGTAAATTCCCGAGCTGTGTCTATTATTAGGTACAGTGCGGGAATTCTGAGATGGAATGTTGCTGAACAAAAAGAAATGGATAGGAAGACGAGGAAGCTATTGACTATCTACAACATGTTCCACAAGAGGAGTGATGTCGATAGACTCTACCTAAGGAGATCTGAGGGTGGAAGAGGTCTTATCAGCATAGAGGACTGTGTTCAGATGGAGAAAAACAACCTATACAAATACGTGACCTATAGTAAGGAGCCAATGCTCAGAGCTGTACTGAAGGAGGGGACAGTAGGCCAGGGGATATCCAAGGAGGAAATAACATCAAGCAGGAAGAGCAGCCTTAAGGGAAAATCCCTTCATAGTACCTTCTTTGAGAAAACTGAATTTAGAGATCCACAGACATAGAACTGGTTGAGAAGAGGAGACCTCAAAAAGGCTACAGAAGGAATGCTAATGGCTGCGCAGGAGCAGGCCCTCAAAACGAAGTGGTTGAAGCACCATATCTACAAGGAGGAGGCTAGCCCACTGTGCAGGATCTGTGGAGAGAGAGAGAGGAGACTGTGGCTCACATTGTGTCCGAGTGTAAACACCTAGCCCAGACCCACTATAAGGGCTGGAGACACGATGTGATGGGCAGGGTGATCCACTGGCACCTGTGCAAAGTAAACAATCTACCACATTCTGAGAAATGGTATGAGCATAGGCCAGAGGCGGTGATGGAGAACAGTCAGGTGAAGGTGCTGTGGGATTTTAGGATACAGACGGACAAAAAACTGGAACACAATAGACCTGACCTGGTGGTTGTGGACAAAGAAAAAAGATCGTGCCTGATTGTGGATGTGGCCTGCCCGTTCGACACGAGAGTGCAAGAGAAGGAGAGGGAGAAAATTAACCGATACCAGGACCTAAAGTGGGAGGTGAAAAGGATTTGGAACTGCCATGAAGTCAAAGTGATCCCGATTGTCATAGGCGCACTGGGGACTATCTCCAAAGGTTTCCAGGGATGGTTAAAGAAAATCGGCCCCTTCACGCTTTTTGGAACGCTTCAAAAGGCATGCTTGCTTGGAACGGCAAGAACCCTCCGATACGTCCTGAATATCTGAGGCTGCAGGTAGTGGCTTGATATTCAATCCAACGGACTTTCCAGTTAACCAACATCAATGACTGAGATTCAAGGAATAACAATAACAATAATAATAATAATAATAATAAAAGTATTTGGTCGTTCTGGAGGCTGATGGCATAAAGAACAAAAAAAATGAAGGAATTGTTAAGAACTGAATACATTCGGAGAGTAAGGAGCGTATTGAAGTCACATCTGAACAGCAGAAATGCCATAAGCGCAGTAAATTCCCGAGCTGTGTCTATTATTAGGTACAGTGCGGGAATTCTGAGATGGAATGTTGCTGAACAAAAAGAAATGGATAGGAAGACCAGGAAGCTATTGACTATCTACAACATGTTCCACAAGAGGAGTGATGTCGATAGACTCTACCTAAGGAGATCTGAGGGTGGAAGAGATCTTATCAGCATAGAGGACTGTGTTCAGATGGAGAAAAACAACCTATACAAATACGTGACCTATAGTAAGGAGCCAATGCTCAGAACTGTACTGAAGGAGGGGACAGTAGGCCAGGGGATGTCCAAGGAGGAAATAACATCAAGGAGGAAGAGCAGCCTTAAGGGAAAATCCCTTCATAGTACCTTCTTTGAGAAAACTGAATTTAGAGATCCACAGACATGGAACTGGTTGAGAAGAGGAGACCTCAAAAAGGCTACAGAAGGAATGCTAATGGCTGCGCAGGAGCAGGCCCTCAAAACGAAGTGGTTGAAGCACCATATTTACAAGGAGGAGGCTAGCCTACTGTGCAGGATCTGTGGAGAGAGAGAGGAGACTGTGGCTCACATTGTGACCGAGTGTAAACACTTAGCCCAGACCCACTATAAGGGCTGGAGACACGATGTGATGGGCAGGGTGATCCACTGGCACCTGTGCAAAGTAAACAATTTACCACATTCTGAGAAATGGTATGAGCATAGGCCAGAGGCGGTGATGGAGAACAATCAGGTGAAGGTGCTGTGGGATTTTAGGATACAGACGGACAAAAAACTGGAACACAATAGACCTGACCTGGTGGTTGTGGACAAAGAAAAAAGATCGTGTCTGATTGTGGATGTGGCCTGCCCTTTCGACACGAGAGTGCAAGAGAAGGAGAGGGAGAAAATTAACCGATACCAGGACCTAAAGTGGGAGGTGAAAAGGATTTGGAACAGCCATGAAGTCAAAGTGATCCCGATTGTCATAGGCGCACTGGGGACTATCTCCAAAAGTTTCCAGGGATGGTTAAAGAAAATCGGCCCCTTCACGCTTTTTGGAACGCTTCAAAAGGCATGCTTGCTTGGAACAGCAAGAACCCTCCGATACGTCCTGAATATCTGAGGCTGCAGGTAGTGGCTTGATATTCATTCCAACGGACTTTCCAGTTAACCAACATCAATGACTGACATTCAAGGAATAACAATAATAATAATAATAATAATAATAATAATCACTAGGTCCAGATAGTGTGCAGGGGTATTGGATTAAAAATATAACATCCCTCCACCCGAAACTGACAACCATGTTCAATGACTGCTTGATGTCAGGTGAGGTACCAGAGTGGTTGACAAAAGGTACCAAGTTCTGGTAATGAAAGACCGAATCAAGGGTAATGATGTTACCAACTATAGACCTATCACATGTCTGTCCGTAATGTGGAAACTGTTGACAAGCATTATGTCTGAGGAAATCTACCATCACCTCCACACAAACAACTTGTTACCGGACGAACAGAAAGGATGCCGAAAGAAGTCCCGTGGTACAAAGGACCAGTTACTTATTGATAAGATGGTAATGAGGAATTGCAAGAGGAGACACACTGGTCTTGCCATGGGATGGATAGACTACAAAAAGGCATTTGACATGGTGCCTCATTCTTGGATCGCCAAAAGCCTAGAGATCTTCAAGGTGGCAGATAACATCAGACAGTTGTTGGGCAAAAGTATGAAGTCCTGGAAAACAGAGTTAACATCAGCTGGAGAATCCTTGGGAGGCGTGAAGATCAAGAGAGGTATCTTCCAGGGAGAGAGTCTGTCCTCCTCTGTTGTTTGTCCTTGCCCTGATGCCCCTGACCATTATACTGCGAAAAGTGAGAGCAGGATACAAGTTAGTAAAAGGAGAGCTTACCATCAATCACCTCCTCTGCATGGACGATCTTAAGCTCTTCGGGAAGAGTGAGAAGGAGTTGGATATGCTTGTTGACACTGTCCGTATTTTCAGCAATGATATATGTATGCAATTTGGTATTAGTAAGTGTGGAGTCCTTGTGATGAAGTGGGGTAAATTGAGCAGAAGCAACGGAATCCATGTACCAACAGGTGAGATGATAAAGGAAATTGACACTGAAGAAGGATACAAGTATTTGGGTGTTCTGGAGGCAGATGACATCAAGAACAAAAAAATGAAGGAATTGATAAGATCTGAATACATTCGGAGAGTAAGGAGCGTATTAAAGTCACATCTGAACAGTAGGAATGCCATAAGTGCTGTAAATTCCCGAGCTGTGTCTATTATTAGGTACAGTGCGGGAATTCTGAGATGGAATGTTGCTGAACAAAAAGAAATGGATACGAAGACTAGGAAGCTATTGACTATCTACAACATGTTCCACAAGAGGAGTGATGTCGATAGACTCTACTTAAGGAGATCTGAAGGTGGAAGAGGTCTTATCAGCATAGAGGACTGTGTTCAGATGGAGAAAATCAACCTACACAAATAGGTGACTGATAATAAGGAACCAATGCTCAGAATTGTACTGAAGGAGAGGACAATAGAACAGGGGATATCCAAGGAGGAAATAACAACAAGGAGAAAGAGCAGCCTTCATGAAAAATCCCTTCATAGTACCTTCTTTGAGAAAACTGAATTCAGAGATCCACAGACATGGAACTGGTTGAAAAGAGGAGACCTTAAAAAGGCTACAGAAGGAATGCTAATGGCTGCGCAAGAGCAGGCCCTCAAAACGAAGTGGTTGAAACACCATATTTACAAGGAGGAAGCTAGCCCACTGTGCAGGATCTGTGGAGAGAGAGAGGGGACTGTGGCTCACATTGTATCCGAGTGTAAACACCTAGCCCAGACTCACTATAAGGGCTGGGGACATGATGTGATGGGCAGGGTGATCCACTGGCACCTATGCAAAGTAAATAATTTACCACATTCTGAGAAGTGGTATGAGCATAAGCCAGAGTCGGTGATAGAAAACGTTCAGGTGAAGGTGCTGTGGGATTTTAGGATACAGACGGACAAGAAATTGAAACACAATAGACCTGACCTGGTGGTTTTGGACAAGGAAAAAAGATCGTGCCTGATTGGGGATGTGGTCTGCCCATTCGACACGAGAGTGCAAGAGAAGGAGAGGGAGAAAATTAACCGATACCAGGACTTAAAGTGGGAGGTAAAAAGGATTTGGAACTGCCATGAAGTCAAAGTGGTCCCGATTGTCATAGGCTCACTAGGTACTATCTCAAAGAGTTTCCAAGGATGGTTAAAGAAAATTAGCCCCGCCCCGCTTTTTGGAACACTTCAAAAGGCATGCTTGCTGGGAACAACAAGAACCCTCCGATACGTTTGAATATCTGAGGCTGCAGGTAGTCCCTTGATATTTATTTCAACAAACTTTCCAGTTAACTAACATCAATGACTGAGACTCAAAGAACAATAATAATAATAATATTAATAATAATAATAATAATAATAATAATGATATCATTTATTAGCCACACGGGCCGTCAGGTAGAAAACAATACAAAGACAGGGATAGTGGGGTTTACAACAAGGTCGAGCAAAAGTGCACAATGGCAAGACCAATTTAACAATGAAGATATAAAAAATATAAAATAAACTATGCATAAATATAACAAAATAAATTCCCCGACAGGGGGTGGACGACCCTGGCGTGACTCAGGTACCCCACCAATCCTGAACAACTCTGCGCTTCTAGGGCACCCAGGGAGAGCACCCCATAATAATAATAATAATAATAATAATAATAATAATAATAATAATGTTTTCTTTATTAACCACAAGGGTTCACATAAAGTAGACATTAAGGACAGTACAGGACAATACAGGACGGTACAAATGGGCATTTCTGCGTGTAAAAAAACAGAGGTTGAAATAAAATAACAAAGAAAAATTCCCCAATAGGGGGGAGACTTCCAAGGGACATTTGTGGAGAAAGCCCATTAAAAGACCACAGTGGCCCTGACCACCAGGGCAAGTGCCCTCTCCCAGTTTTCCACCTTTAATTTACAGACACATACTCAGAGAAGGCCCATTCATTCGGGCCATACTTGCTTCTCTCACCCATCTTTCAACAAAATGCTGGGAAGAGAGCACTTCCCTCTCTACCCTGATTTTCCTTTTCAAATGAAATTTGAAATAGTTAATCAGGGCATCACCGAAGAGGTAAGTGCTCGTCTTCAGCCCTTTCAAACGTGTCCACCATACTATCTCTTTCGCCATGGCCACCAGACAGATAAAAACTGCCTGCCCTTCCAGGCTAAAGGAAGGGGGCGGGGCAATCCTCACGATGGACTCAGCTGATAGCTGGATCCGTCCTACACGTGACAGCAGGTGTTCGACATAAACCCACAAGTCAGCAATGCTCGGACACTGGACGAGTGCGTGCAGGACGGTTTCGTCGCCCTGCGCGCATCTCGGACATGTCCGGCTGACGGCACCTCCATGCCTGTAGAGTTTATCCCGAACTGGCAAAGCTCCTCGGTAGCACTGCCAGGCCAGGGATTTCTGGAAGTTGTCCATAGGCCCCGGCCCGAAAGTCCTTCCGAAGAGATTGGCTAGTTGATTTTCGTCGACGCCTAGAGTTTCTCCAAGTACGTCGTCGCTCTTCCCCTCCACTAATCCCCTATAGAACGCCAAGGTGGAGTTTCCACCGATCACATTGCCCGATTGGTCGAGGGCTGTGAGCGCCTGAAGACATTCCAGTCTCCAAGCGCTCCCTCTCGGTCTTCGCTTGACCCAGGACTGCAGCTCCGTCAAGGAGACGAGCTGGGGAAAAACGTGTCTAGCAAACGGCGACCACACCTGATCACCGTCGAGGAAGAGGTGGAGATGACGTAGTCTGAGCGCGTGTCTGCGCATCATCAGCCACAGCATGCCCAGCCCTCCACGTAGCGGGTGTTGACAGCAGATGGACCGCCTGACCATCGGAGCGCGTCCCTTCCACAAAAAGCGAAAGAGCAAACGCTCCAGCGCAGTCAGGCGGGGCTTAGAACAAGGTACGACGGTCAGGCGGTAGTAGATGACGGACGCGATATACGCGTTAGCCACCTCCGCTCGACCTTTCAGGGATAGCTTCCTCTCGGCCCATTTCTGGGTGAGAGAAGCCCCCCTGCTCGTCACCTCGTCCCAGTTTTTGTCCGTCTGGAGATCCGGACCGAACCAGACCCCGAGCAATTTAACTACTCCGTCGGTCCAGCACCCGACGACGCTGTTGGACGGCATAGACCTGCCTCTCCAGGGGCCGAGCTGCAGGCCCACTGACTTTTCCTGGTTCATCATTGCTCCTGTCACCGCTTCGTATTCTCTTAGTGTAGTGCCGATCGCCTCGATGTGTTTGGCGTTCGACACCACTACGGTGACATCGTCCGCATATGCTGACACGGATCTTCCGCATCCTAGTTCGCGCGGGACCCCCTTCAACGTCTCCAGTTTGTGCAGTAATGGCTCTAGAGTCAATACGTACAAGAGGGACGAGAGGGGTATCCTTGGCAGACCGAGCGCATGATGTTGAACGGTTCCGAAAGGTGACCGTTCACTCTCACCACAGAGCAGATGTCGCTGTGCATGGCAGCGATCCAGCCTCTGAAGACGGGCCCAAAGCCAGCCGCCCTCAGGACTGCCGCTAGGTAACGATGGTCGACCATATCGAAAGCTTTCGACTGATCTAAATTGATCAAGGACCCACCCGTGCCAGGTTCCCACCCGTGCCAGGTTCCCTCTCTACGATGTATCGCATGGATGGATCTGTCGGAAATGGCGCATGCCTGCGCCTCTCCCACCAGACCACTAACGACAAGCGCCAACCTCTTTGCTAGCACCTTGGCCAAAATCTTGAACTCTGTGTTTAGCAGAGTTATGGGCCTAAAATTATCTATGTTATCCCCCTTGTTCGGATCCTTTCTCAGCAGCGCCACCGCTCCTCGGCTCACAGAGCTGGGAATTCTCCCGTTCTGTTGCCAGGCTTTCGTCCCCTCGTGTCTGAGAGCACGCACCCTAGCTCTGACAACGCAGCCTTCGTGCTTTGCATTGAAGAATTGGTCAAGGGCCAGTTTCGCCGCAAGTACGTCGGTCGCGATGCCTTTGCTAAGCGCCTCGTCTAATTTTCTAACTAATTCTCCTTCTGCTCTATTTTTCTCTATTGCTAAAGCCTTACTAAACCTAATGGACTCTATTCTAATTGCTCTTTTCAGAGCAAACCACTACTTGTTGACGATGGCCCCCGTCACCGCCCGCTTAACTAGTTCGCTAATCCGGTCTCTGTAGGCCATGCGCGCTGGTAAGGACGCGTTTAGCTTCCAGTAGCCGGGTCCTCGTCTATGAAGCCTATCTAAGTCAAGCACACATATCCCGAATTTATGGTCCGTGTAGCTGACTATCTTGAATTGTGGACAGCCTATGCTAGACCTATCTATTTCCCTACAAAATACTCTATCTAGATATGATCTGGATGACCCTATGCGATTTGTCCAAGTCCACACTGGTACATTCGGGAAATCCATTCGGTACCTGTCAGACAGTTCAAAACGCCTGAGCAGGTTGGTGAGACTCTTGCACCCTCCTTCCCTATCCACTAATCCCACACAATCCCAGCGTGCATCTAAGATCCCGTTCCAGTCGCCCACTAACACTAAAGAGCGGGACGTTCCAAGAAAGGTCTCCAGACGCCGGAAGAAATCAGGCCGCCCTGCTCCCGTCGGGGCATAGACGGCCACTAACCTGAAAGCTTGCCCGTCTCCGCTGGTCACGTCCAGCACCACCAGCTTACCTTCTGGGTCCAGGGGGATGGCCCGTATGGCGAGATCCAAACCTCTCCGAAAAAGCACAGCAACTCCTCCCCCCGATCCCGGACGGCTGGGAGATGCGTACACATCGTAGCTGCCGAAGATCGGTGCGAAGGCCCATGCTTCGGAGATTCTGGTCTCGCTGATGGCCATTACATCTATGTTTAGTGACCTGAGGTCGTTGAGCAGGTGGCCCTGCTTCCATGACGACCCCAAGCCACGCGCATTTATGCTGCCTATTCTGAGTGAGGTCATGTTGAAAAGGAGTGGAAAAGATGGGAAAGACCACTTACCTTACTTCTCGTAGAGGAAGGACGGTTTTTCCATCCTTTTCACTGCTTGTGGCCTCCTCAGGAAGGATGTCCTTATAAATCCTCCTGGAGAGTGCTTGTCGGAAGTCTCCGATGTCTTTGGGGAATTTTTGTTTTAGTGTCATGTACGTTTTCTGTGTGATGCGAGTGAATTGTATGTGTGGAGGTGGTGTGAATTTTTGGGTTGTTGTGTAGTCTTTTTCTGTGATGCTGGTGTTGAGTTGAATGTAGTGTAATAATTGCTTGTTGTTCAAATTTAATGCTGTGTAGTGTGTATCGTTTTGGTTGTTTTGTATTGTTTGCGTTTGTTGTGGGTTTGTTTCTGTTTCGCATTTTGGTGACTTTTGTGGTGTAGGTGATGGTGGTATTGGGGTTAATGATGGTGATGGTGTTGGTGTTTGGGGTGATGGGGTTGGTGATGCTGGTGTGGATGGTGGTATATCTGTCCTACCTTTTTTGTTTGTTAATTTATTTGTTTCCCCCTGTATTTTGATTTTGGAGGGGGAAGGAAGAGGATTTCTTCTTTTTTGGTTTCTTTTTTTCTTTTTTCCTGATACCGTCTCCCACTCCCCGTCGTCACAATCTGTCTCCAGTTGTGATAGGCCGGGGAGTGGAAAATCCTCCACAGGCGTTAGTTTTGGTTGTGGCGTGGTGGATGGTGTAGGTGCTGGTGCTAGTTCTGAAGCGTTGAGTGGTGGTGGTGTTGGTTTTGCTGGTGGTGGTGGTGTTGGTTTTGCTACTGTTGCTGGGGTTGTTGCTGTTATAGTTGCTTCTGTTGTTGCTGCCATCTCTGCTACTGGTGGTGTTGATGGTTGATTCACTGGGGTGGGTAGGAGAGCTGACCCTGTACCCATCTTTCTTTACCATTTTTTTGGCATTTTCTAATTCCTCCTGGGTTACCGTAAATGCTTCGCACTGTTTTGCTACTGGGAAAGACCACTTACCGTACTTTTCGTAGAGGAAGGATGGTTTCTGCATCCCTTTTCACTTGATCGTCTGGTGAAGGGACCGTTGAATCGTCCCTTCGGCTGGTCGTCGTCTCTTCTATGAGTATGTCCGAATATACTCTACGGTTGAGAGTCCCTCCTAGGTCTCTGAAATCACCAACTGCGTTGGGGAATTTCGTTTTAATGTTTGTGTATTGTTTCTGTGCTATTTTTACCAGTCTTATGTTCGTTGGCGTTTTGATTGGTGCTGGTATTATGTAGTCGTGCTGTGAAATGTCTGTGTGTTCAATTATGTAAGTCATTAGTTTCTTGTTGTGTGTATTTATTGCCGTGCATTTGTTTTTCTGGGGGTGGGGTGTGGTTCTGCTATTTTCTTGTCGTTGTTGCTGGGTGTATGTGTTTTGTTGTTGTGTTTGCGATGTTGGTGCTTGTGGTGGTGGTGTTGAAGGTGTTGTTGTTGTTGGCGGTGGGGTTGTCGCCGGTGGTGATGGTGGTACTAGTGTGGGTGGTGATGGTGTTGCTGGTGTTGCTGCTGTGAGTCTCTTTGCAGTAGCCTTTACCCTTTTTTCATTTCTTTCCTCCCTTTTCGAAGGCGACGATGCGCTGCTTCTGCGTTTGTGCCTTCTTACGACCTTTTGCCATCCCTCTCCCACCTCACACTCCATGTCTGATTCTGTGAGGTCGGGGAGGGGTACCAGCTCCACTCTTTCACTTGTTGTTGTTGGTGATGTTTGCAGTGGAGTCTCTGTTGGAGCTGCATTTGGTATTACTGTTGTTGTTGTTAATACTTCCACTGCTGCTGCTGCTTTTGATTTTCGTGGCGTGGGTATGGGTGCCACGGACCTATAGTTCCTGGTTGCCGCTTGTCCTGTTGCTGGTAGCCGTGGAGCCGGTTTCGGAAGGAGGGGGGTTTTCTCCTTTCTCAGGGTCTTCTCGTTGCAGAAGGCCCTGAGGTGAGTCTTCTATCCACAGCGAAAGCATTTCGGGCGTTTGCCCTCAACACTTATGGGCAGTTGAGTGCCGTTATCGAAGTCTATCACATCCGGGATAGCTTCGATGCACTCCTGGTTGGTTTGGATTAACATCTCAATGGAGGTGCCGACCCAATCTTCTCTTACTTTTTTCTGTACTTGCAGTACAGTTGTTTTGTCCCCGATTCCGACGAGGACAGACGCGGCCAGCAAAGAAGGGGCCATCCGGGGGTGGGGGGACGTGGGTTAGTATGACCCTCAACATTTTTTGCCCGCAGTAGGAGGGCACCAACACCATCTCCTCGCTCCTTAGGGTCACTAAGGATTGAGCCTTTGCCTCCTGGGGTGTGGCAAAAAGCACGTCTACGGTGGCATATTTCTTGCCTCGGGTGATGTGCGTTTTCCGCTGCCACACAGACCCTAAGGCTTTTTCAATAATAAAAAACCCTAAGGCTTTTTCAATAATAATAATAATAATGACTGATAGTAGGGAGCCGATACTCAGAATTGTACTGAAGGTGAGGACAATAGACAAGGGGATGTCCAAGGAGGAAATAACAACAAGGAGAAAGAGCAACCTTCATGAAAAATCCCTTCATAGTACCTTCTTTGAGAAAATTGAATTCAGAGATCCACAGACATGGAACTGGTTGAAAAGAGGAGACCTTAAAAAGGCTACAGAAGGAATGCTAATGGCTGCGCAAGAGCAGGCCCTCAAAACGAAGTGGCTGAAACACCATATTTACAAGGAGGAGGCTAGCCCACTGTGTAGGATCTGTGGAGAGAGAGAGGAGACTGTGGCTTACATTGTATCCGAGTGTAAACACCTAGCCCAGACTCACTATAAAGGCTGGAGACATGATGGGCAGGGTGATCCACTGGCACCTATGCAAAGTAAACAATTTACCACATTCTGAGAAGTGGTATGAGCATAAGCCAGAGTCGGTGATGGAAAACGATCAGGTGAAGGTGCTGTGGGATTTTAGGATACAGACGGACAAGAAACTGGAACACAATAGACCTGACCTGGTGATTTTGGACAAGGGAAAAAGATCGTGCCTGATTGTAGATGTAGTCTGCCCATTCGACACGAGAGTGTAAGAGAAGGTGAGGGAGAAAATTAACCGATACCAGGACTTAAAGTGGGAGGTAAAAGGGATTTGGAACTGCCATGAAATCAAAGTGGTCCCGATTGTCATAGGCGCACTAGGTACTATCTCAAAGAGTTTCCAAGAATGGTTAAAGAAAATTGGTCCCGCCCCGCTTTTTGGAACACTTCAAAAGGCATGCTTGCTGGGAACAGCAAGAACCCTCCGATACGTCCTGAATATCTGAGGCTGCAGGTAGTGGCTTGATATTCATTTCAACAAACTTTCCAGTTAAATAACATCAATGACTGAGACTCAAAGAATAATAATAATAATAATAATAATAAGTGTCGGCCAAAGCTGCTCGTATAAGACGCTTTGAAAAACGATCTAGATTCTATAAGGACAATAATATGTTCAAAAACAACCAAAGAAACTTCTACAGAAAAATTGGCAAGTCAACAATAACTGCTAAATCAATAACACACAGGGAGGAAGTGCAAGAATTCTGGGAAAAGATCTGGGTCGAAGAAAAAGTTCATAATATACATGCCCCATAGATAGACAGACAAATGAAAGATACAGCTCACCGTGAGGAACAAACATGGGAACATATAATAGTTGAACAGTTGCGTCTGGCTCTTAAAAAAAACAGCAAATGGAAATCCCCAGGAAAAGACAAAATACCAAATTTTTGGATAAATGCCTTCACAGATTATCATGAGCTGTTAGCCCAACTTTACAATGAAATGGTTAAGGAGCCAGAAAAGATACCATCATGGCTAGTTAACGGCATTACATTCCTATTTCCGAAGAATGATGAGACAAACAATCCCAAAAATTACAGACCGATAACTTGCTTGACCACAATATATAAAATTTTAACATCAGTCCTAACTGAATATTCATATGATCACCTGATAACAAATGATCTATTTCCCAATGAACAGAAAGGGTGTAAACGAGGCTCATATGGCTGTAAGGATCAGCTTTTTGTTAACAAAATGATACTGGAAGATTGTTATAATAGACACAAAAATCTATCAATTGCTTGGATAGATTATAAAAAAGCATTCGATAGTTTGCCACACAGTTGGATTGAAAAATGTTTAGAGATTTTCAAAATATCTCCCGTTGTCAGGAGGTTTTTGTCATTCAGTATGAAGACATGGAAAATGACACTCCTTTTGAATAGTGAAAATAAATCACTGGAAGCTGGAGAAGTTAATATTAATTGTGGAATTATTCAGGGTGACTCTTTATCACCGTTTTTATTCTGCATCGCACTTATACTATTAAGTCAAATGCTCAATGAAAGAAAACATGGATATAAAGTCTATGACAAAACCATTAATCACTTGTTCTACATGGATGACCTGAAACTATTTGCAGAACATGATGAACAATTGCAAGGGCTATTATCCACTGTGGAGCAGTTCAGTGATGACATTAAAATTGAGTTTGGACTAGATAAATGCGCCAAAGCAACGTTCACCAGAGGAAAGCTGCTGAAAAGTCCAGACATTAATCTTGATCGGGGGAATGTGATAAGAGAACTTGATCAAGAGGAAACTTACAAATATCTAGGTGTTTGTGAAGGAGACGGAATCAAGCACTCGACAATGAGGGAAAGGATAAGGAAGGAATGTTACCGCAGAGTAAGAGCAATCTTAAGAACGGAATTGAATGCAAGGAATAGGATCGATGCCATAAACACGCTTGCCATACCAGTAGTAACCTACAGTTACAATGTCATCAACAGGTCAAGCACAGAGATCCGTAGGCTCGTTACAAAAATTCGAAAATTCTTAACCATGCACAGAATGCATCACCCTAAGGCAGATACAGATAGAATATATCTCCCTAGGAAAGAAGGAGGACGTGGGTTAATCCAGTTAGATATTGCGTTGAAAACTGCAACAATTGGATTATCTACATATCTTCATTGTGCAGTCCTATAGCTCCAACCGAATACCTAAACAGGCACGACAGAGCTGCACAATACATACATTGGATAATGTGTAAGCATTTTGACCTGCCCCATCAAAAGAATTGGTGGGAGCAACAACCACCTCCCATACTTGAAAAAGATCACATCTCAATCTTGTGGAATTTTAGCATCCAAACAGACCGAAAAATAGATGCAAATAGACCTGATACAATACTGAAGGACTTTAGACAAGAATGTCTAATAGACAAGAATGTCTAATAGACAAGAATGTATCTATAAAAACATTTGAAAAATTGAGCAAGTATAAGGACCTGGAGATAGAAATTGGAAAAATGTGGAAATTGAGAACTAAAACAATACCAGTGGTTGTAGGGGTCTAATGATTACTTATCGCAAATCCCAGGAAACCCGCGTATAGGAGAAATACAAAAGATAGTACTAATGGGAACTGCCCATATACTAAGGAAGATTCTGTCAATATAAGTACATCACAAGTCTAAACACTAAAGATGCATGTGTGTGTATGTATGTTCTTTCTTGAGCATGGCGGACCTTGTTGTCTCTTGAGGTCACTGGTTGTGACTTGGTGATAACTCGTATGAACATAAAGCAAGATAAATGCAACTGTAATAATAATAATAATAATTGTTTCTACTTTTGGCACAAGGCCAGCAATTACCCAATATATTACTGGTACTTCATTTTATCGACCCCGTAAGGATGAAAGGCAAAGTTAACCTCGGCGGGATTTGAACTCAGAATAATAATAATAATAATAATGCTTTCTTTATTAACCATAAGGGTTAACACACAGCATAACATTAAGGACAGCACAGGACGGTACAAATGGGAATTTCCGCGTGAAAACACAAAAACATAAAACAATAGGGGGGGGGGGGCGGGCTTCCGAGGGTCATTCGTGGAGAAAGCCCACAAAAGGTACGGTCAGCCTGACCGCTAGAGCAAGCACCCTCTCCCAGTTTTCCTCCTACAATACTACAGGCACACGCTCAGAGCAGGCTCATTCACACGGGCCATTCTTGCCTCTCTCACCCACCTTTCAATAATAATAAACATGGGAAACATTGAAATTAATGAACAAACGTTACTTCATGACTGGATGTGTCGTTTTTGAGAAGAAGCTAAAGAAACATTTATTTCAATGTGATACAAATGATTTAAAGAAACGTTTCGATAGTGGCGCATGATTGAGTCGTCGGCGACTAAACTGGCACCCGCACCTAGCTTGCTTTATTTAATAGATTTGACAACTGATATCATAATAAAGAGTCTGAAGAAAAAAATATAAAATAATACATTTTGCAATACGATATAATATCATAGTCGAAAGACCACTTCCACTGAAAAATATCTGGTCTAAAATTCAAATCATAATGTATGACTGGTACTTATTTCAACAATTTTGGACAAATAAAAGGATACATGACTCCTGAAGGAGTTTAAATATTATAAGGAATTTTAGATTTACTGATTCTATCTACTGGTTCCAAGAAATCAAAGACATCTCGATCTGAAAGGATTTGATCTTGGTATTAGAGGCAAACGAATTATTCATTTATTTCCAAGTCTTTATGTGCTGCAGATTCTCTTACTATTTAATAGTTTTCGATTACTCTCATGTCAGGTAATTGAATAAAGAGAAGTTTAATTGTTTTTACTTTAGATATAACACAAGGAATATCTCATCGAAATTTATTGAAAAGATAAAACATACTCAAGAATTGACATTAATTCATTCCACCTGTAACTATTCTCAAGGATGAAATGAATGGTATGTTGGAAAGGACAACTGTGTTATTTATGAAATTAAAATTAATCTTGTATCATAGACAGAACACACTTCAGACAAATTAAATTGCTCCTTTAGGCTTAGTAAACTCCTTCCCGAGTCATGATCATGAGTTTCTAATAACAGACGTTTATTTAACAAATCATAGACTTCAACTTGTCAATGAAGATGAGCTGCTTTTTGTTCAAAAGAAATTAAGTTCTAAAGTAATAAACAGGCACATACCTTTCTCACGTATATATAATCAATATTAGATATACTTTTATCTTGTTCTAGAATCCGCTTTCAATATAACTTGATGAATTCTTTTGACCAGTAAGACACTGTTCAAGACTAGATTTTATAGTGGTGAAGTATATTGCTTAAATCAGATAATCATAATGTTAATACGTATGTTACTGGGCAGAATGAGAGAAAACGAAAGCGGATTCCCAAGAAACTTGAATTCAAAATGTAAAAATACGTTACTCAACACTGTGAAGCATTTAGTTCGATTCGTTGATATTTTTGCCACTCTGCTGCACTGACAGAATTAAGTATAACCTCACAAATGAATAAAATTTAGGAAAAATACCCAAAGACACGTTCTGAACGAAAACGAAATCATAAGTCTTTTGGCATTGACACTCTAATGCCAAAATCAACATTACCCGTGGTATATTCATAATGAATTGAAATTAATTGAAATCCGGGTTTCTCTCCCTTCCATTTCCGATCAGAGCTACTCTTTAAGTTACTTCTCTTAGCCAAGGGCGTAATTATAATTGGTTAATATCTCTTGCCCAAGTACTCTAAATACGTTAGCATCGACACTAATATTTGATTTTCTTGCAGAATGTGTTTTATTTCTCATTTCAAGTTATCGAAAGTTACGCGAAACAAACATACTATATAATAATAATAATAATAATAATAATAATAATAATAATGATTTCATTTATTGGCCACAAGGGCCGACATATAGGGGACAATACAAAAGACTGGGACAGTGGGGTTTTACAGAAAAATCGAGTAAACAATATGAATAAACAAAGTAACAATAACAAAGTAACAATAAAGTAACAAGAAAATTACAACCAGAAAATATTCCCCAATAGGGGGGATGACCACCTAGGGTTTGCTCAGGTACTCCACCAGTCCTGAACGACTCGACGCTTCGAGAGAACCCTGGAAGGGCACCCCTCTCCTCTTCAAATTTACCTACCTACAGCCGCATGACCAGAGTAGGCCCACTCACACGGGCCATTCTCGCCACATTCACCCACCTTTCAGCAAATGTACTGGGGGGCAGCACTTCTCTCTCCACCCTCACCTTCCTTTCCAAGTGAAACTTGAAAAAGTTGATGAGGGATTGGCCGAAGAGAAAAGTGTCTGTCTTCAGTCCTTTCAACCTCGTCCACCATACAACCTCTTTCGCTACTGCTACCAGACAGAGGAAAATTGCCTGCCCTTCCTGGCCAAAAGAAGGCGGCGGGTTGATTTTCACTATGGACTCGGCCGATAGCCGGATCCGTTCTACACGCGACAACAGCTGTTCAACATAACTCCACAAGTCAGTAATGCACGGACACTGGACGAGTGCGTGCAGAACGGTTTCGTCGCTGTGCGCGCATCTCGGGCAGGTCCGTCTGACAGCACTTCGGTGCCTGTAGAGTTTATCTCGAACCGGTAGTGCCCCCCGGTAGCACTGCCAAACGAGGGATTTTTGGAAATTATCCATCGTCCCCGGCTCGAAAGTCCTCCGGTACAGACTGGTTAGTTCGACTTCGTTGACTCCCAGAGCCTCTCCGAGTGCGTCGTCGCACTTGCCCACCACTAATCCTCTATAGAACTCGAGAGTGGAAGTTACACTGACCGCATTGCCCGCCTGGTAGAGGGCAGTGAGTGCCTGGCAACATTCCAGATGCCAGTCACCCAGTCTCGGTCTCTTCTTGACCCAGGACTGCAACTCAGTCAAAGAAACGAGCTGCGGAAAGGCCCGTCTGACAAACGGCGACCACACCTGTTCACCGTTTAGGCAGAATATCTGGAGATGCCGCAGCGCATCATTAGCCACGGCATGCCCAGCCCTCCACGTAGAGGGTGCTGGCAGCAGATGGACCGCCTCACCAGCGGAACCTGACCCCTCCACAAGAATTTTAAGAGGAGCCGCTCCAAGATGGCGAGGCGCGAACGGGGGCAAGGGACGACAGTCAGACGGTAGTAGATGACGGACGCGATGTACGCGTTCGCCACCTCCGCCCGACCTTTCAGTGATAGCTTCATCCCAGCCCATTTCTGGGTGAGACTGACTACCCTGCCCGTCACCTCGTCCCAATTCTTATCCACCTGGAGGTCTGGCCCGAACCAAACCCCTAGCAACTTTACCGGTCCGTCCGCCCAGCGCCTAACGACGCTGTTGGACGGCATGGACTTGCCTCTCCAGGTGCCGAGTTGCAAGCCCACTGACTTTTCCGGGTTAAGTTTTGCTCCCGTCAACCTTTCATATTCCTACAATAAGTTGCCGACCACCTCAATTTCTGAGGTGTCCGACACCATCACGGTGATGTCGTCCGCATAAGCCGACACAGCCTTTCCTCGTCCCGGTTCGAGCGGGATGCCCTGCAACAGCTCCAGCTTCCGCAGTAAAGGCTCGAGAGTCAATACGTACAGAAGGGAGGAGAGAGGGCACCCTTGACGGACCGATCGGGAGACCTGAAACGGTTCCGAGAGGTGACTATTAATTTTGACCATCGAGCAGGTGCCGCTGTGCATTGCAGCGATCCAGCTTCTGAAGACGGGGCCGAAGCCAACCGCCTTGAGGACAGCCTCCAGGTACCGATGGTCGACCCTATCGAATGCTTTCGATTGATCTAAATTGATCAGAGCCCCACCGAAGCCAGGTTTACACCCTACCCTCTCTATGATGTATCGCATTAGGTGGAGGTTGTCGTGTATGGACCTGGTTGGGATTGCGCAAGCTTGCTCCACCCCAACCAAATCCCCGACGACAAGCGCCAACCTCTTCGCTAACACCCTGGCCAAAATCTTAAACTCTGTGTTGAGCAGAGTTATGGGCCTGAAATTGTCTAATGTGTCCCTCTTGTTCTCGTCTTTCCTTATCAGCGTCACTACGCCCGGCTCACAGAACTGGGAATACTCCCGTTTTGCTGCCAGTTGCAGTAGAGCGCTTCGAGGAGATTGGAGAACAAGTCTGGCATATTTACGTAAAGCTCGTAGGGCAGACCATCCAAACCGGGTGACTTGCGCCTCATGCAGCCTACAATGGCATCCTGAATCTCGGCTGAAGTAATTGGCCTTTCGCAGCGCCCAGCGTCAGCCGTCGAGAGTTGCGGCAACCATCGAGGTAGGGACTGAAGTCCGCCACCATCGCTGACCCGCCACTTCCCCCGAACAACCGAGCAAAATGTTGGCGAAAGGCCTCACACATCCTCTTGGAATCGCCTAGCTCGAGCCCGTCTCGGTCCGTCAAAGACCGAATCGTGGTTTTATTACCACGCTGCGCCTCTGCCACGCGGGCCCATCGAACAGCTTTGGTTCCCTCGTTTATCAGAGCACGCGCCTTAGCTCTGACAATGCAACCTTCGTGTTTCGCATTGAAGAAATGGTCTAATGCCATTCTCGCCGCTAGAACATCAGTTGCAATGCCACTACCAATAGCCTCGTCTAACTTATCTACCAACTCTCCCTCCTTTCTATTTTTCTCTAATGCTACTTCTTTGCTAAACTCTATCGACATTACTCTAATCTCTCTTTTGAGAGCCCCCCACCATCTATTGTTGACGACTCCCCCTGTTAACTTTTTCTTAACGAAATTGTTGACCTGGTCCCTGTAAGCCTTACGTGCCGGAAATGACATGTTTAACTTCCAGTAACCAGGTCCTAACCTACGCGTCTTATCTAGGTCGACCATACAGATCACAAACTTGTGATCTGAATAGGTGACCGTTTCAAAACGTGGACAGCTTACACTATTTCTGTCTATTTTCCTAATGAATATCCTGTCTATATACGATCTAGATGACCCTATGCGGTTAGCCCAGGTCCACACTGGCGCATTAGGGAAATCTAGTCAGTACCTGTCAGACAGTTGGAACTGGCTGATCAGGTTCTTGAGGCTTTTGTACCCCCCGCTCCTATCGGATACTCCCACACAGTCCCAGCGTGCGTCTAAGATGCCGTTCCAGTCCCCCGCTAACAGTAAAGGGCGAGACATACCCAGAAAGTCTTCCATGCGTCTAAAGAAGTCCGGCCGTCCTGCCCCAGTAGGAGCATAGACGGCCACCAGTCTAAAGACACCACCTTCATTATTGTTCACGTCCAGGACCACCAACTTCCCGTCCGGGTCCCGGAAGATCGACCTTACCTCGAGATCCAGGCCTTTCCTAAACAGCACTGTCACCCCGCCTCCCATTCCCGGCTGGCTAACAGATGCAAAGGTCTGATAGTCGTCGAAAATGGGGGCTAGTGCGCGCATGTCGGAAATCCTGGTCTTGCTGACTGCAATTACATCCATTTCTATAGACATGAGGTCGTTGAGCTGGTGACCCTGCTTCCAGGACGATCCCAGGCCTCGAACATTTAAACATCCTACTCTTAATACGGCCATGTTGGCAGGTTAAAAAGAGAGAGAGGAAGGTTTACTTACCTTCTGGGCTCTTGTGAAGGTCGGGTTGTTCGACCTCCATAGTTAGTGGGGTTTCTTTTGGGAACCCCTTTAAAAGTCTTGAAGTGGGTTTTAAGTTCGGGGTTCCCACGTTCTGAGGAAAGCTGTCTCGTATTTCTTTGAATATGTCGAGCGACATTCGCACCAGAACCAAATCTTCCGGCACGCGAAATGTGCTCGATTTAAACATTTCCCCCTCTTTTTGTATATTTTCACTTCGTGCTACGAGGGCCATCAGTTCCTTGTTGGCCCTCCTGACGAGCACGAAGTTTTGTATGTTTTGTTGGTGTGATTTTATTTGTTTGCGTGGCTGTGGTGGTGATGGTTTTGGTGGTGTTGTTTCGGTTGTATCTGTGTTTGTTGTGAGTGCGATGTCTGTGGTTTCAGATGTTTGTGTGTATATTTGTTCTTGCGTCTGTTTCGGTTGTTTGCGTTTGGGGGATTCTGGTGATGGTGATGGTGGTGTTGATGTTGGTCTTATTGGAGAGATGTTTGCGTGGGTGGTGTCTGCGTTTTTTATTGTGGGTACTTTTGTGCTTTGTTGAGTTTTTTTTTTCTTTTTGTGTTTCCTTTTTTGTATTTTGGGGGATTTTGGATTTCCCTCATCTTCACTACTGGTAGATGAGGGGTCTGTGTCTGTAAGTGTGTTTGTATGTATGTTTAAGGTTTTATTGGTGTGTGTATTTTTGGGGGAAGGGGGAATTTGACAGCTTTCCTCGTTTCCCCCCTGGGTGGTCAATGTTGGTGGTGTTTTTTCTATTGGTATTGTTGTTGGTGGTTTTGCCGGTGCAGGTGTTGGTTGTGGTCCTCGCCCCGGCGTCGGCAGCAGTGGAGCCTTTCGACCCTTGCCTCTTTCAGCAGTTGAGGGCAGAAGGCTCGCAAATGGGTTTTTTCCCCACAAACAAAACACTGCGGCCTTTTGCCTTCGGTCATAATGTGAATGACAGTCCCATTCTGAAGTCGGATATGGTCTGGGATTGTCTTCACATTCTCGGGCCTGATCTGGAGAAGGATCTCCAGGTCAACCCCGGACCAGTCCTCTCTGGCCGTTCTGGTCACTTCTATAGGGACTGTATCCGTCCCCTCCACAATCACACATCCCAGAAGCCACCACATGTCAAGTCCTGGTGGGATTCTGGGAATGTGGAGACGGGCCATTCTTTTTCCCATGTGGGAGGGGTACATTATGACCTTGCTGGTTTTGCAAGGAGTCGTAGCGTGTTTCATAGCGAGGGCTTCTGACTTGAACAACACCGAAATGGTGCCGTACTGTCTGCCCCTCTCTATGTACTGGGTGTCTTCTCTGATGCACCTCAGCGCGACTTCGACATCTTCTTGTGGGATTAACGCTGCCCTTTTAGTTTGTGCTGAGATGCATCTATAATGCACCGTTTTGCGCTCCACTGCCTCAATAGCTTCTACCGGGACAGTTAAGTTGGCCCAAGTTTGCTCTTGCTTGATGAGCTTCCATGCCTGGGCCAACTTTTCATCTTTGTTTGAGAGGTCCATGTTGAAGCATGGCCTCTTTTTTGCTGCTGCCGCAGCGAAAGTGGTCTTGTTTTCGTTGGGGGGTGTTGTTGACGTTGTACTTGTTGGTGTTGTTGTTAGCACTGTCGCTGTTATCATTGTTGTCTTTGTTACCACCGTTGTTCTCGGTGCAGTTGGTATTGTTGCTGTTGGTGTTGTCGCTTTTTTTTTTTCATGTTAGTGGTGTTGATATTGTTGTTGTATTTGTTATTTTCTTTTTGTTATGTGTATTTTCGTTGTCACTGTTACTGTCATTTTTTTCAAAATTAGAGTTCTTATTGGTATCATTGGTGTCTTTGTTTACCTTGTTTGTGGTGGTGTTTGTGTTATCAATGTGTGTTAATTTCGCTGTAGCGCTCCTCTCAACTTCTACGTCGTTGTCGCACGACAGCCGTTTTTTTTTCTTCGTAAATCTTTTACCATGTAAAAAAAAGTCTAAGGGCTTATATCCCTTATACAACAAGAAATATTTAGCAACAAATAATTTAAACAGGCAAATAAAGCGACTTACTGTGAGCGAGCAAAATACGTCCGCTTAGACCAATAATAATAATAATAATAATAATAATAATAATAAAAGAAAAAAATGAAGGAATTGATAAGATCTGAATACATTCGGAGAGTAAGGAGCGTATTAAAGTCACATCTGAACAGTAGGAATGCCATAAGTGCAGTAAATTCCCGAGCTGTGTCTATTATTAGGTACAGTGCAGGAATTCTGAGATGGAATGTTGCTGAACAAAAAGAAATGGATAGGAAGACTAGGAAGCTATTGACTATCTACAACGTGTTCCACAAGAAGAGTGATGTCGATAGACTCTACTTAAGGAGATCTGAAGGTGGAAGAGGTCTTATCAGCATAGAGGACTGTGTTCAGATGGAGAAAAACAACCTACACAAATAGGTGACTGATAGTAAGGAGCCAATGCTCAGAATTGTACTGAAGGAGAGGACAATAGACCAGGGGATGTCCAAGGAGGAAATAACAACAAGGAGAAAGAGCAGCCTTCATGAAAAATCCCTTCATAGTAGGTGAGGGAGAAACTTAACCGATACCAGGACTTAAAGTGGGAGGTAAAAAGGATTTGGAACTGCCATGAAGTCAAGGTCGTCCCGATTGTCATAGGCGCACTAGGTACTATCTCAAAGAGTTTCCAAGGATGGTTAAAGAAGATTAGTCCAGCCCCGCTTTTTGGAACACTTCAAAAGGCATGCTTGCTGGGAACAGCAAGAACCCTCCGATACGTCCTGAATATCTGAGGCTGCAGGTAGTGGCTTGATATTCATTTCAACAAACTTTCCAGTTAACTAACATCAATGACTGAGACTCAAAGAACAACAATAATAATAATAATAATAATAATAATAATAATAATAATAATAATAATAATAATAATAATAATAATAATAATAATAATAATAAAACAAACTAAACTTAGAAAATTGAAAAGAAAATACAGTATAAAATCAACAAGTGACATAGACATGCTGATAGAAATAATCAAGCAAAAAGTGTCGGCCAAAGCTGCACGTATAAGGCGCTTTGAAAAACGATCTAGATTCTATAAGGACAATAATATGTTCAAAAACAATCAAAGAAACTTCTACAGAAAAATTGGCAAGTCAACAATAACTGCTAAATCAATACCACACAAGGAGGAAGTGCAAGAATTCTAGGAAAAGATCTGGGCCGAAGAAAAAGTTCATAATATACATGCCCCATGGAGAGACAGACAAATGAAAGATACAGCTCACCTTGAGGAACAAATATGGGAAAATATAATAGTTGAACAGTTGCGTTTGGCTCTTAGAAAAACCAGCAAATGGAAATCCCCAGGAAAAGACAAAATACCAAATTTTTGGATAAATGCCTTCACAGAGTATCATGAGCTGTTAGCCCAACTTTACAATAAAACAGTTCAGGAGCCAGAAAAGATACCATCATGGCTGGTTAGTGGCATTACATTCCTGCTTCCGAAGAATGATGAGACAAACAATCCTAAAAATTACAGACCTATAACTTGCTTGACCATAATGTATAACATTTTAACATCAGTCCTAACTGAATATACATATGACCACCTGATAACAAATGACCTATTTCCCAATGAGCAGAAAGGGTGTAAACGAGGCTCATATGGCTGTAAGGATCAGCTTTTGGTTAACAAAATGATACTGGAAGATTGTCATAATAGACACAAAAATCCATCAATTGCTTGGATAGATTATAAAAAAGCATTCGATAGTTTGCCACACAGTTGGATTGAAAAATGTTTAGAGATTTTAAAAATATCTCCCGTTGTGAGGAGGTTCTTGTCATTCAGTATGAAGACATGGAAAATGACACTCCTTTTGAATAGTGAAAAAAAATCACTGGAAGCTGGAGAAGTTAATATTAATTGTGGAATTTTTCAGGGTGAACTATTAATCACTTGTTCTACATGGATGACCTGAAACTATTTGCAGAAAATGATGAACAATTGGAAGGGCTATTATCCACTGTGGAGCAGTTTAGTGATGACATTAAAATGGAATTTGGACTAGATAAATGCGCCAAAGCAACGTTCACCAGAGGAAAGCTGCTGAAAAGTTCAGACATTAATCTTGATCGGGGGAATGTGATAAGAGAACTTGATCAAGAGGAAACTTACAAATATCTAGGTGTTTGTGAAGGAGACGGAATCAAGCACTCGACAATGAGGGAAAGGATAAGGAAGGAATGTTACCGCAGAGTTAGAGCAATCTTAAGAACGGAATTGAAGGCAAGGAATAGGATCGAAGCCATATACACGCTTGCTATACCAGTAGTAACCTACAGTTACAATGTCATCAACTGGTCAAGCACAGAGATCCGTAGGCTCGATACAAAAATTCGAAAATTCTTAACCATGCACAGAATGCATCACCCTAAGGCAGATACAGATAGAATATATCTCCCTAGGAAAGAAGGAGGACGTGGGTTAATCCAGTTAGACATTGCGTTGAAAACTGCAACAATTGGATTATGTACATATCTAAGGGATAGCATCCAAACAGACCGAAAAATAGATGCAAATAGACCTGATATAATACTGAAGGACTTTAAAACGAGGGTATGCTTGCTAATTGATATGTCCGTTCCAATAGACAAGAATGTATCTATAAAAACATTTGAAAAATTGAGTAAGTATAAGGATCTGGAGATAGAAATTGGAAAAATGTGGAAATTGAGAACTAAAACAATACCAGTGGTTGTAGGCGCTCTAGGAATGATACCTAAGGGGTCTAATGACTACTTATCGCAAATCCCAGGAAACCCGCGTATAGGAGAAATACAAAAGATAGTACTAATGGGAACTGCCCATATACTAAGGAAGATTCTGTCAATATAAGTACATCACAAGTCTAAACACCTAAAGATGCATGTGTGTGTATGTATGTTCTTTCTTGAACATGGCGGACCTTGTTGTCTCTTGAGGTCACTGGTTGTGACCTGGTGATAACTCATAAAGCAAGATAAATGCAATAATAATAATAATAATAATTTCATTTATTGGCCACAAGGGCCAACATATAGGGGACAATACAAAAGACTGGGACAGTGGGGGTTTACAATAAGATTGAATAAAAATGCACATTAACAAAACCAATTTAACAATGAAAAAATATAAAAATAAACTATGAATAAAAATAACAAAATAAATTCCCCAATAAAGGAGTGAACTACCCAGGTGCGACACAGGTACCCCACCAATCCTGAACCCCCCGACGCTTCCTGGGCACCCGAGAGGGCACCCCCTCCTCAAATTAACCAGACTATAGGCGCATGGTCAGAGTAGGCCCACTCACGCACGGGCCATTCTCGCCACATTCATCCACCTTTCAGCAAATGTACTGGAAGGAGGTGGGCAGCACTTCTCTTTCCACCTTCACCTTCCTTTCCAAATGAAATTTGAAAAAGTTGATTAGGGATTGGCTGAATAATATTGGTTTCTTATAGGTACAAATCCAGCAATTTTTGGGGGGGAGGGAAAAGTCGATGAAATCGACCCCAGTGCGTGACTGGTACTTTATTTTATCGACCCCGTAAGGATGAAAGGCAAAGTTACCCTCGGCGGGATTTGAACTCAGATCATAAAGGGCCGTAACTCTATGCTTCGAAGCATGGCGTCCGGCCCTCTAGCAATACTGCCAATCCACCAATAATAATAAGTCTTATGTTATCTGAAATATTGAGTGATATTTTCAGAAATGACGATATTGGAATCAGAATCAATTACTATTAGTGATGGCAAAACTGCATTTCTAGATGATTTTATAGGAAGCATCGTCAGTGTCTTTGTTTGTTGATGACTGCGTTCTCAGTGCTGTCTTAGATTATTATAACAAAGATAGCATTGACAAGTCCTTACAGAACTGGTCACTGGAAATTTCACAATTAATTGCAAAGTGAATGCACAAATTGCAAGAAGACGCATCAGCCTATAAATAAATCTATCATACATATTATACATGCCACTTTGTGCTAGTAAAGCCTCAACTGTATACACATGGTAAACTATTTCTCACAACGTGTTTTTAAAAAGATCCTCAGTATCAATTGGTAAGAAACGATTCCAGACTTTGTGTCATACACAGAATATGCACTATATTGAAGTAGGCTCAGATCATCTGGTGTCTAAAATACTGTTCTATCGTGAGAGGCATCTAACAGAAGACGGTCATATGTTTGTTATATGCCCTAACACTTTGGAACACATACATCAGATTAAACGGTACATAAAAGCTCCAAATTATACGATGCCAAAAGAACTGTTGCAGTAGGACAAAGGTATTTGTTCCTACTACCAGCATACTTTCTACATGCAGATCGAGTGAGTTGATTATTTGCACATCTACTCTACGGGCAATTCTATTTTGGAAGGCATGAATATCGATGGAAATTAATAGAACACTAGCACAAATTAAGTGAAATAACTTCATACGAATGCGAAATTGTATTTCAATCTTTATTTCTGAAGATGCCTGTTTCATTCTGTACGGTGTTTATAAAATTTATTTTGGCCAAACTAAAACAATGCTGCAATTATAATCTTATATATAATACAATTAGTATCACGCCACCCTGCTGAATGTTTAGCAGCCATTAATAATAGAAATATATATGCAAACTTTTGAGAGGCAGTTATGAGCTTATGAAAATGTAGTATGGCAGTTCTAACTTTTGAAATAATGTCATCAAAACCTATGTATTTCAATTTTCTCTTATGCTTATGGCAGATATCTGCATTAAGATGGCTAGTTTCTTTCTTAACTCAGAAATTACATGATAATGACTTCATGTAACAGCTTTGAAATCTGTTTAAGACAAAGGCAAAGAGAAAAAATGTTAATATCGACAAAATGATTTTGCTTGAAATTTTAATCCTCAAGCTGAAGTGCAATTACAATTACAGAAATATATAATTTGTTTTTATACTTTACAAGAACAATATAATATATTTTTTCAAAAGTCTTTATTTTTCTAAGAATATCAATACATGAATAACAAATAAAATACGGAGTGTTACAATTTTGCTGTTAGCAATAACCCTTCTTTGTTAAATCTTTGTTCTGGTAAAATATCTTAAATTCAGTTACGACAGCTTCAGTTTAAGTAGCAGAATATTTTGGTTATGTTAATTTGGGGATTATATGAAGAATGTCAATTCTCAGTTCAAAGTGGCGAAGTATGTCATCATTGAACCAATCACAAACGTGTTGATCAAAAACGAGAAGAATAGGAAAAATAAGATTTTAGATACCAATCTTACGATTGTCACTCATTTCAGCTAGAAATCTACTTAGTAATTCCTCTAAATGCATGGTTACTGTAATCTGACAAAATCAATTGTACAATGAGTTACAAAGGTTGACATTTCGGTTAAAGAGTTCATATCATGTCATTAGCGCTTTGTCCACTCTGGTTAGTAAATTTCATAGTAAATTTCTCCTGCGGCCTAAGTGGAAACTGAGTAGTAAATAAAAGAATTAGAGAGAGAGATAGAGAGAAAGAATGAAAGTGTGTGTGTGTGTGTGAGAGAGAGAGAGAGAGAGAGAGAGAGAGAGAGAGAGAGGGGAAAGTAAAGGAGACAATAAGAATTTGCGAGAAAAAATGTTGACTTTATCTTTTTTAATTGGAACTGATTAGAGAGATTTAACAATTTAACCAAAACTAATATAAAGCTACACCCCCCCAACCTATCAGCTTCTTACAACTTAGAAACATAATTTTCAGCAGAATTCGAAAGTGGAAGGCAATTTTTCACATTTTATATATAGTTGATGGGCTCAAACAAGAAGAGGCTTATGGATTTTATGATTTCAATGTAAATAGATATGTATAAAGATTCCTGCTAAGTGCATTTGAATGGAAAAATAAAAAATCATTAATGAGACACTACTCTCATCGAAAGGATATCCTCTATGCAAACGTATGAATACGCCACTGTTGTTTATTTAGCTCAGAGTCAGCCACGACTATGAACATCTATGATCAAAGATGTTCCAATCATGACTTTTTCAGGCAAGCTGAATTTCAAACTATACAAAAATGCAATTTGTGGGTGATTTGGCTGCCATTTCTACCAGGTTAAGCGACCAAGTAGAAGGTTCTTCGTGACTATTTGCACACGCTCCCAATAGAAAATAAACACCACTATTATCCAATATTTATCTATTTACAGATATTGTATCAACAAATATACAAATACAAATCAGAAAGCTGATAAAGTACGATAGCAAAAAAGATTTAAAGTTGTTGAGAATTGAATCAACACTTAGAAGGAATCTATGCAGTGAACGTAACAGATGGTATAATATTGTGACGGCTAAGCAATAAATAGCTTATTGTTATTTGTTTGCGTACTTGCTTCGCGCTGTCCGAGTCGAATGACACTCACTTGTTCTCCCTCGCATATATCTCTTCCGCTCATATGGACACACTAGAAGAGGAAGACCAAGGTTAACGTATGTTGATACCCTAAAGACAGACACTGGTCTGTTGGAGACGCAGGTCATGGAAGCGATAATGAGGGACAGAGACCGCTGGAGAGAACTCGTCCATGGATCTCGGGAATTTTACCCGCCTTAGATATATATATATATATATATATATATGTATATATACATACATACACACGCATACATATTTCTGATTTTAACTTGTTTACCTAGTGACATGATCTGAGTTCGTCAGATGAAACTGAAATTACTGACTCGTGTAAAAGTCATCCGTGGAAGCAATTGTGTGAGCGAACACTGCGATACTAATCTATATATATAAAACTGTGGTTGTCTGTCTGTCTATCGATTTTTGGCACACATCTCCTCTTAGAATCTCTCACGGAATTGCACCGAAATTGCTATACTTGTACATTGAGCCCTAGCGAAGACATCGGAAAAAAAAATTTCAAATTGACCCACCCTATGTGACGAAATCGAATATAATGTATCGATTTTTGAGCGTAAGTTATCAGTTATTTCCCTTTGTTCTGTTTACATTGAGCGTCTTACGTAAAAAATTACGCTACGAACAGTTGTCGAGCCAGCAAAATATTGACCTGCAAAATTCATCAGTTCGAACACTAGGCTTCCGTTTTGCTTCATTTCCATTTAAAAGCATTTTAAAACAATATTTTTACTTGAAAACAAGTCTATTTAAAGACTACGTAAAACAAGCAAATATTTCGTCGTTAGGCGTGCAGACAGACAGTCGTGCAGAGAGGTGATATACGCGTGCAGACAGATAGTCGTGCAGAGAGGTGATATAGGCGTGCAGACAGACAGTCGTGCAGAGAGGTGATATAGGCGTGCAGACAGACATAACTGATAATTTGGTTACGCTAATGTTTTTCTCTGCGTTGCAGTGTTTACATTTTCGATCTTTGTTAATAAATAACCAGTGCAGTTTTTATCCCCAGCATCCTCTTTTGTTATAACATTCGGGTTATCGTTATGTTTTCTTAACTTCATAAGGCATATTGTTGGTTGAGGGAATATTAATCAAAAACACCACATGCAAGTCTGCACAGTAGACACTACAGTTTTTAAGCCCAAAAAGAAACTTAACATTGTAACTTTAACACAGCTACTGAGCGACCCCGAGCAACGCCGGGCTTTACTGCTAGTATGGAATAAAACAATACAGAATATGACGGCATATATGCTTTAAATTTATCTCTGGACGAGCAACTATATGGAGAAACACCTTGGTTCAAGTGACTGTGTATGGGCTCCATCGTTGGCTCATGCACCCTTATATGAGAAGTGTGTAAATAATTTTACATCATTGGTCAGGCGAATATGTCTTAAAATTTGTGAGGTGGAATTTAAACATGTGCCAACAAATCGCATCACCTTATCTTCGTTTATTTAGAACTGCAATGAAGTGGCGAATGAAAGAATTCTGTTTTCTGTAAGACAGAAATGAAAATCTTTTGATTCATTCATAATCACTTTAGGTTTACTCAGTATTGTTCCAGTAATGATGTGTTGATCATCAAATATTTTTATATAGTGACATTCCATATCTGATGAATGATATCCTATACTGGGGCAGGAACATTCGAATGAGTGCTCTGTAAATCCTATATAGTCGCTTGAAGTGTTATTAATGGGGATGTCAACATGTTATATAATACTTTTTCCTTGTTATTCACCATTGCCTTGAGACTATGAATGACACTGGGAATTCTCTGCATGCAGCTGTAGCTAACGTTTTATATTGTTTTCATTGAACAATGATGGAATATGTTATAATTTGAGAAATGTATGCTGTTCAGGGAGGGAAAATACTTGTCAACACTAGATGTTAGATCAATGATATAGTATTTTTAGTATAGCTGTTAATTTTTGTTGATGAATATTCGATTTATTTCGTGATATCGGCTTGTGCCATGATATAGTAACCGTCGGCTGCAATGTACAGCTAAATATCAATGAGTTTAATGAAAAATATATGATAATAATATTCATATGATTAACCAAATATATAATATTTACACTATTGACAAAATATTTAATTAGATATTTATCCAGTTAAGGAAAACAAATACAACCAGTTTAATACTTACGCGATTAATGAAGCAAGGAGTGTAATCGGTCCAAGGAAGATTTGATACAGGATGACGAAACCATGTTGCATTAGGTAAACAGTCTTTAAATGCAAATACTATTTCATTTCAGCAGATGGCGAAAATTGAAGAGAGAAGGAAAAGAAAAATAATATTTTAGTATAAAATAATGTTTTTAGAATAAATGAAAATACTTTATGCAAAAATCATGATATTGGTTTTTATTTTATTTGAAAACAATTGTCTCACTTTGCGAAAGGATTTGTGAAGACATTAAATTGTGGGAATAAAATGAAATAATGATTAGAATCGCCAATTGAAATTCAGATTATCACCATTACCATGACCAGCACATGTATTTCTTACTAGCAAGGTTGTAAACTTAATCCATCTCTCAGTTGACTTTTGTGAAATTCAGATTATCACCATTACTATGACCAGCACATGTATTTCTTACTAGCAAGGTTGTAAACTTAATCCATCTACCACTTGACTTTTGTGTGCATATAGGGGTTGGTATTTGGGCCAGCTCTCTTGTCTGAAAATGATTTACCTTCTTCTTCCTACAAGTCTTAGCGTCCATTGAAATGAATATTGAAACTGTGCCTTCACACCAATAACATCATAAAATAACATAATTGAATAACATGTAATATCATCATTTTTACTGACTGTAACTTATTTCTAGCTCTACGAGTTTTACCAGGGTTCAATCCAAATAAATGATTAAACGTTAACTGTTCTTTATATTTTCATTTATACTGATATTTGATGAATAAACCTACAGGAACAATTGCACATATTACCACGAACGCAACTCACTCGCTAATTTGAAAGATAATGGTTGAAACCAGTGATGTCAGTTTAGCACATAATTCATTCCCCGGAAAGCATTACAAAGTTTCCATCCTTATATTAAATGTCAGTATAAGATAAACGATAAAGACTTTATTTTCTATATTAAACTATCGAAAAGCAATGCCTACACAATCCTTGAATTTCACAAGCAGAAACGTTTGATAAAGGATGAAATGATTAAAAATCTTTAAAATCTACCTCATAAGTTCTGATTTCAAATATCTTCGAAATAGATTAAAATTATTCATATCTTTGTAGCCGATAAGATAAATGGTAATACAATATCGTAGATATAAATACGTATTCTACAAAATTTATTGAAATAAATCTATTATATATTTATAGGAGTTGTCACTGGAATTAAACTGCCTTTTAAAATATTCATGATGTGTTCAACTAATAAAATGATCGAGCAAGAAAGTATCATAGCCATTAACATCTGAAAAACCAAAAAGCCATCTTACGAATAAGCATGTGCATGTTAAAAAAACGCCACTATGCACATATTTATTATCATTATTATCAAAGAGCTAATACTACTGGGTGCTTCTGGAGGTGTCACGTTGAATATAAGTCCTCTTGATGTTGGAAATATATGCGCCCTATTCATGTGTGTAAGTTAAGGTCAATGTACACAAGAATTACATATATCATATATATATATAAATAAAAATGTATGCAGTAAAAACCTGTTAGATTATTAATCACCAGAGTACTCGATACTTGCAGTAGTAGAATCTAGTAATATGAAAGAGTCGGGGACTCCGACGGCTGAGCTCTTGTCATTTCAACAGCTAGTTCAGAACTATATATATATATTTGAAAAAAAAAGGAAAAGAATGACTTCACTTGTAGTTGTAAATAATTTGATTTAATTTTATAATATTATAATATTATAAAATTAAATCAAATTATTTACAACTACAAGTGATCTCACACATTTTCCAATATATATATATATTATAGAAAACGATGAATCAATGATGCATCGAAACACAATTTATTAACGTATTACAATTGTTTCTCCGGCGAACAGCACGAGGTACGATCTATTTGTGGATCGAACCTGACTCTGGATTCGCAAGTTTCTTAGATACGTCTAGCGACTTCGAAGCAAGACGGAAGATTTGCTTCGAAGTCGCTAGACGTATCTGAGAAGCTTGCGAATCCAGAGTCAGGTTCGATCCACAAATAGATCGTACCTCGTGCTGTTCGCCGGAGAAACAATTGTAATACGTTAATAAATTGCCTTTCGATGCATCACTGATTCTTCGTTTTCTATAATATTATACTCTGCTCTGAAGGAGCATAGAGTGCTCAACCGGCATACCGACTATGGACGCATCTAAGCAACATTACAACAAATATATATATATATATATATATATATATATATATATATATATATATAGCAATTTATTAAAATAACAGATTAAAGTTTAAGCAAAGAATAATTATATTATAATTACTATTACTATATATAATAATTTTTACATATTCTGGCATTTAGGGTTTGGCTATGTGTATACGGGAGTTTTGCGTCTGCGTGAGTATGCAGGTTCGTACGTATGGTGGGTGTGTGTATATGTGTACTTCTTGTTTTAGTTGACTTACGTCTCCGAACATTCGTGTATTTATTTGTAGGTATGTGTGTGCGCTTGTTATATACGTATTTATTTACTGATATACGTTTATATAATTATTTATTTATTTGTACACAAGCATACACACACATACATATTTATATGTGCGTGGTTTTGTATACCTATGGTAAGGTTTTGCGTATGCTTGTGTATGTACGTATCTGTTTGCGTGTATGTATTTATTTGTTTCTATTACTTCTGTATTGTATTTATTTATTTTGTTCTTAACCCTGTAGCGGAGATTCATTTGGTCTCCTAGTTAGAATTTTAGTCTACAACTTCTGCTATACCATTTACGTGGTTTTGTCTTTGCGTGCTATTGTTCTCCACGCTCCACATATGACTTATTATCTTCGTTTTTTCGTTCATTGCCAGAGAACGTCTCTATGCACCACCTAAGAGAACATTAGTCATCGACCTCTTTTATACCATAAACGTGGTTCTGTCTTTGCGCGTAATTGTTTTTCACCGCTCCTATTAATGACGTATTATTCGTTTTTTCCCGCTCTTTGCCAGCGAACGTTTCCACGAACCAAAGTATCGTCTTCCTGTCTTCCTCCGGTTGCAACGTTTTTTGAAATATCCACTTCTGCGTTTACAGATTGACTTTGTTAGTTTCAGAAGATCCCGTTAAGGGTGAAAGCAGCGATTCTTTGCTTAAACTTTAATCTGTTATTTTAATATATATATATATATATATATATAATTACTATATATATA
>OZ024740.1:377502998-377505498 GCA_964016885.1 Eledone cirrhosa | reverse complement strand
CTTGCGCTACTATTTTAAAGTAGTGATATATATATATATATATATATATATATATATATATATAGGAACCAGTAAGACCCCGACAGCTGAGCTCAAGCCGTTTCGACGGCTTGAGCTCAGCTGTCGGGGTCTTACTGGTTCCTATTACCCACTCTACTACCTCAAGTATTGAGTACTTTGGTGCGTTATGGTCCACCTGGTTCCTTACCACATTTCCTTCGTTATATATATATATATATATATATATATATATCCTGTATTTTCGTTGCTCTAGTGATGCGGTCGGACTGCCGACTGCTATATCTAATTTGCTAAGCTCATCTGAGTGCTAAAGCTACAAACCGAATAAGCATACACGCTAGCTTGGCCGTATACTAGAACTTCGTCTATGTTGTACTAATATATATATATATATATATATATATATTAATGGTATATATTGAGTTAGGAACTCAAAATAGTCTCTTACAACAAAATACCTCTAGGAAAGAGATATTTTTGAGCCGTATATTATAATAGAATATAAAAGAAAAACGAACATAGGTATATATGTTCAAATCGTAAGGGACCTGATTCCCTAAGGTGAAAAGAATACTAACTATAGACAGTTGGGTTCGCTTGTCTCAATTTAAGAAAAAATTAAGAAAATAAATACAAACCGGAATTGTGGTAACTACCAATTGGTAGTTACCACAATTGGTAGTTACCACAATTGGTAGTTACCAATTGCAGAATTCCCAAAGGTCAGTTTATCGAAGCCTCCTAGGTTGAGGTGACTGTAGGTTGAGGTGATATGTCAGTGTTTTAACGCTTATTATTCTCTAATACGCATTGACTTTTACTTCATCTGACACTGATATAAAATAGGAAGGTAATAGTGTTGTGACATTTGTATCTCTCTCTCTCATTCTCCGTCTCTCTATGCCCCCTTTCTCTTTCTCCGCCCTCTCTCTCTCTCATATCTCCCTTTCTCTCTCTCTCTTTGTCTCTCTTTCTCTCACTGTTTCGCACATAACCTCGACATATGTATGTATGTTCTTCTGGTTTTATTATTATATAAATTTTCACCAATAGAGGGAGAGTCGGTTTCTAACATAGAAACAGGACTATTTCATTTGAATTTAGACACCAACTAGGCAAATACGTATATATGCCTGCATGTGTTTGTGTGTCTCTATATGCAGGTAAGAACACGTGTTATTGGTTGTATGGATCTGTATGTATTGAGTTATATGGGTATACGTGCATATGTTTCTGTAGTGCATATCCAGTTATTACATGCTAAATTTCTGAAATGTTTTACATATTTTTACAGTTCCATTAGTGGATTGTATTTATAACTTCCTAACTAGTGGTTCCCTTTCTGGATTTCTGAAGTACAGCTGCTTCTTAAGATTTATACCGAGACTATTAGCAACACATCCGAGAGCCCCAATAATCACAGGTACAAATATAGAGGTATAATCAAGTGTAGTACTTGCAGATTTCTCATTAGTTCAACATAAATGTTCCACTTTTCACTAATCATTAGCATTATATTGGCATCTGCTGGACAGCTGATTTCCACTAGTGTGCATGCTATTTCTCTGTCCCATGTCACTGTCTTGACTGTTAGGTTTGTATCTTATTGGGGTTTTGACTGGAACATTCCACTAGAAATCTATTATATTATGTATGCATATGTCCTCCACACCACAGTAACTTTTTATATGTCTATTCTAAAGATTATCCGTTTTACGGATTGCATTGTATAGTAGTTTGGCCACTGCCTCATGCCTCATAAGTAAATAAAATAGTGATGACATCTTCAATGATTATTCCGCAGAGTCTGCATCTGTTGTTTCCTGTTCTTGGATTGTATGAGCATACCCTTTAAAGTGAGAGCTAATATGCCGGTTGTTGGTTCAATATAGACTACTATGCTTATCTATATTACTCTGAATTTGAAGCTTTCTAGCAACATGGTCATGCACGATACTTTGATAATAAGTATGCAGCTTTTCATCCATGGACTCGTTGCGTTATTCCATGACAATTTCCCTGAGTGTGAATCTTTTGTTATTATACAGTGAGTATTTTTCAAGGAGTTCCTTCCCAACTCTCCTGATGTAATTTATTCCATGTATAGAGACTTGTTCTATAGATGGGCTTCTAGGCTTGGTGGCTCGTAGGTGTCGGTGAGATACGATAAGACAACCAAATTCAGTTGCAATTCAGAAGTACCTGCGAAGCTCCTTTACTGGCTGTTAGTCTCTGAATAATGATAGAAGCTCCATGGGTAATTTGCTATATATATATATATATATGGCTAGAATATTCTTTAGAGTACTGGATAAATGTTTCCCTAGGGCCCACAAGAACCATAAAATATTCAACAGGCACACGGTGAAACTATCCTACTCAACCACACGCTCCGTAGCCCAGCACATAGCTGGCATAAATAGGAATAGGCTCACTGCCTCTAATACCACCGTAAACCCCGGAGCCCCCCATCAGAACC
>OZ024740.1:377467998-377482998 GCA_964016885.1 Eledone cirrhosa | reverse complement strand
ATTTTCTTGGAAGTTTAACTGATCATATCATACAAATATAGCTGATTTCAGATGTATTACTTTCATGTTTCAGAATTCGAAGAAATATAGAAAGAAAGTGAGACTCGCTTTCTAACATATTTGAATAACTCAAATCAATCAACATGAAATTGGTTTCGTTTTTTTATTTCGATAATAATCTATGATAATTTGATATATACATTTCCATTTGGCATATCAATTTTCAAAAAATTGTCTTTGATTATCTATTTCATAAAACTTATAACTCATTAGTAAATTCAATTGATAAACGTTTTTAAAAATCCTTCTTGTAATTATTCTTGATCGACCAAATTTATAAACACTAATACAGATCCACTATTAAACTTGTGATATATTAAACACACGCACACATACAAATAAACATACACGCACACAAAAACGCATACAAACAAACACTCATGCATTCATATATAAGATATTGATATTGCATAACATTATATTGATTATCGTTTAGTTTCCTATTTGAGATCAATCTATATGAGATAATATATACATATATTCTAATTTGTTAAAAATTCATCGGGACTTTTTCATATCAAGGCTCAATGAATACTGATCAGATTAGGAGATATATTATCTCATATAAATTAATCTGTTTAAGGAGGAAACGAGACGGTAACCAAAATGCAAATAGCTCAACTATCGATTATTGAGCAACTACACAAGTTGTTGATTATTATGCCACGCACACACCCAGATATATTATGTACGTATGTATGCACACACCCATATACACAATTTGTGTATGTATCTGTCTTTATACAAGATTCAATTATTTACAGTATACTTTATGTCTTATAATTTAGTGGTGAGATTAATGGAGATCAATAAAATACATTCTTGATAAAGATAAATTCTAGGGACGATATGATCGACTATAATTCTTGAAAATATCGCCCCAGCATTATGGCAATCCAATGGGTTCTACCTAAAAACGATTATTGAATACGGCTATTCATATAATTAGTATATTATATGTTGTTATCTTTAATTAGTTAGCATTTCCGTATGATATATCTTATCCTGTCCCTTGCACTTGTTTTTTATTTGATGGCTTTGATTAGTCTGAAATTATGTGTGTATTCCCAATCCCAGTTGTGAAGCCCCACTTACTTTGAGATTTGGAGTCCCCCCCTCTGTCTCTGTCTGTCTGTCTCTTTCTCTCTCTATTCCTCTCATATATATATGTAACACATTGTGAAGATTATGCTGCCATATATATATACCAGTACACACAAGTTGAGTTTCACTTCGGTCTTATTATTAGTCAGCTAACCAATCCATTCTTTGGTTAGTTTCTTAAACAGATGTTTATCTAATTGTCAAAACTCTTTCCTGGCATATTCTGCGACCTTCTGAATGACAATTCCTGCCCCTCTGTATCTCTTCCTCATTTTGATATTGATATATTTACTCTAGATAGAGTAAATACATGACTTAGTTACATGACTAGTACGCACACACACACACACACACACACACACACACACACACACACACACACACACACACACACACACACACACACACACACACACACACATATATTTATATGACAAATACATATCTGTATATATTCAGTGAGTATTTAGACTTGTAAACATGTCAAATTTACGTCTTTTTATTCATCAAAGGATATTTACATTATCTGACAACCAAAATGAAATACACAACTATATATTAATTCCTCTCTTCATTACTTCATCTTCTGTTATATTACTTGCATAATATATCTATATATGTGTATATATTTATATCTAAAGTTTAAAGTCTAAAGTCCGAAGCCTCACCAGGCCGGTGCTTATCCCGTTTTCCGTGGCGTGAAGAGACCGAGAGCATAAGACGCCAGTCCATTGCAGGGTTAAACCTCCAGTTATTGCTGATACTACAGTTTACTGGAGCAACGTGAAATGAAGTGTTTTGCTCAAGAACACAACACACAATCCAGCCAAGGAATCGAACCCATTATGCTAGTAAGTCCAATACCCTTACCACTAGGTCATGCGCCTCCACATATATGTGTTTGTATATATGTACGTATATATGTTTATGTTTGTGTGTGTGTGTGTATATATATATATATATATATATATATGATATTAATAAATGGAAACTATATTTATAAAACGATATTTATTTTATTATATATATTTCAAGGGTCCCCCAAAACATTTGGTACGCTCTCATCAGATAAGATACAAAATTTGTTTTATAAAGAGTGACATATCCGATAAACCAGACCTTAACGGTTCAGGTTCCATTTGGATAGTGAAAGAAAAAGAGAAAAATTTGATATACATACATGTATATACATATATATATATACATGCATATATATATACATAAATATATATATACATGTATATATATATATACATATATATATATATATATATACATATACATGTATATATATATATATATGCATGTATATATATATATATATATATATATATATGCATGTATATATATATGCTTGTATATGTATATATATATATATATATATATATATATATATATATATATATATATATATATATATATATATATATATATATATATATATATATATACATATACATTAAGGAGCTCTTATGAGTCAATGGTCATCCAAAATCACCGGGAGAGATGACCCCTTAGCCTTTGTCAAGGCAGAATTCTGATATAACACCTGCAATCCTGGTAGACAATGATGATGACTTGTTCTTCTTTTTGGTAAATATCATCTTGGTTATATGCATATATATATATATATATATACATACATCAAAGGTATATATTGAGTTAAGAACTCAAAATAGTCTCTTACAACAAAATAGCTCTAAGAAAGAGATATTTCTTAGCCGTATATTATAATTGAATATAAAAGAAAAACGAACACAGATATATACATATATGAGTTCAAATCGTAAGGGACCAGATTCGCTAAGGTGAAAAGAATACTAACTATAGACAATTGGGTTTGCTTGTCTCAATTTAAGAAAAAAATCAAGAAAATAAATACAAACCGGAATTGTGGTAACTACCGATCACCCAGACAATACACACATGTGCCTAGTTATTCAGCATGGCTCTAGCTCTTGGACAATTAAAGTGTAAGTGGAGGATCATATTCCACTGATACGCAATTCTCAAGAAGTAGCAGCATCACACAGCGCGACAAGACTGGTCATTTGAATTACAAATACAGTTAATCAAACGGGCTTCCAAACAGTTTCTGCCTAAATAATTTTACGCACTAGACATGATTTGACCCTCGACATTGGTAAACGGCACTTACCCAAGACGCCACGCAGTGGGATCAAATTTGGGATATAATGTTTGCAAAGCAAACCTCTTGATCATTCAGCCATGCTGTGTCCACACACTACAAACAAACAAACAAACAAACAAACAAACAAACAAACACACACACACACACAGACCCCCCCCACACACACCTACACACACACACACACTGCAAAATATTCTAACCAACACTCTAACGACTCTGCCAATTCGCCACCTAGCTAAATTTAGTCGAATTCTTTCAGGCTGCATATCCGTCACGTTTTTAAGAAAAATATTTGCCTCTTGTCAAAATGAAACCAATGTTGATTACTTTTGATTTAGTACAAGGGAATATTATATAACCAATCAAATCAATTTTAGAATGCTACTGGTACTTATTCTCTCATTACTTAAGTTATAAACAGTGAAGTTGACCTTGTCAGGAGTTGAATCTGGAGCCTTGTTCCACAAGGTTAAATGTTGTTGGTTGTATTATTGGTCGTTCTACTGATTCAGCCCTTCTGAAGTAAATTTCAGAGTAAATTAACTATTGATTTACTTAAACGACGTAGAGGATTAACTTTGATAGCGGAGTTATAGTCATTTGATTCAGCTCCACTATATTATTGTTGCTTATTTTATCGACTTCTGATAGGGAAAAGACAAAGTCAATTCTGATAAGATTTTGAACTAATAACGTGGTTTTACTTTGGAAATAAACATTGCTTAATTACGAGCTAAGACGACATTCAAGAAAACATGAACAAATTTCAGTAGTAAGACTAAATGTTATGAAAATAAGGGTAAAAATGAAGCTTTCTAAAACTTTTTAACTAACAAAGATCTAGTTAATTGACTAAAAAAACAAGTAGAAATTCAAAGAAATTTAATTGTGTGTCACTTAAATATAAAAAAGAAGAATTCTGTATTCTGTATAAGGCTTCACATTTTAATATTTATAGAATTTTATTATATACGAAACCAATAACCCCAAAAGGAATATTTGCAAGTTTTCTATCTTATTTTATCACTATCTCAATTTACAAACCATACCAAAATTATTAAAAATAACAATTAATAGAAATTAAATGAATAGGCCGTTTTTATTTGCTGACACATTTAACATTTATTATCGCAATGAAATATTAATTTTGACCATTCAATTTGTTGACTGGGAAGTTATAAAGAAAATGCTGGGTTCATATTTTATTGTAAAGAAAATTTCAGAAATAATCTAAAATATATACAAATATGAATGCGAGTAGATACAAATAGTTGGAAGAAACTTTCAGATATAACATGATATATTCATTGTTAATATTTTTTATTGGGTTATTTCCGTTAAAACGGAATTTTATGAGTAATTGAATATAACATTTGTGAGATGTTGAAATAAAAACTCCTTTTTGTTTAGAAAAGTTTTCAAATAAGCGACGAAACCAATCTCTACGCTGTTCAAATACTAGGTTAGAATGCAAATATAACAATTATTATTTATCAACGATCCATCATGTTTGAATAAATAAGAATAGTTTTTGCTATTTCTTTAAATCAAATTTCCTTATTTCGAGCTTCTTTTTCATATATAAAATGGCAAAGAAGGAGTTCATAAAAATTAATACCTACGTGAGACATACAAAAGTATCAATCGATATTTTGCTTTAAAAAACATTTAAAGAATATATGATGAAATTGAATATATTTCAAACCACTGCTATTATTCACCTTAACAAGAGAGAACATTCCTAATTGCGATGCTGCTCTTTTCGTGGTATTAAAACAACCTGTTATTTGTTATCTATTAATTCGTATGCTTTCTCAGAAGCCAGCCGTATATCTTACTCTAAAACATTATTGCCAGAGCGAAGAAAGATATCTTCACTGTTATCATACCGCAACGATATTTAAGTATTAGTTCTAACATATTTAAGAGAAGAGAGGGGAGATAAGCATTTTGTTTAGTTTATTTCACTGAGTCACTCAGCACAAAACTTGGGATAATCGACAAAATGGTGCGTATAAATAATTCTAGTGCAAGTGAGAAAGGAAAGAAAAATCATAGCAACAACTGCAACAACACAATAGACGGAATAATTCAGTCGTCAAAATATAGGCAAAAAGAAATTATACACGAATAGAGTGAAAATAAAGAAGACACATAGATCAAACTGAACAGATTTTATAAATGGACAATAAGAATTGTAATGTTATTGTTGCTAAGAAGAAAAATTGGAAAATAGATCCAACTATTGACAGAAAGGAATTAATCGATCTCGTAAAACAAAATATATTTGCTAAGTTAACAGCAGCGGAAACAAGTAATACAAGCGAAACAAAGATGGATTATTTTTAGAAAGCATGCATTTTGTACATAAATCATTTTGACGACTGATAATTAACTAACACCGGTTCTTTTCGAATTTGTTTTATATAGCCAATAAGCAGTATTTGGCTTCCAAAGAATGTTACATGGCTACTACACGCTTGTTAAAGATAATTGTACGATTTGCATACATAGATAATATGCAACACAGATAATACTTGTTAGTAAAAATAAATACTAATTTAAAGTATCATAAATTAGTATATATCTGCTCCAAATTCTTAATTTGTTGAACTGCTTGTGCTGTGACTAGTACATCGCACCTATTTCTAGCGGACATGCCGTCTAATCCTATTTATATTTGCCATCACTGTTAAATATAAATTCACCCCATGCAGCCTGGATTGACTATTTCTCTGAACAAAGGTATTTTGTATTTTATTGATCTTATAACAAAACAATTTCTTCTGACGATGGTTACATGTCTCCCAGAGCTGTACCAAAACCGATATTTGGTAATTGATAATCGATTACTTGGATCGATTTTCAATCCGATTCTAGGAGCGATGAAACGGCGCTGTAACATACGGTGTTTCCAAAATATTATGGTTTTTATATATATGTATAGAATACAACAAGTTTCTCTAATGATATATGACTATATGCATATATTTAAAAAAAATTGAATTACTGATGCTCTGGACAAATATCCATTGACCTTTTTCACTGAGAAACATAGTTTACATTAGTATATATATATATATATATATATATATATATATACTAATTTAAATTATTATAACATTCTACTCTACATTGCAAAAGTAGGTAACATTCACTCCTCTCACTACCACGTCCCACTCACCTAGATATCAGCAACAAAAATCTCCAGATATTGTGACTCAAAAGTATGTCTTCATCATTGATGAAAATTCATCTTTCGTTTCTATTGCTCGCTGAATTGTTCCGGCCACCAGAAGTTGTTTGACCATCGCTTGAGGACATCTAGCTTATCTAATTGATTCAAACACACTCACTCCTCTATTACGCGAGTTTTACTCTATCCGCAGTACGGCATTTGTAGAGTCAATTCTTCCAGGAGCTTGTTTTTCTCTGTCACTCAACCGCAGTATCTCGTTCTTGATGATACAAGCGAGATCAATGTTATTCCACTCGATATCAACAACGACGTCTACTGTATCTGGCATGAAAATATCTTAGCTATATTATACGTCTATAGGATACACCCGTTTTTTAAGTCTTGGGTAAGCAGTTTCTGTCAGGCTGCTTTATTGCAGCGTATGCTGAGAAGTTTCTCTACTACCCATACTCAATCACATTTTTGTTACATTTTTATCACTTATGGCTTTCTAGCAGTCACCTCAACTCAATCAACACACGCACTCCAATGCAATCAAATCAACAAAAGAGACAGTAAGCATATCTTACATTTCCTTCATTGGATATGGTGACGCATGACCTGCTAAAATTAGCAGCCGAATCACGCCAAAATATCACCCACACACATTGGCCCACACAAAAATCCCTTCAATTATGATAAATTAATTTGGTCTTTTTCATCAGTTCAAAAACACAATTGCTACTCATATCAAAGTAACATTCATTTATTACTTATGAATAACATATAAAACGCTTCGTGTCGCTACAAGCTCAGGCCTAAAATCTCCGATGATGTCTCATTGCAAGAGTATTTACAAATTTAACCGAATGGATATGACAAATCGCTACTTATTCCATGACCACTTAGATAAACGGAAAACTGTAATTTGAAATTCGAGAACACAATTCTACTTAACATAATCTCTTTAACAGCGGCAGATAGCGCGTCAGGATTTCTAAAAAAAAGGCACTCTTCCCTTATATAGTTGAACACGGAAAAAGACGTGGGACGAATAAATTAAAGCTTCTAGCTTCCCCAATCACCCACCTCCTGGGCAATGGAATTTGCTGCATAAGAGTGGTATTGCATAATACTGAGCTCAGGTTGCATGACGGCTTAGAATATGCCACCGGAAAGATGCATATGAGACAATACAACATAGATACATGGAAAAACAAGTAAGTAATTTTCGACTAGGGAAGCAGGGTGATTATGTACAAAAAATAACAATAAACAGTCTTACTACTGGAAACAAGACAGGATGCAGTGCCGACAAGTTGTGCAAATGGCAACGCCGGAGGAAATGAAATATTGACTTGAGTAAAAAGAAGAGGGTGAGAGAGAATATGTATGTCTATGAGAGAAAGAGGAAGAGAATTATCGCACTGTTAAGTAAACAAATATATAATAAAAAAGGAACGCGTAGCGCTACAGTACTAATAAATAGCAAAGTCAGACCTGCCAATCTCTAAAAGCACAAATGGGGAGTACCATGAAGAAAAATGGCCAAAATCCTGGAGAAATGAGGCGAAATGGGGAGATTTTACATAATGAAAGCTATACCCATTTTCACCAGAGAAGACATCTCTCAACCACCCAAAGTGGGTGGGAGATCTCCCCGTTGGACGCGGAGAGTTGACAAGTCTGCAAAGTTGCACACGAAAGGGATCGAAATATATGGAGTGAATGAACATAGTCAACTACGCATTTTCCTCATTAGCCACCACCTGTGCAATGAAATGTCGTACGTAAGTGTGGTATTGCATAACATTGAGCACAGGTTACACGATGGCTTCAGCATAGTGAAAGTAAATCAACACGACGGATTTCCACACATAAACCATTGTACGTCAGTATGCACAGCCTGGTTCTTCACATCGTTGAGGCAAGGCATATAGTGATTAATAGATTTATGGATTACTTTAAGTGGTTCCAACAACTACTTACAGGCGCCGTGGGCTGGATCAGTTGCCATTGAACAGCAAAATCATCATAATCATCATCATCATCATTATTATCATCATCATCCCCCCCCCCCCCATCACCACCACTACCAACGACCCCAACCCCACCAGCAATATTATCTATAATATTATCTGCTTGATCCTACCTACCTTAATATATGTATTTGAATGTTCCCTCTTGAAACAACTTTAACTATGGAAAGAAATCGTTTTACAATGAAACAAAGTTATGAAGATCTATACATCAATGCACCGGAATAGAAATAAGAAATTCTATAAAATGGGAAAAACTCACGGGCCCGACGAGAATAGATAAGCAATTAATTATGGTTGGTGAGATAGAAAAATGGGCATATATATGCATGTATGTATATATTCATGTATGTATATATGTATATGTGTATATATGCATGTATGTATATATGTATATGTGTGCGCGCAGGCGTTTGTATTTGATGATTATGTCTACTTCCTTCGTGTTTGTAAATGCATTAAGATTATCATCGTACATGAATTTAAAATAAATATGTGTGTGTATATGTATGTGTGTGTGTATATATGTGTGTGTGTATATATGTGTGTGTGTGTGTGTGTGTGTGTGTGTGTGTGTGTGTGTGTGTGTGTGTGTGTGTGTGTGTGTGTGTGTGTGTGTGTGTGTGTACAAGACCGGCTGTTAAACAGTAGCAAGCTAGAAAAAGGTATGTTAATCAGTGTAATAACTGGAACGCTTGAACAAACAACATACAAAACATTAAATGATTTTATATTTATGTAGGACATGAAGTAACAGCTGTCCCATTCTCATTCATTATTTCAAACCTGGATAGACAAACATATGTACGTATAAACACAAACACGTACACTAACACAACCATAACCAGAGACTATTTCTGACGACTACGTCAGAAGAATACTACAAAACAGCATTTGACACGTACCTGAGCAATGCACAGAAATACACACACCAACACTCATATATACCTTTCCAGGTGTATCTAAATTTACTCGTATATAATATGGAAATGAACAAAAACAACACACACATACTAAAGGCACACAATTCATGCATACATAATACACGCAAAAAAACAAAAAAAAATTAGTATGCTTGCTTCTGTAAAGCAGTTCATGCGCAATCAAACAACCACTCACGAATATACACTGAAACATTGTCTTTTAAGTCTCTGGTCGGCTTTACGGCCTCACAACCATTTGGTGATGCAAAACATAAGTCAAATTATCAGTATGGATATTCTCAACTTCCACATTATGTGTTGATTGCTCTTTTCTTAAAGATACGTATTTGTATAGCATTGCATCGTAGAAGAGTAATTTCAACTATTCAAAAACACCCAATGTGGATTGAAATCTGGTAGAGGAATTACATATATGTTCAATAGTGTCAGGTACTTGCAGGATTAGTGCATAGATCAATATCTCTCTGTATATTAAACTCTGTTGAACTAATGAAAGCTTTTGACACGATCATCAGAAATACATTGGAGAGAATTTCTGGAAATGCTAGGTCCTCGCCGGATATGAAAGCCTATTCCGATTTTAATGATATTCTGTCAGAACCGATTTCTATAGACCGTGATATCAAGCAAGGAGATATTACTACGTAAACATTGTTCTGTAAAAACTTTGCAGTAGTAAATAACCACGCTACCTCCAGAGCGGTGAAATAAGTAACTTTGTCGTATGTCACAGAGCAAGCAAATTATTCAGTCTGAATAACTTGATATTAAAAATAAAATACTATAATAGCTCGTTCGATAGATCGGTGTTTAAAGTGGACAATTAAAGGAAATGTTCTATAATTACGTAATTTGCTTAAACATAAAGTCAAACGTAAACATACACACACACACGCACACACACAGACACATATATATATATGTATATATACATATATATATATTCACACACACATATATATATATAAGAAGAGATTCCAGATAATTTCTAAAGAATGAAACAGTTCTAGTCCTGTAGAATCTCATCTATATATATATATATATATATATATATACATATATATATATTCATATATATATATATATATATATACATATATATATTCACATATATATATATATACATATATATATATATATTCACATATATATATTCACATATATATATTCACATATATATATTCACACACATATATATATATACATATATATATTCACATATATATATATATACATATATATATATATATTCACATATATATATTCACATATATATATTCACATATATATATTCACACACACACACACACATATATATATATATATATATATATATATATATATATATATATATATATATATATATATATTCACATATATATATATAAATATATATATTTATTAAAATAACAGATTAAAGTTTAAGCAAAGAATCGCTGCTTTCACCCTTAACGGGATCTTCTGAAACTAACAAAGTCAATCTGTAAACGCAGAAGTGGATATTTCAAAAAACGTTGCAACCGGAGGAAGACAGGAAGACGATACTTTGGTATTACTATATATATATGTATATATATATATATATATATATATATATATATATATATATATATATATATATATATATATATATTCACACACATGTATATATATATTTATATATATGTGAATATATATATATTTTCCTCTCTTTACGTTGCATACCACCATGTGTTTGTTTCCTTCCCTCTGTTTTTCCTACTGTCCCGATAACTTAATTGAGTTATCGCTCCCACTGATTTTAGGTATCTAGTCTTTAATGCGTCGAAATACCAACGATAATCAGCAGACTACTGAAGAGGACATTTTACCCCTTGTCTATTTTTATTCATATGTTCATGTTCGCAACAACGCAGCACGCCATTCTTCATTCACATATTTTTTCCCTTCGCTGTGGTTCGTATTTTTTCTGTCCCTTTACTGCTATCACCTTTTCTCTCTCCTTCACCTCTTGCCTTCCTCAACTCCCGCTGCTGGTCACTCACTCTCGGTTGGCCCCTTTCTCCCACTTTCACTTACTCCCTCTCTGCTTCTCCCCCTATCACTTCCTCCCATCTGACCTGCTTGAATTTCTTTCCTCTCAATCTTCTCGCGGCTCGGACGTGTCTATTTCTCCTCGTCAATTTGATTTGTCGGGCTTAAGCCCACAGGATTCATTGACTTGTCTCTATTTTCCTCTCTTTACGTTGCATACCACCATGTGTTTGTTTCCTTCCCTCTGTTTTTCCTACTGTCCCGATAACTTAATTGAGTTATCGCTCGCAGTGATTTGAGGTATCTAGTCTTTAATGCGTCGAAATACCAACGATAATCAGTAGACTACTGAAGAGGACATTTTACCCCTTGTCTATTTTTATTCATATTGTTTAGCTCTGGTTTTTTAACTATTGAGCGCTTGCCAGCATCATTTCTGATTTTTGCCTTTCGTTTCGCCTTTTCTACCCGCCGAAATGCGATTCTCGCTAAATCTATCTATATATATATATATATATATATATATATATATATATGAATGTATATATAGTGTATTTTGCAATACACTGTATGCTTAATTAAAAGCATTTTGAAGACCTTACGCTATTGTTTTAAAGTAGTGACTATGTCACTTACTTCTTTTTTCAACAAACGAAGGGAGATAAGCTGACAGAACTCTGTTTCATACAGTTGGTATTCCTCAGAGCTTAGCACACTTCTCTGTATAATCTGTTCCTGATTATTACTGGAATTCTATAAGAATCCAACATTCATAATTTTCAACAAACAAGGGGAGTGCTGAGCTCTGAGGATTACTAACAGTATGAAACAGCTTATCTCTCTTTGTTTGTGGAAAAAAGAAGTGACATAGTTACTACTTTAAAACAATAGCGTAAGGTCTTCAAAATGGTTTTAATTAAGCATACAGTGTATTGCAAAATACACTATATATACATTCATATATATATATATATCGCTATTTCAGAGCACCAATTCTAATTTATATATATATATATATATATATATATATATATATATATATATATATATATATTTCGTTTCTGAATTTGTTTAGCAAGATTCTTTATCTGAAAACGTGTTGAAACCGATATTGTTATACTTTGCGAGGGTCATGTTGCCAATAAGAAACACACGTAACAGTTGCTTTCACTTCAATTTATTATAATAAATTTATAAATTTCCGGTTGGTTGGTTGGTTCCACAACCAGATGGTTGTTTATATATTGTCAAAGTTCTTTCGTCACACATTCTGTGACCTCTTCAGTGACTGGGGATTATTTTCTTTGTTTTTTGTGCCTCTCCTTTGTTCTGTCCTACGCCATCTTGTTTTTGTGTGTCACACACAAAAACAAGATGGCGTAGGACAGAACAAAGGAGTCACTGAAGAGGTCACAGAATGTGTGACGAAAGAACTTTGACAATATATAAACAACCATCTGGTTGTGGAACCAACCAACCGGAAACTTATAAATTCCTAAATTTATAAATTTATTATAATAAATTGAAGTGAAAGCAATTGGTGCGTGTGTTTCTTATTGGCAACATGACCCTCCCAAAGTATAACAATATATAACAATATATATATATATATATATATATATATATATATATATATAACAAAGGAATTGTGGTAGGGAACCAAATGGACCATAACGCACCAGAGTACTCAATACTTAGGGTAGTAGAGTGGGAAATAGGAAAAAGTATGATCCCGACGGCAGAGCTCAAGCCGTTTCGACGGCTATTCCTGGACTGAAATAGCCGTCGAAACGGCTTGAGCTCTGCCGTCGGGATCATACTATTCCTTATATATATATATATATATATATTGGTAAACGGAATAGAAAATGCTGACAAATTGTTCACAGAGAAAAATAGTTTAATTAGGATTAAGTGAGAATTAGTAATTGTATTGGTTAGTATTCAGTTTTGGTTTTAAGTTTGACCGGTGGCGCATTTCTAATGCTTTTCAAAAATAATTTTGAGATAGAGCGTCCGTGATGTTTGCATATATATATATATATATATATATATATATATATATATATATATATATATATATATATATATATATATATATATATATATATATATATATATATATAAATATATATATATATATACATAAATATATATATATATAAATATATATATATAAATATATAAATATAAATATATATATATATAATACTAAAATATAAATATTAATAAAATAGATGTTCTTTTGATCAATTACATTTTATTATACATATTTCGGATGTACAACAGTACGTCCTCATCAGACAAAATATAATGCTATATGATATATTCCAATGGCTCTCATTGACTGTTTTCCCAGATAAATTGTAGTATCATACATTTTAAAATCTCTACAACTGATACATTAAGCACGTTTTTCTTACTCACACATTCTCTATTGAATTTATTACGTTTTCGTATCTTCTCATTATTAGGGTATAAATGTTAAACTTTCTCTTAGGTTAATCACTACCTTGATTAAATCTTAACCATTTAACATCTCAGGGTATGTCATGTATCATTATATTTTGTCTGATGAGGACGTATTGTTGTATATCCGAAATATGTATAATAAAATGTAATTGATCAAAAGAACATCTATTTTATGAATATTTGTATTTTAATATTAATAACTCTAAAATTATTACCATAGAGTGCTTCCAATCTACTGTAAAACTCATTCTTTGATATACTCATTGAATCTTGTTTAACTCTTTAATATATATATATATTTATTTATTAAAATAACAGATTAAAGTTTAAGCAAAGAATCGCTGCTTTCACCCTTAACGGGATCTTCTGAAACTAAAAAAATCAATCTGTGAACGCAGAAGTAAATATTTCGAAAAACGTTGCAACCGAAGGAAGACAGAAAGACGATACTTTGGTTCGTGGAAACGTTCCCTGGCAAAGAATGAAAAAAAAAAAACGAAGATAATACGTCATTATTTGGAGCGATGAAAACAATTACACGCAAAAAAAAACCACGTTTATGGTATAAATGAAGTCGTAGACTAATATTCTATTAGATGGTTCGTGGAGACGTTCTCTGGTAATGAACGGAAAAAAACGAAGATAATACGTCATTATGTGTATCGATGAGAACAATTACACGCAAAGAGAATATCATATTTATGGTATAACTGAAGTCGTAGACTAAAATTCTATTTAGGACACCGAATGATTCTCGGCTTCAGAGTTAAGAATAATGTAAATAAATTACAGAGGTAATTGAAATCAACAAAGATTAAATATATACATGCACACATCCATACACGTACATACACATGTATACGCAAAAACACCCGCCATGGTTATGCAAATACAAGCACGTACACAAAAAAACACGCACGCACATACAGAACCCACGCAAATACACATATGTGTATTTACATGTAGGTATGTGTGCGCGCGCGGTATATACGTATTTATGTGTGTATATTTATATACGTTTATATAATTATATGTATA
>OZ024740.1:377457998-377460498 GCA_964016885.1 Eledone cirrhosa | reverse complement strand
GATGACTGTCTTCTTCTTTCTAACAACCTTAGCCTTTCAGAAATCGAAAAAAACAAAAAGCATATTAGAACTTTCCTTAAAGACTATTATAATCTTAATATTACTTTTGAAAAAACAAGTAAAGTAGTAAATTTCCTAGATATAACTTTAGATTTAGCTACGGGTATATACCAACCTTACCATAAACCTAACCAAAACTTACATTACATACACTCACAATCTAATCACCCTAAATCTATCCTTAAAAACCTTGCATATAATATATCACTTAGAATTTCTAACCTTTCTTCTAACCAAGATGTATTTGATAAAAATGCGACCTTTTATAATGAAGCTCTAGATAGAAGTGGCCACAAAAATAGATTAGAGTATATAACTTCTACTAAAAATACTGAAAACATACAGCATAATATTACCAACAAACACCAAATGAAAAGTACACACCTAAATGCCACCCACAGTATACCCCAAAATACTAAATCTTCTAATATAAAGTATAGTAACCCTCAAAAAACTACTCATCATAAGACTATAATAAATATTAATAATAAAACTCCTAATAAAAAAGATAAAACACCTAAATCTACAAATATAACTAAAAATAGTTGTGGTGTTATCATTAACATTATTCCTCCTAGTAAAAATCATGATACAACATATAAAAATAATAAAAATAATAAACAACATAGAAACCGTAATAGACGGGTTACTTGGTATAATGCTCCTTTTAATTTACAAGTTAAGGATAATATTGCCAAAAAATTTTTTTATATCCTTGAGAAAAACTTCCCGCCAAACCACAAATACCATCAAATCTTAAATAGGTCTACAGTTAAATTCTCATATTCTACAACAAATAACATAAAACAAAATATAAGTGCATATAATGCATATAAATGTAAGAAAACTATAAGTATACCACCAGTACATCAAATTAACAATAATATCTCCTCAAATACAGAATTAACGAAAGGATGTAACTGTAGAAACAAAACAAACTGCCCATTAAAAGGGAATTGTCTTGTTAACAACATAGTCTATAAATGTAATGTTAAAACTAAAGATTCTATTTGCTCATATATAGGAGCTACCTCTAACAATTTTAAGACAAGGTATAATACCCACAAACATAGCTTTAAAAATGCCGCACTGGCTAATACAACATCTCTAGCAGAAAAAATCAATAGTTATAAAAATAAAAATATAAAATATGATTTGACCTGGAGTGTGCTCAAAAGAGCCACCCCTTATCAAAATAATAGAAAGGAATGTAGATTATGTTCCCAAGAACTATTTGAAATAATGAAGTCTAGGGATATCTTATTAAATAAAAGACAGGAATTAATTATATCGTGTAATCATAAACTAAAAAAAACATTTAAATATTATAAACCTAATTAATAACATTATTCTAGAATTTAATTTAATTTAAATGTTAGTTAACCTATAAATTTAATTTAATTAATATTTTATTACAGATGAGAAAATATTATGTAATCATTAATTTTGAAAAACCTTTAAATATTACTAATATATATTCAGTAATTTAATTTATAGATTAATTTTAACTTATTTTAACCTTTTATTATAATTTTTTAATTTAGTTTAACCTTTTATTATAATTTTTTTTATTATAATTCTTTTACAGATAAAATATAACAAAATAATATCATGTATCCTATGACGGAGAAAGAATTTTTAGTATTATTGACCTAATTAATATACATTTTGGAAATATATTTATTATTTGGTTTTAGCTTTAATCAACCTAAAACTTTAATTTTAATTTTAATTTGCTTAAAATTAGTATCCTTGTACAGACGAATTGCAGAATTTCATGTAATCATAGAATGGGAAGTGTTTTTGGATATATACCTAGTTAATATATTCTGTGCAAATTTTTTGAAAAAGATATGTATATCTATATGTATATGTATATGTGTGTATTGTATGTGTATCTGTATGTATATTTATGCGACTATATATGTATGTATGTGTATATATATGTATATATATATATATATATGTGTATGTATATGTATATGTATGTGTATGTGTATGTATATGTATGTGTATGCGTATTAATTTTGATTTTTATTTGCATATAATTATATTATGCTATTGATGAAATACAATATCTGCTTTATGTATTGTATACCTAATTAACATATACTAATTAACATATACTATTGAAATAAATATATAATTTTTAACTTAGTTAACATATAATTTATATGCTACTACCGATGTAATACTTTATTTTATTTTTATTTGGGTTTCTTTTCCCTATTACTAAATTCATCTCCTAATATTGATACCATAACGTTATTAACTTTAATTTAGTTATAATGTAATTAATAATCTACTACTGTTTGACTTCATAATTCTGCTTCAAATATTATAAACCTAACTAATTTACACCTTGGAAATCAATATGTTGACTATCTTTGGTTTAGTTGACATATGATTAATGGTATACTTTTTTATTTTGTGATGCATA
>OZ024740.1:377432998-377450498 GCA_964016885.1 Eledone cirrhosa | reverse complement strand
AAAATATCCGCGGATAGATCGTACTATCCGTTAGGGTATAATGTGGAGCTGTAATACAGGAAAGTTTTGTGCAATTTATGGTTACAAGCGGAAATTGCCTCAGATTTTTTGTTTAAGATGTGGTCTGTGGCGTAGAGTATTTCCAGTGCCTCAAAAGCGCAGAGGTCACATGGTCTTTTATTTCTGTTATACGATCTAGCCCTAGCTAGGATCTCCCAGTGTAACTTATATTGGGTGTGGTTGTCTTTTAGACTCCAGATATAAGCTGAAAGTGACGTCATATTCCTTCTTAGAGGGTAACGAAAAGAATGGGTATGCATGTAAAGACGCTGCTTGAATCTATTGGCGGTTAACCCTATGTAGGCCCTACGGGACGTGGGTGTTTCAACCTTACATTTCTAGACAATGTTACTAGAGAGGCATTTCCCGGATAGGGGGCAGTCAACCCGATTCCTACAATTACAGTTAGTACTAACTACAGGGTTGCACGTGTTCCTACGGCTAGGTAGTTTAGCTAAATTAGAGCTGTGATGTTATGTGCAAGGTTAGGAGTCGTAGAGTAAGAAATTTTAATAGTATTTCTATTAAAAATTTTACTATATCTATGTGTAGGGGGAATATGCTTCGTAATAAGGGAGAGAAAGATCTTAGCTAATGGTGTGGCCACCTCCATATTATATGGTGGGTTATACCATATAATGCGTCGGGATTTATTTCTTCTAGGTCTAATTTCGTACTCTGTATATGCTACCTTATCGACAAATCCACTCCGAGCAAGAGCTTCATTGCAATATGTGGAATGGTCGTTGAAAATATGTTCGTTAGTAGATAGACGGGAAAGCCTCAAAGAAACGTTTCTTACCGGGTTCTTGGTTATGCTGACAGGATGGTTAGAATGCTTACTTATGTAATTAAGCGTATCATTCGGCTTTCTATACGGGTAATACAAGCCATTCGATAAATTGAGGGTAACGTCGAAGCAATTAACGACCGAGAGGTTGGCCTCAACCTGTATAGAGAGGTTGAAGCCTTTAAAGGCGGCTGTGAGTTTTTTTCTGAACCTGTCGCAAGCACGTGGGCCGCACTTAGTCATGGTCAAAAGACCATCATCACGGTACAAACCACCGCCCACTTTGGAGAATTCGTCCCTGATAGAGAAAAGAAGGAAAAGGCCGATAAGATCAGTAACCTCCGCAGAATCGCTGGCGCCCATACTCACGTCGAATGGGGTACTATTAGATTTTTTAATCCAAATAGAGTCGTCGAAATTAATCACCGACTTACGGGCATTGAGGATTACATCAACTTCGAAATCCTTAACCACTGTGAGTGTTTTAGCGAAATTGATAGCTCTAAGGGAACGTTTCCACGAACCAAAGTATCGTCTTCCAGTCTTCCTCCGGTTGCAACGTTTTTTGAAATATTCACTTCTGCGTTCACAGATTGACTTTGGTAGTTTCAGAAGATCCCGTTAAGGGTGAAAGCAGCGATTCTTTGCTTAAACTTTAATCTATTATTTTAATAAATATTTGCTTTACGGTTCTTATATATTTGATATATATTTATCCTCATCGAGCCCTCTTTAGTCTTCAAATTTATTATTATTACTATATATATATATATTTATACATATAAATCACCCAAAAACATTAGTGACTGCCGTTCTGTTTATATGCTATCACAAGAACAAGAATGACGGCGTCATTCTACTGATATGGCTTAAAGAGGCTGTTTGCATAATTGCAAACGAATTGAATATTATTATTAATATTCGAAACTGACCGGCATAACTGACCGGCATAACTGACCGGCATAACTGCTGATATGCAAATCTGGCTGATCAGTCGGTCTGCTAATATGCAGATCTGACTGATCAGCCAATCTGCTAATATGGAAATCAGATTGATCAGTCACTGTATATTTCAGAAAATATCATATATTTTCACTACCTCTGACAGTTGGCAGGTAAGCCGTATACGGTACTGATGAAGAGTAATCACCTAGAAACGTTGGGCCCTACCATTCTGTTTATATGCCAGCACAGGATTAACAATGACGGCGTCATTCTACTGACAAGACTTAAAGAGGCTGTTTGCATAATTGCAAATGAATCGAATATTATTATAAATATTCGAAAAGCTCAGAATACATTTATAAACATGAATATTTTAATAAATTATATGGTATACGCACACATCAGCACTCATCCATCAATACCCTCCCCATATATATGCATACGCATACATGTGCTCACATATATCTACATCCCTACTTACACAAACATAGGGACACAAATATATCTATTTGTTGTCGTTATTTATTCGGTGGTAGCGGTGATGAAAGTGGGGTTGTTATTCCATTCATAATTTGTATTGAAAGAATGAATGAGTTCTGTATCTGCTTCTAGTTTAATATGATCTCTTTTAATTTGTCTCATCAAATTATCATGTAATACAAATACAAAAACGATAATATACATACACACACACATACACACACACACACACACACACACACACACACACACACACACACACACACACACATATGTGTGTGTGTGTATGTGTGTGCAAAAGGCAAACAGAAATAACAAAGCAAACATACCTGTGCCGCCCAAAATCACCCCAACTTCAGAATCTTTCCCCTCTACAAATTTAAAGATAATGCCACCCACACCCAGCACATCAGCAAGGAATCTCACTTTATTAACAAATACGGACCCCGTCTAAACACTTCTCCCTAAGACGAACCCACAACATACACACGTCAACATACATACCTACATCAGCATACATCCTACATACATCTCTATCCACATATAAACACAATGACATACGTAAACACACATGTTCTATGGTGCAACACAAATATACACAAATTTGCATACCTTTTGATGTCTATAGATATAAACGTGCCGACACACACACACATACATATACGCACACATGCATTGCACACTGATGGGCACATACATATTTGTACACAAGTATTCCAATACGGCAAGGCCTAATGGATTCCCCTTGCAGTACATACAATCTGGACACTCACACACACCTTGGTCTTATGCCAATACTATATATTATTTCACACCTTTTATTATTAAGGTTTTTGATGTTCTATTGAGAGAATCGTTTTTACTGAAAATATCGAATAATGTACACCATTTTTACCAGTATCACAAAAATACTGGTCCACCCACACACACACACACACACACACACACACACACACACACACACACACACACACACACACACACACACACACACACACACACACACACACACACACATTCTCTCACACACACACACACACATACACCCGCGTACATTAACATACAAAGGGACATATATACACACACACACACACTTCTCCGTATAAGACAAGAGCTGAAAAATATCTTTTAACATGTTAAAATATCCCCCACACACGTACAGACACATTCCTACTGACCATCCCTCTACCACGAATTACTCTGCTACACACACACACACACACACATTTGTTTTAATAGGCATTTGAACTGTTGACCTGTCAGCAGGCTGCTGTTCGCACACACATCCCTGCTGACCATTATCACAACAACGAACCTCTTTACTACTACTACTACACACACACACACACACATATTGTCCTAAAAGACTTATATTTCAGTGACTTCTCAATCAGCCGAGACAAACCTACATTTGGCGCAAAATCAATTTTTAACATTCACATGACCTCTACCGACCAATCAAAATTGTTTTGACCACAAGAATTTTTTCATACATCTGGAGCCACTTTTTTTTTACATAAAACAGGTAGAATTTCCCAAACTAATCAGATTAGAGCAAACATCACGGGCGTTCTATCTCAAAATTATTTTTGAAAAGCATTAGAAATGCGCAACCGGTAAAACTCAAAACCCAAACTGAATACTAACCAATACTATTACTAATTTTTACTTATTCCTAATTAAACTATTTTTCACTGGGAACAATTTGTCAGCATTTTCTTTTCCTTTTACCAATATATCATAACTCGTGTGTTACACCTCTATTCTTTTAAATATATATATATATATATATACAGTTTTTTCCGTTGTGTTGTAATATAAATATTACACACAGTAGATTATCAGCTCACGTAGAGTTTGCTCGACGGTTCCAGTTGTAGTTCCAAAAGTAATCCGGAGAAAAATAGAAAGATTTGAATGGATACAGTTTAGTTGAAAGGAATTTATTGACACGTGTTTCTATAACAGTTACATAACCTAAAACAGCTATCTACAAACTTTTAGTTATGCAGACATTCAATATTTCAATGTTATTGTTTACTGTCATTTCATCAGAATAATATTACTGAGGACCTATTTAGTTTTTATAGAGAATATTAGGAGGAAGGGGTGAAGTTGTTAGAAGAATAGTTGAAGGAGTGGTTTTTCGATAGCAGTGAGAATTCTTGGTGGCAGTGATTAATTAGATTCCCATCTGTTGTTTTGACATTTTTTATAGAATATATTATTGGTTATTTTTCTAAATTAGAAAAATAACCAATAATATATTCTATAAAAAATGTCAAAACAACAGATGGGAATCTAATTAATCACTGCCACCAAGAATTCTCACTGCTATCGAAAAACCACTCCTTCAACTATTCTTCTAACAACTTCACCCCTTCCTCCTAATATTCTCTATAAAAACTAAATAGGTCCTCAGTAATATTATTCTGATGAAATGACAGTAAACAATAACATTGAAATATTGAATGTCTGCATAACTAAAAGTTTGTAGATAGCTGTTTTAGGTTATGTAACTGTTATAGAAACACGTGTCAATAAATTCCTTTCAACTAAACTGTATCCATTCAAATCTTTCTATATATATATATATATATATATATATATATATATATATATGTATATAGGAAAAGTTTAACCCCGACGGCAGAGCTCAAGCCGTTTCGACGGGTATTTCTGGTCCAGAAATAGCCGTCGAAACGGCTCGAGCTCTGCCGTCGGGGTTAAACTTTTTCCTATTACCCACTCTACTACCCTAAGTATTGAGTACATTGGTGCGTTATGGTCCATCTGGTTCCTTACCACACCTCCTTCGTTATATATATATATATATATATATATATATATATATATATATATATATATAACAATGTCCATTACGTAGACTGGAGAACTCTACGACGCTCGCCAATAAAATCTGGCAGCTTAAAAACAAAAATCAAGAATATAAGATTATCTGGTCAAAATTATCGGTAGCAAGGGCCTACAGCAACGGAATGTCCCACTGCGGACTTTGTAATTTAGAACTACTCGATATTTTAAGGTACGATAAGATGCTGCTTAACAGCAAAATAGAAAGATCAATTTTCTGTAGGCATAAAATAGCTACCAGATTCACAAACTTCAAACCACCATGATTCGAACCAGCATCCAAAAATTAGAACTGACCACCTAGATTTTAGCATATAGAATATTACACCATCACACTGCTATTAGCTGTCAAACGGCCAACAGGTCACTGGATCATAAATCTCTGAACATCTCTTTCACCCTCTTTCCCTGAAACAGCATCAACCCCATTAAGATAGGACAATCAGCAAAACATTTACCACACACGTTTGTCAAACCTCCCTTCACAATCCACCCCTAGCCCTTAAATCTCATACTTGTATCCCCCAATTAATCTCTAATTTATTGCTTTTTCTTTTTTCTTTTATCTGTCACTACACCAGACTCTCTACACGTATCTATGTATATTTCAAATTTGGCTTTTCATGTTAGCACTAAACCCACCAAAGAATCCTTATAAGAACACTTACCACCACCACAAACATACTCTGGACTTACATGCTCTCACTTATCCTTATTTATTTCTTTATATTTTCCATTTTCTTAGTTTTTTAATGTTTCTTATCTTATCTTTTACTTTTTACTTTTTACATCTGTAACTTCTCTACCTATTTACCATATGTATTTTATTATTGATGTTATTGTTTTGATTATACGGTATTCTTCTATATACGTCTTGCTTCGAGTGAATTATTTTTATATCTACGTACTCTGATGTGTTGATCAGAGGTAAATAATGTATTGGAGATCGAGTGACGCAACTTCAAGACTCACCTGATCAATGAAACAATTGTCAGTACTTAAAATAAAGCCCCTTATTGTACAACCAACCATGTTACTCTTCATTCTTTCACTATATATATATATATATATATATATATATATATATATATATATAAAGAAAAAGAGATGAAATTGAAAATGCAACTGGAGTCTTATTTAAAAAAAAAATATATATATTTATAAAAAAAAATAAGACTCCAGTTGCATTTTCGATTTCATCTCTTTTTCTTTATACTTTCACTCGTGTAGGACACCTCGGTTATTTTTCATTTTGTAAAAAAAACCTCACTTTCTAATATATATATATATATATATATATATATATTAATATAGGGGGGGGGGGGAAGAAAAAATGGCTTCACTTGTGCTTTCAACAAATTTATTTTCTTCACAAAATCCAAAAAGAATTTTTCTTAAAAAAAATTATTTTATAAATTAAGTTGTTGGTTGTTGGTTGTTGGACCAACAACCAACAACTTAATTTATAAAATAATTTTTTTTAAGAAAAATTCTTTTTGGATTTTGTGAAGAAAATAAATTTGTTGAAAGCACAAGTGAAGCCATTTTTTCTTCCCCCTATCTTAATATACCTAACTGTACCAAGGATTACACACATTTTCCAATATATATATATATGAGTTCGGATCTAGCTGTCGAAACAGCCGGAGCTCAGCCGTCGGAGTCCTGAATCTTTTCATATATATATATATATATATATATATATATATATATATATATATATATATATATATGCCAGTAGTGGTGCCCCAGCATGGCTTCATTCCCACGACTGGAACACAAATAAACAAAATGTGTGTGTGTGTGTGTGCGCGTGCATGCGTGCGTGTGTATGTATATATATATAGGCACGTGGATTAGTGGTTAGGGAAATGGATTCACGCTTGTGAGTTCGATACCCAAACCCGACGAGAAAACTTATGAGTCAACATATATCTCAGATGACTTATCCAACGCTTAGAATTAAAAAAAATAAATATATTTATAAAACATATATATCTTAAAATAATTATAAAGTTTTATTGGTCTTTAGGACGTAATATGTCTTTCATTTACTTAGTGATAATTTCTTCTAAAAGATAACACGTTTTAATATTTATTTATTAAAATATTAATTGCTTGTTTATATGAACATCAGATAAGAAAATATTGGTTTAATCTTTATCATGGTATCGATCTGTACTCAATACATCAAAGATAGACTGAATTCTGTTATTTTTTCTCCTGTACATGAGAATATTATTAAAAAGATATTGGTTCTTCATATATATATATAATATATATATATATATATGTATATATATATATATATATATATATATATATATATATATATATATATATATATATATATATATATATATATGTGTGTGTGTGTGTGTGTGTGTGTGCATGTAATTAAATATACAATTATTTCTAATTAATACAAACTATGATAATTTTAAAATATGCGAGGCAGTCATTTTCTTGTTAAATGTTATATTTAAATATATGAAGACAATGTTTGCAAAGTAGATTATTTAAAGCAGCTAGTAATTTGATATATATATATATATATATATATTATATATATATATATATATATATATATATATATATAGAGAGAGAGAGAGAGAGTCAGTTTCTAACATAGAAACAAGACTCTCTCATTGGAATTTACACATCAACTAGGTAGATATGTATGCATGTCTGCATGCATGCATGTATGTGCAGGTATGGATGTTATTGTATGTCTGGGTGTGAGTCTTTTGAGCTATATGTGTGCATCTGCATATGTTTCGTATCTGTACATGTGTATATGAAGTTATTACAAGCATAATTTTTGGAATGTGTTACATATGTTTACTGTTCCATTAATGGATTATACTTGTAATTTCCTAACTAGTCGTGTTTTCTTCTGGTTCTGTGAAGCCCAGTTTCTCAAGATTTGTACTGAGGCCATTACTAACATATCCCAGTGCCCCAATAATCTCAGTTATAAATCTGAAGGTATAGTCAGAGTAAAGTATCTGCAGATTCCATATTAGTTCTGCATAGATATTCTCCTTTTCGGTAATCTTTAATATTATATTGGCATCTGCTGGGCGGCTAACTTCCACTACTGTGCATGCGTTCATTTCTCTGTTCCATATCATTATATCTAGTCTGTTATGCCTGGATTTTATTGGGGTTTTGAGTGGAACATTCCACCACTACTCTTTCCTACTATGTAACCAGGTCAAGATTTTTCTTCATCCCATTTATGTTCTTGGCATTGAGTTTCAGATCATCCACAAAGAAAATTTTGAGTTAGGTTCGTATTTCTGTCCTCTTGCGAGCCAATTATGTATCCTACACATTTCTTGAACAGAAAGGACAAGGCGTTTAATGACAGAATAAATAGTAGCACAGAGAGACTGTCTCCTTGAAAAATACCCCTGTGATATTTTACTTTAGCAGTGAACATAACGTCCTCCTTCTATGTTTTTAACTTTATGATAGTAGCCCAAGAAGAAGATAGGTTCTCTATGACTCTGATGATAGTGTTTGGGACTTTAGCAAGCCGCAGAGCCTCTATTATTCAAGAGCGGGGAACAGAATCAAATGCTTTTCTGTAGTCCAGCTCTTAAGTTATCGCACCTCTGGCATCGTGGTTTTGTTAATTAGGATTTGTTCAACACACCCCCAAACACCTTTCTTCCCAGCTGCTTGCTCATCTGTGATGATGTCATTACTTTCGCAGTGATCTTAGAGAAATATGTTCAGGCAGGCTGTATACATTTTATACATTAAGCATGCAATGGGTCAGTAGATATTTGCCTACTGGGTGTCTTTGTTCTTGGGGTCTAACATTGTTTGTGCTAATGTCAACCACCCTGGTATATGTCCATCTCCCTTGAGAGTTTGCTGGTAGAGGTTGATAAGATACATCTGATAGAATGTCAGTTGTTTGTCCCAGTAGCCGACAATCAGTTACTTCCTGGTGTTTTCTTATCTTGGAGTTATTCTATCACAGTCTCAAGGGTATCATCATTTATTCTTTATGTTTTTGTTGTAGCATAGGGGCAGAAGTTCTTTTGGATTTCTTTTAGTTACACTGTAACTTGGTTAAATGTCTTCTTTTCACCCCATATTTTTCCGCAGAAGGAATCTGTCTTTCTGGGATGGGGCCTCAGTAACATTTATTAATTTGCCCTTCATATCTCTACAGACTGATGTTTGGTTTCGTTTGAATCTTTATTAATTATTTTTCTTTCAGCCACTCTCTTCTGGTATCGATGTTTCTCGGTGACAACTTTCAATTCTTGTTTGACGGTGATCAGCTAATATTGAAGAGTTCTGGTTGTACTGTCTCCAAACATCGTTTCTATTTTATTTTTCACTCTTTGTTAGTGAGGAGTGTAGTGTTTTTGTTTTTGTTTGCATATAAGGAACATTGTGACATATCCTACAGTTTTCCGTAGGTCAGCAATCTTTTTTTTATTTTAGTAATATATGATGGTATATGTGTTGGTGTTTTGTTCTTGTTAACATCTCTGTTATTACCAAGATAATGCTTCATTGATTTGCCAAAAATGTAGGAGTGTTAATTCATTGTAAATATTCACCCCTATTTCATCAATAACACGCAGGATTTCATTACTTGGTTTCATTTTGTTTAGTACTGTTGTTGTATTACATTCTGCAAGAGAAATGTTTATACATCAATTAATTTCTGTTTGATAGTTTCGCTGAGGGTATATTTCAATTGTTTATATTCTTGATTTTCCAAGCTAATGCCAGATCTATTATTATTATTAACAGTGTTTTTCACAACAGTCGAGGTATAATCAGTTGATACACGTGGTGTCAAATTTCTTACTGGCTTAGTTGTTTCAAGGGACTATTCGTGTATTGTTGTTGTTTGTTGAAGTTCATCCTGTCTGCTAGAAAGTCTAGTAACATGGCGGCCTGTAGCACGTGTTGTTGATTGCATGTTCGATCTGAAGGACTTAAAATGAATAATGTTCATGTTATTTTATTTTTACATTCAACAATCATTGCTTGTTAGTGTAATTGATTGGCTGTGAAGAGATTTAGCTCTTGATGTATTTCATCCCAGTATAGCTTCATTCTGTTCATAACGCTGGTGAAACATTGAAAAGAGATACCAGCTGGTCTGAAAACACTGTACCCACAACAACAGACAATAAAAAAAACTGAAGATACTCTGGGAAACTAAATCAGAACAACCTGCCATCCCCTGCACATAATTATAGACTGGAATCAAGGTACAAATTGTTGTCCTTGAATGCACGCAGTCTATGCAATAAGATACATCTTTTTGACTCCTACGTTAAAAGTATCAACCCTGACTTCATTACAGTCACGGAAACATGGGCACATTCCTTACTCTGTGATGGGGTTTTCAGCATAACTGGCTACAACTTGTTTCGCAAAGACCGCATTACTCGTCGTGGTGGTGGTGTAATGGTCTACGTTCGGTCAAATGTTTCGGCAATTCCTTGTGTTGATTTGAACCAATCTCAGCAAGAAGTATTTTTCTGCAATATACGTATGATCATGTCAACACTGCTACTTGGAGTCGTTTACCATCAGGACACTCAACGTTTTGATATCCTCACAGTTGCTGCCAGGAAAACAACCGCTTATGTTTTTATTGCAGGGGACTTCAATCACCCTGAGATTGACTGGGAAACCTTTCGTTGGCCGCAAAGTGCAAATGACTTCCTTGAGCTAGTGCTGGACTCGAACTGGTCCCAAGTAGTCACCTCCCCAACAAGAGGTGACAACACTTTGGATCTACTCTTCACCACTACTCCTGAAACGGTTATTCGTGTTACTACTGAGGGACTTTTAGGTGACTCTAATCATGCTATGATCATTGCCAATCTATCCCTCACGGGCAGTAACAAAACCCACAACCATCTCCAAACTGCTCACATTGACTGGAATAAAGCAGACTGGAACTGTTACGGCACTGAGTTGCAACGTCCAAACTGGCTTAAGTTCTACGACAGTGTACTCCAGATAATCCTGAACTCAATATGGACAGCATGTGCAGCATCGGTGCCACATAAACAGAAAAAACATCCCCAAAGTGCAATTTGGGAGACTGAAGCAGTCCGTCTTGCTAGAAATGAACGTCGTAATGCTGAACGTGAGTACAAACTGCATAAATCAGATGTCAATAGGAAGAAGCGAAATAAATCATCCAACCATCTTAAACAGATGACAGAAAAGGCAATGCTTCAATTTGAGCAGCGCATAGCAACCAGCCCTGACAGTAAGATGTTCTGGAAGTATGTTCACTCAAAGCAGATGCCTCACTCTCCAGTTGGTCCTCTTCGCAATCCCCACACAAGCCAGGTTATTGACGGCCCCAAGGAATACGCAGAACTCATTGCTGAATGCTATACAGGCATTTTCACTATTGAAGACCAGAGTGTACCGCCTCCACAACCTCTGACATCGGATTCTATTACAACTATGGAATTTACACCTGCAATGCTGCGACGTCGCCTTAAAAATAAACGCAACCATTCCTCTCCTGGTCTTGATAGTGATACGTACCTGCTTCTCAAACGTGGTGGGTACTTCATTCTGCGCCAGTTATCACACTTCTTCCAATTCTGTCTGAACAATGGTGCTACTCCAGAACAGTGGAAAACTGCCAGTGTCATTCCTCTGTTCAAAAAGGGTGACCGCACATCACCTGTGAACTATCGTCCAGTCAGTCTTACTAGCTGCATTGCCAAACTGATGGAATCCTGTGTCAGAGAAACGATTTGGAACTTCTGGAACTGTCACAGTCTTATCCGGCCATCGCAATTTGGATTTATCCCTAACTCCAGCTGCTGTGATCAACTTATCACGTTTCTTGAAGACATCACCCGGATCACTGATGGCGGCTCATGGGTGGATGTTGTTTACCTTGACTTTGCTAAAGCTTTCAATTCTGTGCCACACAAAAGACTTATGGCAAAACTCTCTGCAATGGGTGTGAAGGATGATCTTTTTAACCGGTTGAAGTCCTTCATTCTCAGTCGAAGAGAGATAGTCACGGTCCTAGGACATCATTCCTCACCATATGAGATGTCATCTGGTGTACTACAGGGATCTGTTCTTGGCCCCCTTTTGTTTGTGGCATATATTAATGACATAGATGCTAACTTAAAGAATGCCACAGTACTGAAATATGCAGATGACATCAAGCTGTACCTTGAGATATAAAGGACAGATCCTGAACACTATAGATCTTGCCTGCAACCTGTCCTGGACACAATGCAGCAATGGATCACAGACTGGCAACTGAAGCTGGTTGTGGACAACTGTACCACCATGCATTTTGGGAGTAAAAACCCAGCGTCCACATACTCCCTCCACAACACTAATATCAAGAAGTCTTCTTGTAAACGTGACCTGGGCATTACGGTCAGCAGCGATTTGCGTTGGACGAAGCACGTCTCCAAAATTGTCAAGAAGGCCGAGGGTGTCATAGCATCACTCAGCAAGACCTTTGGCAGCCGCTCTCCAGCTATCTATTTAAAGCTGTATATAGCAATGATGCAGTCACACTTAGCATTTGCATCACCAGTCTGGAACCCCTATCTTGCTCAGAACATTGACCGCCTGGAAACTGTTCAGAGACGTGCAACCAAGCGAATACCCTCCATCAGGCATCTACCATACTCTGAACGCCTTGCTTCCCTGGGCATAGATACATTGAAGCTCCGACATCTGGCAACTGACTTGGTAAACACCCACAAAATTACTAACCATCTTGCCAACAACAACCCTGAGTACCTTTTTGATTTCCATGTGTCTAACACACGTGGGCATGCCCACAATGTCAGAAAACAGCACAGTTCCCATGACTTACGAAAACATTTTTTCACGCTCAGAGTTGCTGAAGGATGGAACAAACTACCTGCATCAGTTATTAGCTACCGGGAAACTGCATCCTTTAAAACCTCCATGCTTCCTGAGATTCGCCAACACTAAACCTAATGTATATCATGACTCATACACTATTCACTTCCCTGACATTTGTATATTATTCTATGTACTATACATGCCCCTTTGACTAATTGTAGTGCACCTGAGCACTGTACATAATAATTTCATTATTATTATATTATAGAGCCAACGGAAAGAATTTTTTTTGCCATTTTATAACAATTAAATAAATCATTATTAAGTTCGTAACTCCAAGAGAAATGCAATTTATAATTTCGGTTCCTTCTGTAGCTACAACTAAATAAATTTGTTTAGCTTTCTCGTTGTTTTTTTCTTCGGTAAATTAATGTTGTTGATGTTGATGTTGTGTTTATACATGTTGTTCATAGCAAATCCTTGTAAAATGAATTTAGTATTTAGTCCGATATCTCTACGATTTCGAATAAAAAGAACAACGAGAAAGCTAATATGAATTTTATGTTTGGTGCCAATCTGACTAAATGTTTCGGAAAATAAATGTGAAAATTACAAACTAATATACCGAAGAAAATTATAAGTATCTATTGTTAGTGATAATTTTATACATAAAAAGTGACGATTTGCAAGGGAGCCGCTTGCAGAATAGGTGTCATAGTTAGATGAATGGAAAACAGTATATTACTGATACATATTTTTTATTAATCGAAAGTGGATAAACTAGTATTAAAGTAAGTGAAAACATATTCAATAGATTGGAATATTACCCTCTCCTCCCACTAAACAGAACGACATGGGCTTAGAAAAAAATATCATTCAATTAAAAATATAACGGCAAGTTCGGGAGACAACTTCGAACATATTTCACCGTTTTAGGGATCCTTAACGGACACGTAACCTTATTGTAGCTAAGATTTACTTTTGATTACAACAAGCTAACTAATGAAAGAAGACACATATTTTATGAAATTCTATCAGATATAAACTAAAAAAAAAACTATTAACTTAAAAGACATGTATTATAATTATAATAATAATAATAAAAAATACCAAAACATATACACGCAAGGTATACAACTCATTAGAACTATACATGTTCAGACCACAATAAAGATAGACACTTATAACGAAAATAAAAAAAAAAACACACACTAGGGAATGCTTTTGCGGTCTTGTCCACGGGGTGAGCCCCTCTACCACCGCGCCCTAGGCCCAGAGCCAAATCATCACCCTTCCCCTCCCTATTCTTCTGTGACACTAGAGTTCTTGCCATTCTCCCCTTCCCGTTTTTTCTCTTTTTTTCTCTATATTTTCCCATTTTACATTCTTCTCAATCTAAATTTTGTTTTTCTCTTAAAATGTATTTACATGATATATTCCATAAACAAAATTATATTATAATTAAAAAACAGTAAGCTAGTAAAACTGAAAATCTAGCATGAAATATAATATTTACCCCAAAAATTGTTATAATTAGAAGTATACTAGCGAACATATGAGCGCAATTAAATATGAGTAAAATATAAGAGCAGAAGGATCTATATTTGGACATTTTGAATACGATAATTATCTAAAGATGCAAACAGGTAAACAATTCTTCCCAAAGGTAAAATTTGATAAAACAACAAAATAGAACATACACATACACAAACGACGTCGTTAGTGCCATTCGAAAACATTATGCAGAAACATTATGATGATAAATCCACTCATCTATGTAGCAAGCGTATTTGGTTACCATCTGAAAGCTTCACGTAGAGAGAAATCTACGCCGAGAAAAACGTGGCCAACAAACACGTGGAGAAAGAGAGAAAATAACAGAAACGACCTCTCAAACATTAACGAGATAAACAGCGAAAATGCACAAATGAAAAACTAAGAAATATTGAGAGAGAGAAATAGGAAATAAAAACAAATACCCCAAATTAAAAAAAAGAGATGCACGTTAAATGTCAAGAATTTGTCACTGTGAAAGCGCAGCAATGGCGTTTATGAACAAAACAAACATTTCATTTCCACTCAAACGATTTTAAAACCAACCAGGGAGGTAAAGACAAACAGAAATTAATGCAACGTCAACAGCAAGAGAACTAGAAGTCTTTTGGAGAGGTAAATGGAGAAGGTGTTGAACGATAAGAGTGGAAAATATCAAGCAAACACAGGGAGACGTAATAAGACACAGAAACAACTTAGATATTGCAAAATACTAATGACTGGTAATGACAATGTGGTAAGCTACTGGTGAAAAGATCTAATTTTAAACCACCAGGTACTTGGAAAGATATTCAACTATTCATTAAAAGAACCAAAGGCATTATCTGAAGTGCTCTAAGAATGAATAAATAGAGAACCCAGAAAACTATTGAGCAATAACCTGCTTGCACACAGTATAACATTCTTCTATACTAGTCCTCTTATAACAGAAAACAATATACTTCTAGAAATAGAGAAAGGGCTTATATAAACGTAAAAATCAATTACCGGTGAATAAAAGCATAATGGAAAACTGTAGGATAATAATAGAAAATCAGCACAAATATTTAAAACATGAACAAAACCGGAAATAAAACCTACTTCAATAGATCCAATAGAAATAAAACAGAAGTGAAAGAAAACTGTGAAAAAGATGAATATCCAACAATGAAAGTATAGTAAAGCCCCAAAACAGTATTGAAAATGAAATTACAAAATGTTATACCAATGTGTTGACACGTAAAACGACTAAACAGTCAATATTCGGAACAAAAGTAGATTTAGGAAGACTCCATCATTGATTCAGAAGCTAAAGCTCGTGCCTGAGAGCAAAATATTCCTGGTCACTACAGAAGTCAAATACATTTTCTTACGATTACGAATGGCACTTAATGAAGTAGAATATAGAAATTATAGAAGTATAGAGATAAAATTATTTCTGGATGCCCTGTTTTTGTCAAGACTAATATATATATATATATGGGAAAATAGAGATACATATACTGGAAACATTATTTTGAAATACTTAAAGAAAATCAGTGGTATAAACATGAACATAAACAAATCCAAACAGATACATTAAGAAAATCCAAACAAATACATTAAGAAAATTGAGATCTTACTAACAGAACATGAAAGACAATTCAATGTGCATTGATGAAAAATATATTTCAATAAATAGCGGATATATCTCTAAAATAATTGGAGTTTTAGTTAAATATATAAAAATCCGGAAATAAAAATATCCTGTGTAGAAAAAAGAAGTTTCCTCAAAGTTCGTTGAACGGAAAATATATTCGATAGATAAAATAATTCCCGCTGACGAAACTACATTTCTAAAGGAACTAGAGGAATTATCAAAATATTTTGAAAATTTATCCGGAAATAAAGATATCCTAAATAAAGATATTCTACAAGCATTAGGATTGATAAAAGAGATAGTAAATGCTGGACTAAAATTTCAAGATGCACAAAAAAACTAAGTAAATATCATTAAAGAGAACAGCCTCTTGATTATTCTCTTTCTGTATATACATATATTTTTCTTTTGGAAGATTGATGCGCAGTCGACTTTGATATGAGTATATACGAGGTGTGTTAGAAACGTACCTAAATTAGTCTGCTGTGTGAGCTATGAGTTGGGCAGGGATTGGCGGGTTACGTCACCGTGTGACGTAATATCTGGAGTATATATAACTGCGATCTCCGCTCTCTGCAGGCATTGTATGTTTTTTCACGTGATTTTGTTAACAACTCTTCAGTTGTTGGCGATCGAGACGTGGACACAGAGCAACGAACCAGCCCGAAGTCCGGCTGGGGAAAACTCAGTCACAAGTACTCGGAATACTGCAGAAAGTGTAGTGAGATGAGATGATGTCGCGCTCATAGGTTTTCGAGTCGCATAACATGTTCAAAGAGGGACGCGAGGACGTGTAAGACGACACCCAGAGCGGAAGGCCTTCAACGAGCAGGACTGAGGCCAACACTGAGCGTTGTGAGGCCGGTGGTACGTAGCGATCGTCAATTGACTGTTTGACTAATCGTAAGTGAGCTGGGCATGAACCACGACAGCATTTGGAAGATTATCACCGAAGATTTGGGCATGCAGACGATCTGCACGAAGATGGTGCCGAAGCTGCCGAACGATAACCAGAAGGAGCGTCGCATGCAGATATATCAGGTCATCATCGAGCGTCTTGAAACCGAACCATACTTGCACATCTTCGGTGACGAGTCATGGATCTTTGAGTACGATCCGGAGTCTAAGCGCCAGAGCCTTCAGTGGAATTCGGAGTCGTCGAGACTGAAGAAAGCAAGAGTGTAGAAGTTTCAAATCAAAATCATGTTGATTGCGTTCTTCAATGTGAGGGGCATCATTCACATAGAGTTCTTGCCACAGCGCCAGGCGATCAACCAGAGATTCTGTGGCGTTTGTTTCGTTCAGTGCACGAGAAGAGGCGAGAA
>OZ024740.1:377425498-377427998 GCA_964016885.1 Eledone cirrhosa | reverse complement strand
TAATTCTTTTATGTTTATTGCCTCTGTAATTTGTCTAAACATTGCGTCTTTTCTGTCTGTAGATTCTATTTTTATTTCTATGTTCTCTAATTTACCCTTGTGTTCTATTTTAGCATGTTGGTAGAGTACAGATGATTCTTTATTATCTTGAAGGTCTCGCCAGTGTTCATTTATCCGTTCCCCTACACTACGAGCTGTCTCACCTATGTACACTATATGTTTGTCTCTACATTGTCCTTCAGTACATCTTATGCTATACACTACATTTCTAGTTTTACAGTTAATATGGAGGCTTATTTTACAGGTTATACATTTCTTATCTATACATGAGGGTCTTTGAAAAGGGTATGTCTTGCTAATAAGTGTTTTTACGGAGGTACCTGGTCTTTCTACTATCTTAATATTGAGTTTATGTTTATTTAGGGCCCTTCTAAATTTGTAAGCTAATTCACCTCTAGGGGTTGTATCGATGAACATTAAACTCTGGTATTTATTGCTATCATACCATGAGTTTATTCTATTAGCCTTGTTCCTAGTTCTTTCTATTCTATTCCAAAATTTGCTCCTATACAAGGGGCAGGTCCCAAGATCTATAGAGAATTAAGTCATCAAAAAAACATAAGCGTAACCTAATACAAGAAATAGCTAGGATCACCACACCAAGAGAGAAACTAATATTTATAAGCCTTATACGCCCTGAAGAACAGTACATTACTCAAGAATGTGATAAGCACTTTAACAAGAAACTAAAGTGGCTTAAGCAGATAAAGCTAAATCAGGATACTATAGAGAATACCAATAGATATCCCGACAAAATTGACGGTATAAATATGGCCGACACCTCATTAACAGAAGAGTTCAACAACAACAACAACAACACAAATATATATGGTAACACAAGAATAGATGACGATGAGATGTCTGTGTTATGTTTACCCCCGAAATTTGCGACATTCAAGAAGGTAAATATGATTAGTTGTCTGTCAGAAATAGAAAAATCATTTACAAAACTACGCTGGAGCCTCAAAAACAAAAACAAAAACAAAAGCAACAATATACGCACACACATATACAACACACATCCCAACAACAACAGACACACAGACACAAACAACAATAACAACAACACACACACAGACACAAACAACAATAACAACAACACACACACCAACAACAACAACATACCCAGAAACAACAACAACAGACACGCAGACACAAACAACAATAACAACACACACAACAACAAAACACACACGGAGACAACAACAACACACATCAACAACAGCACACATCAACAACAACAACACACACGCATTCAATGCCTCTCACCACCACCACAATCTTAACAAACACACAGACACAGAAAACAAGTAATGACAGTAGCACAGAAATCACAGAAATAAGGGAAAGTAATAGGATTAAAAGGAGAAGGGAGAAGGGAGACTAAGGACAAAGAGAATAACCAAGACGAACACACAGACACACAAAATAGGGTAGATAACAACAATGAGCCAGTGGAAAGAGACAGGAGTAATTATGAGAGACATAGAAACAACCATGAGGCGGTTGGTGGAAATAGAAATAGAAACAACACAACTAACAATAACAATAGCACTAGTACACATAAAGCAGCAGCCTGGAACTCTACGTTTTATAATCCCTCCGATAAATCATTCGACCTGCGACGAGTCCACGCCACGACTTTACCATTTAACAAACGCACGTAATTGCCGTCGCAGGTCGATGAACAAACAGAAGCACAATTTAGTATAGCTAGATCCGAACTTAGAAATATTATAGAACAGTATAGCAAGAAGCATAATAGAATGGAGGCCCAGCAACTGGGAGAAAAATCTGCAAATGGCTTGCGTAAGCTCATGCAGCGCTCGCGTAATGGAGAGATAGCATGCTTTCCAACAGACAAGTCTGGCAGAATGTCGGTTGACAGCCTGCCAAACTACATCCAGGCAATGCAACCCCACATCACTAACACAAGAGAGGTAACACCACAGGAGCATGAGGATAGAGAAAAAGGCCTCAATGCCCATATGGTGATGTGGACGAATATAATGCAGCCCAACAAAAGGACTGCCAACAACTTCCAGGCCTGGAACAATGACGTGCCGGCGTTGTATGGGCTTCGAAAAGACCATAAAACGGGCTGTGACGCTGTCGCGGGACCACCAACACGGCCAGTCTGTGGAGCTAACATTGCTAGTAACTACAGACTGTCCTACTTCCTCTCCCTGATCATACGCCCCATCATTTAAATGTCCCCAGATGTATGTGACAGCACGGAGGACCTCCTCAGCAGAATCGGCGTGAGTAACCGATCTGGGGACCTAACAAACTGCATAATAGGCAGTATGGATGTTGTGTCCCTGTATCCATCTATTGACGTGGATTTTGCTGTGGAGAAATGCGTAGAAATGATCAGTGAGAGCAAGGTTGAGTTCCGTGGGATTGATACCAGTGAGCTGGGACTCCTACTTAAACTTAC
>OZ024740.1:377392998-377420498 GCA_964016885.1 Eledone cirrhosa | reverse complement strand
CACGGAGTATAGACTGGATTATTTAAGGAAAATACACAATAATAATAAGACTATTAAATTAACAATAGCTTTTAACACAGGTGTAGGTACCTCAATTTATGAAGCGGATGTATTTCATTATACGATTTATAATTAATGATAAGTATAACCCCCCCTCCCACGATTAAATGGTAGCATGGATGATAAAAAGCGTTATTTTAAAAGAAGGATATATGTATGAATCATATCAGTGTTTACAATTCTAAAATTAACAAACAGTAAATTTTGATGGGGTTTAAATCGACTAGTGAAATTAAATGAATGTTTACATCATATTTTCCTTGTGATTCAACACGAAAAATATTGTATTCATGAATGAACAATAATAATATACTATTATTAATATTTGGTTTGTTTACAAGTAAACAGCCTCATAAAACAACAGCGGTTGGCAGAGACGAAAGAATACACAACAATCTTGACACACTCCGAAACAATTAACAATTGTCAATTGTCGATTGTTTTCTCTTAGCTACCTCTGGAACAAAAGGATGAAGTTGTTCATCTACCACGTTTTATGAGGATGTTTTTTTGTAAACAAAACAAATATTAATAATATTGTGATATTATTATATTATTGTTATTCACCCACGAAAACATTTAGGTATCCACCATGTTAAGAGCGAAAACAAATTTTGTTTTTTTTCAAAAAATATTATTAAGAATGGACACTTAAACAACAACATAAACCATATCAATCGAGCGTTTATTAAGAATGGAGGATATTTGCCTGCGAACTCGAGAGAATGAATAGAGGATAAAAATACATTACCCTTCCCAAATCTGATTAGTACTCTCAATTAAATTCTATTCACTAGATAATAGATGGCAGCTTCGAAAGAAAATCAAATGCTCATGGACCATTCTAACTACTATTGAGATCAACAAAACTCTATTTCTCGCTATTCACTTACAAAACGTTGGCCAGCAGACTAACCCGCGAAGTTGTAAAGCCTATGTATTGTACAAAAATACATCCAAAGGTTGGGTTTTCCAGGATGGAGTATCACGATGAACAATAATCTTTTCCGTCTTTTCAGTGTTTTGCTTCACGCTATTCTCACATCTCTCAAAATATACACAACCTCATATGCAGATTATATGACACGTCCTACCGCCATTACCAAACCTGGTTCAAAATAACAGACTTAAAATAACATCTACCAAATCTACTAGCATCACCAGAGAACTTCAAATACAATTAGATGTAAATACCACTGACACAAGACACGAGAAAGACTAGAAGTTACAAACAACACTTCTGAATATTCGCAGACCACAACAATAGTCTCATTAGGACGGAGCAATGTTCTGGGATGTACACCAATAGTGATAAATGCAGAGAAAGAGCAACTTCGTGCTTTGAGTACTTTTGTTATGGCCATCCTCTCAAGTATCCATGCGCAACCTTCTCAGAACCACCAGGCTAACATACATAGATTAGACAGTGGAAAAGTTACATGTTAAAACTGCAAAACTACACGCATACAATTAGCAACAACAATAATAACAACAACAACGCATCTACCGGGCCATGATCAACATAGTCGCCTTGGTTTAATGCAATCAAACTAGCAATCAAAGAACACAAACACAGAAGCAACGATCTCTCAAAGACCCGCTTCCTAAGACGATCATTCATTAAAGCACACATAAATAGAAAGAAAAATGATTCAAATAACAACCTATAAATCTGTCATACACATTCATAATAACAATGCTACACTCACACACACACACGCACGCACACACTAAAATCCTAAAATCATAAAAAGGGAGGCTCACGATTAAAGAAAAAAAAGTAAAGTTGTACGACAAAAATTGAATTTACATATATTAATGAATAAAAGTGAACTCATATGAAGCGATAACAAATCTCTGAAACAGAAATAGAACAACCTATATAAAAAAATATCGACTGAACATAAAGCAAAAGTAACCGATTAAACACAAAAATAATAAGCTTCCAGAATCCAAATAAAAACAGCTTAACACACAAAACAGAACACACGGGGACTTACAAGACAAAGAATATAAATAAAGGATAACGACACTGTTTATAGCGAATGCGCTCTGACAAAAATAATACATCATCGAGGACTCATAAAAAGGACAAGTAATCGAAAGAAAATAAAAATATATACATGAATAGATAAAAAATAACGAGAAGAACGAGGTAACAGAAAGTAAACTGTTTACGTATCTATAATGAAGGAGAATCTATGTACACTATTAATATTCTTCATGACATCTAAAATCCTTTTATTGATGGGAGCAATTATCACAACCAAAATACAATCCTAACTCGTCCCTTGATAATAAACATAATTATATCACACATCACAACTTAATAAGTAGGGACAGTAATAGGTAAAACCTATGAGAAATTATTAAACAAATTAGGAAAAATATTGATTCTTATAAAAAATAACAACAGAAAAAACAAAAGCAAACAAAAAGACTGATCGTTGAAAGCACCACCTTAAGCTATGACTGATAGAAATACAATATAATAATACTACTGGATTCGCAAAACAATTCCTTTTCCAATAGCGAACTTGAATACAAATAGGTTCAATAACCTATTTGTAATAATATTCAGTAACAAGGGAAAATAGATATGATTATGTCACCTACCAAATATATGCATATGAAGATAAGTGGAAAAAAAGAAAAGATATAAAACCTATCGTTTATCCAGCGAAATTAAAATAGCATAGAATTAAAATAGCAAATTGAATCAAATATTCAAGAAATGAAAGAAATATTACTACAAAGCTTCCTGGCGAATACATACAGATACATGATGACATTCACTGAGGAATCATATACACACACATGCATTCATACATAAACACACGCACGTACATACACATAATATTTCCAGGAATGCAAACAATAACATTTCAAATATATTGGAAGGAGAATATATCGAACTACGTGCAGCACTAAAAAAAATAACGAACGCTAAATTCATAGCTCAATGATGCATATTACCGTAACACCTCAAACGTGGCTCATAATATCTAGCGAGGAATTTATAATTGACTATAAAGAATCTGAAATAACTTTATGAATTATCGAAGCGTTGAAAGGGTTTGGAATTTTAGAATGTGAGAGTCCCAAATACCTATGCCCGATTTCTTTCTGCAAAACTCGAAGGAAGTTTCAAATAATAATAATGATTTCCAGTATAGGCACAAGGCCAGTAATTTGGGGGAGGGGAAAGTTGATTAAATCGACCCCAGTACGTTACTGGTGCTTTATTTTATCGACCCCGTAAGGATGAAAGACAAAGTTAACCTCGGCGGGATTTGAACTCAGACCGTAAAGGACCATAAATCTATACTATAACGTTATTATTATTTGCAGCATAGAGTTATATATTCTCCCTGGAAAATTCGGTATGTCTGCCTAGTTTAAGAATTCGTCGTTATTATTAAAAGTGTCGAGGGTGGTAGCTTGCAGAATCGATAGAGTGACATACAAAATGAATTGCGATATCTGTTGCAGTTCTTTATGTTCTCAGGAATAAGTGGGAGAAGAAGAAGAAGAAGAAGAAGAAGACCGCGTTCGAAAAAGTCTGTAACTGAAACGAGCTTTTCTCCAAATACGAACTTGAATGGTCACTTGAACTAGAATAATCTCAACCGAAGTTCTTCAAGTTCAGCCCTACAAGGAAAAATAAATAAAATAAAACGTATCAAATGGACTTGAGAAGAGTATAAAGTATGGGGGGAAAGAAATCCAGAAATGACACCAAATCTGGACGAAAACAAACTTGCAAGTGTAACAAAATATATTCTTAAAAAGAAAAGACTAAGAGATGCAGAGTTAAATGAAATTACGAAGAATGTTGAAAAAGATTTGAGAATACCAATACAGGAAAAGGGTTGAAATGAATATGTGAAAGAAGAGGTACCAAAAAAAAAAAACGTATTGACTATCTTGTCACCAGGAGAGATTTCACAGACAACAGACAACAGTGCACGGTCAATATGGGTAAGAATACTTAAGAAAATTAAAATCAGATAGAACAAACAAAATAAGAAATTCGCAATGGACTTAGAAAAACAACCAGACAAGCAACAATCAGAACAAAAGACATAACTGGAAATCAGGCTGTTAAAGCAATAATTGATGAGATGAAGCCTGATATATCAGAATAAGGTTATTTATGTTGCAACAACGGTAATAGACAGGAAATGTGTGTTAAGGAAAAAGCGAAAAGGACACAGCATTCACAAAAAAAGTCACCATGTAAAATAAAAATTGAGAAAGAAATTGAAATCACGGGGGGAGAAATATCGATCCTGGATGAAATATGTGCTGGGAATTCAAGAAAAGGAAGGAAAGTGATTAAGAAGTACAAAATAACTTCAAAACCGGATATTCCCCAATCTAAGAAACCCCGAAACAGAAAGTGCAGTCGAAAGCTAAAAATATCAAAAAATTTGAAAAGGGAAATAGATTTTACAGGCGCAAAGATGTTTTACAGGAAAATTGGGACGCAGACAATTCAAATAAAGAAACCTCCTTAAATTCATGAAATTGAAGAATTTCTGGAAAACTGTATGGTGTACAGAAAAATCTCATAATACGAATACAGAATGGATAAAGAACATGACAAAAACATACATAATTTAGAAGACAGACTTGGCAAGACATAACTATGGAAGAAATGGAGTTAGAACTAACGAAAGCCAACAAATGGAAATCTCCTGGTATTGATAAAGTGCCAAAACTCTGATTGGTTCTCTAAGTGCTATCCATGATATGTTAGTAAAATATTATAACGAAATTTTGCACAAATCTGAGAAAACTCCTGATTGGTTTCCACAAGGTATAACACATCTCTTGCCAAAATCGACAGAAACAAATATTCCAAAAAGCTATCGTTCTATCATTTGCCGCATCATACAAAATTCTCATTTCAATCTTGACTGAGACAACCTACAAATTTATGGATTAAAAATCATCTTTTCCCTATTGAACAGAAAGGTTGTCTTACGGGTGCAAAGACCAACTTTTCATTAATCGTATGATTCTGGAAAACTGCCGTAACAAATTGACTATAAAAAAGCATTTGACCCACTCATGGATTTTGAAAACTTTGGATGTTCTGAAAATTTCTCCAGTAATATCAAACTTCTTGCAATACAATATGTGTGTATGGAATGCAAATCTATCACTGTTACACAGTGGAGGAACTATAAGTTCCAACAGAATAAGTATTAAATGCAGTATTTTTCAAGGTGATTCGTTTTCTTCTCTGATATTTTACATTACACTGATACCGCTGTCTCTAGCAACCAACAGAACAAAATATGGATTCAAAATAGACTATAAAGCCATAATGGATGACATATATGGATGACTTGAAACTCTATGCCAAAAGTGACAGCGAATTGGAAGGATTAAAGACAGTTAAGGTGTTCAGGGATGATGGAGTTTGGTTTGGGAAAATGCGCCATATAATAATTCTCTTAATGGTGATAATGATAATAATTCTTTCTTTCTGTCTTTCTTTCTTTATTTCTTAATTGATAATGATAATAATTGTTTCTACTTTAGGCACAAGGTCAGCAATTACCCAGTATATTACTGGTACTTTATTTTATCGACCCCGTAAGGATGAAAGGCAAAGTTAATAATGATAATAATCACTTAAGTGTAGAGATTTGCTTTAGCCCATATCTACGGCTTTTTATTGTTTTGTCGCTGTGGGGTTTCAAAATACAGAGGCGGTGGCCAGCGCAGGTAAACCTATCTCAATGTGGGCAGACAGGCCTCTCTAAGCTTATTTAAGCAAACCTGTTTTGTGTTATACATGAATATTTATAAGTTCAAAATACCTATTATATACCAAATTATACCACACCGTCCATCATGCGGGTTACCAAAGGACGCGTCACCCAGTGATACAACAGGCTGGGATAAAAAAGTTGGTAACTGGAGCAATCACCCCCTCTAACAGTTCAACAGGTCACCAGAACCGGGAAATCCCCAAACAAGACATTGCAGAAGCTAAAGAAGACATTGTCAGAGAATTAAATAAAACCTTATGCACCAAAATGAAAGGCAAAGTTTCGGAAAAACAAAAAAAATATTCATAAGATCAAAATTTACAATGCTGCAATGAAGGAGATTTTAGACGAAGGTGAAAACGATTTGACCTTTCTTAACAGCGTCGTTTACTCTACAGCAAATAAAGTTATAAGCTGCAAAATTGGTTTCAAAATTAAGAAAAAGAAAACCCAGACATTTTCATAATAAATGGAAAGAAAAAAATACAGAAAGAAATTGATAACCTGAGAGATGAAATATCAACAGTCGAAGAGCTAGCCAAGTGGCGAACGCAAAGACTAGACAAGCAAGAATAATTAAAAGAAGGTATAAGATCACAGATGAAGAGAATCTATTAAACACCAAAGAGATTTTGAACGAATGCATCCAGGTTAAAGTACGTAGAGTTAGACAGTACGATAAGCGAAGTAAGTTCTAGAAACAAAGCAAAATCTTTCAAACTAATGAAAAGACATTTTACTGGGAAAAAGGGAAACACCCAGTGGAGATTAAGGAACCACCTAACAATTCTGGGAAAACATATGGGGCAACAATATACTATAGAAACTGACAGAGAAATAGACAGAATGAGAGATATTAACCATCAGGAATAGCAATGAATAGAGCTGCGAGAGCTAAGGCAAGCACTTAGTAAAACACATAAATGGAAATTACATGGAATAGACCAAATTCCTAATTGCTGGCTAAATGCACTTACAGGGATCCATAAATAACTTGCTAAAGAAATTACGTTTATAATACAAAACCCGAACGAAACCTCGAAATGGTTGACAGAAGGCACAACATACTTTCTCTCAAAAACATCCAAAGACTATAGGCCAATAACTTGTCTCCGTACGACTTACAAAATCCTGACAACTATACTGAGCGGTTATACAAATACCTTGAAGAAAATGAAATCATCCACAAGAACAAAACGGAGGAAAGAGGAACTCATATGGGTGCAATGATTCTAGAAAATCTAAGCACTGCTTGGATTGATAATAGAAAAGCCCATGCCAATGTATCCCATGAATGAATATTGGAAGCCTTAGAAATGTACCTAATATCTCCCATAATATCTAATCTTTTGAGTCAGCATGACAAGATAGAATATAACCTTCTTTTTAAACCATAACAAATGAGTCATAAAGTTAGATAAACATTTCTTTCCAATATCAGGTGAACTCAACAGCATGGGATACGGGTATAAGAAGAAAAGCAAAAATGAGGTCATTAACCGGTTGTTTTTAGGGATGACCTTAAATTGTACGCTAAAAAATACCAAGAGTTAGAAGGACTTTTAACGACTGTGAAGGAATTTAGCAATAACATTGGCATGGAATTTGGCCATCAAAAACTGTCAAAACCTGCCCTAAGTATCTGTTATATAAAGCGAAATGAAAGCAAAATGCAATATTAATAATCATTTCTCTATTGGCCATTAGAACCGAAATATAAAGGACAGTACAAAAACAGGGACAGCGGGGAGTATTACCCAGGGGTAACTTAGAGATTCAAACACAGCCATAAACACCAGGAGCACCATTAGAAGGTGCTTCTCTCCTCTCAAGACAAATTCACTGGGGAGCAACACTTCCCTTTCCACCTTAACCTTCTTTTCCAACTGGAACTTGATGAGGGCTTGGCCGAAGAGGAAAGTGTCTTTCTTCAGTCCTGTCAACCGCATTAATGACACAACCTTTTTCGCTACAACCACCAGACGGAGGAAAACTGCTTGCCCTTACCGACCAAAAGAAGATGTTCACTTCCTTCGACCAGAAGACTATTGGTGGGCATGTGCGACGACGTTCTCAGAGAAACTCTGGGTGTCGACGAAATCTAACTAACCACTCTGTTCCAGAGAATTTTCGAGCAGGGTGCTATGGAGAATTTTCAGAAATTTCTGGCTTGGCAGTGATACCAGGGGTCGCTGTTAGTTTGTGACAAATTCTACAGCACATAAATGCTGTAAGACGAACCTGTCCGAGATGGGTGCAGGGCGATGAAACCGCTTTGCACGAACTCATTCAGTGTTACAGCATTGCAGACTTGTGGAATTTTGTTAAACAGTTATTATGGCGTGTAGGATAGATCCGGCATCGACCAACTCCATCCTGAAGATCGCATTGTCAATGGGATTCTCGAACCAGTTATTAAAGTCACCGTTTTGAGGGTTATCGATTTTTTTTACGGTTAATGCATGCTCATGTTACCTTCTGGTACGCACCCTAAGGGTTGCCAAGCAACCTGTTTACTGTTGTGTCACAACATCATAATGGTGGTATAATTTGAACATTTAGACACGACTCTCCTGTATTTCAGTTCGAGTGGTATGCATTTCAAATCTCGAAACTCCCGAACAGTCTCCAGTGTAAAATAGTCCACGCAAAATGGTTCTGATAAGTGGTTGTTGAACTTTACCACTGAAAAAATACCGCTGTATGTTGCAATGATCTTAAGAAATCTACTGCTCTTTGGACAGCTGCTAGGTACCAATGGCTTATGCTTCAGGCTGATCTAAATTTATCCGGGCCTCACCGTAGCCAATAATAATTGATTCTACATTTGGCACAAGACCAGTCCTTAGCCAATAATAATAATAAATATTTTCTCACAACAGTATAAGGTAACATTTCAGTACAAACTAGAAGTTAAAGATCTACCTAAAGACATAATAACTGAAAAGTTTTATAGAAAACAACAAAATACAACACAATGAAATAAAAGAATTCAAAATTATACTAGAAGATATATGAAACAAACCTCACTCAATAGCCAATGCCTTACAATATTCGGCGAAGAGGAAGGAAGCCAAAATAAAGCCAACTATAGTTCAAAAGTTCTGGGTTAAAACTGAAAAGATAGGCTCTGATTCTTGTTGTACAGGATTAAAGTCTAGAAACAAAGACTATAAGGACAAAATAATGAAACAAGAGGCTAACATGAAGTGTAGAATATGCAATGAGTACAATGAAACAGCTGACCACATTACTTCTTGCTGTTCAGTCGTTTCAACACCTGGGCATATTTATAGATTTCCAGGCACAATCCTGTAGGCAACTATGTCCAGTGAGCAATATGCTGACACTTCGAGGGGACAATAGAAACGTGTTGTTAACACCTACCAAACACGGTACATGCCAAATACATCTAGTCACAATAATCCGATTTCTAAATGAGCGACACATTTGATGAACACCTAATGGTTACCATGTGTTAAAATATACTGAATATATATTGATGGGAACAGCAAAGTGTTGAAATACTTGCACTGTCCAATGTGGAAGGAATTCAGTGATAAATAAAAATAATTGTTTCTACTTTTGGCACAAGGCCAGCAATTACCCAGTGCATTACTAGTATTTTATTTTATCGACCCCGTAAGGATGAAAGGCAAAGTTAACCTCGGCGGGATTTGAACTCAGACCATAAAGGGACGTAACTATGCTGGAAAGCATGGTGTCCCACCCTCTAACGATACTGCCAATAAAAATAATATTACTTATTCACTAATACTGTTTTCCCCTCTCCGCATAATTACTTCTAGTTGGTTATATTAATAACTTAACACTAACCTGACTACGAAATTACTAAGCACTGTTTCCATCCAATCTAACTGACATAAATAATATACCAATCAAGTGACGAACTGGCTTGTGACAGACATTGTTATTTAGAGACTAAAATTATATTTCTATCTATTTGATAATTTTGGTATAGTTGAAGCTGTACAAAACTATAATTTATATGCTTGACATGCTTATGTATTTCATTATGTCAAACAATCGGTAGGGATTGGTAATATCGGTAGAACGTCGGACGACATACTTTGCAGCATACAACATCCCTTTACGTTCTGAGTTCAAATCCCGCCGTGGTTAGCTTTGCCTTTCATCCTTACGAGGTCGAGAAAATAAAGTAACTGGGGTCGATTTAAACGATCTCCCCCCCCCCCCAAGATTGTTGGCCTTGTACCTAAATCAGAAACCATCATTGTTAAACAATCGTTTTGGAACGAAAGGGATGACGAAAAAATTGTTTTTACCGTTGTTGTTAAAAGGGCATGCTTGGTAAGCACGTTCTCCTGCTTTTGTCTGACCCCAGCAAAGGTATCCATCAAATGTACTCTCGCAATAGTTTCCTCCTGAAAATATATAATATTATCTAACATAAGCTGACCAAAACATTTCACGAAGAGAATAGTGTATTAAATCGTTCCAAATACATGATATGCAATTCCTCATTAATACTGGTAGCATGAAATATAAAGACGATTTGAAAGATTGTGAATATACAATGTAAGAGAACATGACTAAATACAATGGGATTTAAACAATTTCTTCAACTGATTCAATCAATCCACTTCCTTTCAGATTAGTTTATAATGAACCTTTTATCTCGAAAGGAGGCGACCTTCACAACTCATTGAATCTTTTATATAATGATAGTGAAGTGATTAGTTTAAGTTATTCTATGTGAAATTTTAGACCAACAGAAAAGGGCAGAGAGCTGGATTTAGAAAAATGTTCTATAGAGTGATCGGAAACACACTGTGAATGACTGAACTAAATAGATATGGTTATATGACGAATATTTTAACGTGGAGCATGGAACTCCAGGTGATACAAAATTATTATATTAAAAACAAGAGTCAGACAGCAGATACGACCTGGGACTTGTTTAACTTGTTCCGCAGTGTATGCCTTTCTAACTATCGGAAATATTATATTTATAGTTGTTGTCAAAAGTAAGCGAGCTATTCACAACATTGTGTGATAAAATATGTTGAGATGTGTGTGTGCTTTATACAGTTTTCGAGTTTTATATTTAGAAAAGTAAATTCAATATTCTTGGTTTCATTTGCCCGACGTACAGCAGAACCTGCGTTAGTCGCAGACTGCACCATGTTGCGGCTGCAGAAAGTGTCGATGCAAGTGGCATCCCAGACGATTGGTTTGCCACCTCGGAACGGGAAGATGGTCATGCTATCTGGCCTTTTGCCGTCGCCTCGATCCAGCCCCACCGGCTCGATCTGGGAAGGGAAGCCTGCAGTGTCCAAACCATGCTTTATGACCTCGTTGAGGGCAGCATGGCGTGGAAGGCGGCCGGCACTGTGGCGACAGGAAAGAGGGTGGAGGCCGAAAGAGTCCACAGTGGATCCACAGCGACATTGGTGTAGCTCGCAGATCCGGAGGCCGAGCCTCAAGGAAACGCTGATGCTCAGGCTATTGTTACGTAACTGGTTGCCAGTGGAGAAGCAGGGCAAGGCATGGAGCCAGACACCACTGTGGGGTTTGGAGGCCGCACGAAAACAGGCAAGGCAGTGCTGGTCGAGCTGGCGCGTGACCCTGTCTGAATCCAGGCTTCACTGGATGGCATCCCAAATGCTTTGGGGGAACCTGACGTCAGCAGGGGGAAAGGAGGAAGGACGTCTACTGGGCTAAGTCCCAGCCGGTCCCACGTATCGCAGGCGGCCTCAAGTTTCCTGAACACAGAGGGTTCTATTGTGTTTTGGAGAACCCTGCTGACGAGGACGCGGCACGAGGTTACCGACGAAAGAAACGCCGCCAAAGCCAGTGAGAGCGGGGACCCGAGGCCAAGTCTGCCATACCTGACAGGTAAAATGGTCCGTTGCCATCCAATGTCGACAAACCTGACGTTGCATATCTCCTCGGCTGCTGCACGGATACAAGTATCGAGGTCAGAGAGGAGAGATGCGTGGATGTAGCACGGAGCGCTGCGAAGGGTATAGAGGAGCTTCGGCATGGCGAAGCAGTTCCTCATCAGAAAGAGAGAGAGCGGGGTGGTCGTCGATCAAGCCCAGTCGGCTCATGAGGGTCTGGAGTTGTTGGAGCCTGGACCTGATGGTGGAGCGGATGGTCGGCGGGTGGATCGGTGACCCGAGGATGAGGAAATCCTCTTTGGGGGTCACCTATACCTGGTGAAGAATGGACCGCACGTCCGAGACGGAGGCTGCAAAGCTCTCAGCATCGTGGCTGACATTCACCACCTCCGACTTGGACGAGTTGACCTGGAGGGCGATTCCCGCCAGGGCAGAAGTTAATAAAATATTGTACGTTATCTGCATATTGCACTAAATATAATCTAATGTGCAGAACATACAATATCTTATCTACACCTTGTACACTATCTGGGAATGATCCACGTTAATTCATATTAATTACTTTGAGTAATTGAAGTAGAGGTTATTTCGCATTAAATGTAAGATGTGATTTGCAATTTCGGAAATTATCTCCCGAGGACGAATATGAATGGGTTTCCTGGGTAAAGTTCTAGCATTATTATTATATGGCGGTAGATTGGCAGTATCGGTAGAGCGTCGAACAACATGCTTTGTGGCATAGAGTTACGGGCTTTTACGTTCTGTGTTCAAATCCCGCAAAGGTTAGCTTTGCCTTTTATCCTTACGGGGGTGGATAAAATAATCGACCTTCCCCTCCCCCAAATTGCTGGCCTTGTGCGAAATGTATACCTGATGTCAATTTCCATTTTGCCTGAATGCTCCATATCTTGGTAATCACCAGTATAGGGGACCTGTGTGTTCAAAGAATAGATGAAGGGTATAATTTTAGTTTAGTAGTACATTCAGCGATATTTTGACTGGGAAATATTGGTTTAATTCCACGCAGAGACGATTTATATACATTAACTGATAGTCTCCCTAATGTCTACACTTTCCACCGGTCCAAGCACCACAACCAATTTTGAGTGTCAATGTGTAGGGTGTTAGTTGCTCGTTTGCTATGTTTAAAAGAAGATGTAATCTTGGTATGTGAAATGATTGTATTTTTATACTATTAAACGAGACAAGATTGGTTTTACAACATTGGAGGATTTCTTTAAAGGAGTTTCTTAATAAAAATGTTGATAAGGTGTTAGGTGTCTAGATTGCATGTGGATTGAGTGCATCTACGGAAAGTTAGAGAGGAATACAGGAATAAAGGAGGTTTCGTCTGCGTTATATTGGAGGTAGAATTTTTGAGGTGGGAGTATAAACCAAGCTTTGATGTACACCCCAGTTGATACAATTTGGATCAGAGAGAGAGAGAGAGAGTGAGAGAGAGAAAGATAGATAGATAGAAGGAGAGAAAGAAAGAGAGAGAGAGAGAGAGAGAGAGAGAGAGAGATAGAGAGAGAGAGAGAAGGGAGCACGAATGGAGGCATTCTTTGCAGCGCTCGGATGATTGTTTTGCAAGAGTTGCAGAGATGGATACGATCCAGACAATGTGGCGGTGTGAAAGATTTTCTCCAACTGTGTTTTTTGCCTATAGTAATACAGCTATGTGGGAATTGTGGTGTCTACTATGGATAAGTGTAAGATTGTTCAACGGGTTTGTTTATTTGTAGATTCCTTATTAAATGTTAATATTGTATTTGGTGCAGAAAATTCAACAGACACCGTATTTGTTAATATGATTTCTGTATAATTAAATAAGGAATTTTCAGAATTATATTTTTGGAATGCATTGGAAAATATTATCGTTGTAGTTAAAGGATTTCAGTTCTGAGGAATTTTATATGACCATAAGTATCGATTAAAGAAGTACAGAGCTTCTTTATATGCTAGCACGGAAGTCCAGTTATTAACAATTTATATGTGAGAAGTTGAATAACTGTTCGCTAATAACTACCAAGTTTGGCAAGAATTTATGTGAATTCCCTCTTCTTGGAACTACATACAGTTGAAATCAGATAATATAATAGGTATGTCAAATAACAATCTCCAAAATTATAAAGAAACAAATAAACGATAACGTGCTAACTACAAGAATGCAGTCTTTTCTATATAGAATCAGTAAACAAAATTGTCAAAGAAAAATGTGTTCCATTTTGCGGATGTTCTATAAGCATGCGGGTTGGTTATTGGAGAATCACGCGGCAAAGGTATTTGTAGAATACACTGACGTAATTGCATTCGGGGATAAGATTGTTAAATTTGATTTAACTGACAGTATTTGCGTTTTAAATACGTTAGTTTTCTATTAGAAAAGATTAACAATGTAGAGTATTACCGATTCATTTAAAAGCATTTTATATGCATTAAGAGCTGTCTTTCATTTCGAAACATTGACCTAAGTATTCTAGAAGAGAAAGATTATAGAATAATATAACAAATTATGTTTGCTATCCGAAGCTTCTAGCCGAAAGTAATCTAACATTATCTGAACTAAATTATGTTTGGGAATATATATGAAATGTGACAGGAATTGGAAATCTCACAAACATGTTCTTCTACAGAGTTTCATTTAATAATATTCTTATACAGTTTCTTTAAGGTGATTTTGATATTGGAAGTGAATATTAATACAGAGTAAACTATTAGCTTGTAAATTCTCCAAAGAATTTCTATTCGCTATTACATAATTTGAATTAAGTCCATTAAAAAAAAGGGTTTTACTGAAAGGAACAAACCAAAAAGCAATCAATTGGAATAGTGTTAATATTTACCGTTAAAGGTTATTCGCGGTTAATAATATTTTACTCTTAACCTTTAGTTAAAAAACAACAAAAACAACAACAAAAATCAAAACAACCCAAAAAAACAAACGTTTAAATATATATTATTTAAAAAAACAGTAGAACACATGTAAACATGAAAATTTAGTTTTGTTTCTATTATAGGTGATGACTATTAATAAGTGTATGGTTAAAGTTTCAATTACACGAATAGGCGTAAAATAAATAGCATGGTTGATACCCATCGGATACAAATTTAGGACTAATGTAAAATATTGCGAGCTTTCTAGGTCCATGATTGGAGTGTATTGTATCCACCATAATAATACGGTGATGTGTGTTTGTATATTTATATATATCTCCGTCTGTAACTCTTCAAAATTTACACACACACAATTTATTTCCTATACCAGTCATCTTGCTGCAATAAGAATTTCGCTTTCCAATTTCAAGGCCCTGGGTTCTAACCTTGAATTTGTTAGATCCAGTAATTAATAGAGAAGATAGACTGTAAGCTGAAATATTCCTATGTTAATAGCACAAAACGTATCAAAAACGCAGTAGCAAGATGTTTTGCAATTTCAACTTTGTAGCCTTATCAAATTTACTTGGAGTCTGTTGGTAAAAAGTTTACCAAGATATTTTAATGCTAAACACTGTGCGTGAAATACGAAGAAACATTTCATGAATGGTTGTTTCCATTACCTTATTAGAACGAATCAGAACATAGGCATACTTAATTAATAAAAACAGAACCATAAAATCACAGATAATAAAAACAGAGTTAGTAGGTGTCTGGCATAAAATCAATGGTGGAAGACCAAAGTTTTCACAGACTTATGAGTGTTATAGTAAAAGAGACTGCAGTGAAGTGATTACACACACACAAACACAAACTCATACACACACTCATTCTCTCTCTCTCTCTCACACACACACACACACACACACACACACACGTAATGTGCTGCTATTTTCAAAACCTCTGCACGTAAACAGGAATCAATAGGAAACAATTTTGTGGAAATATTATGTAGCATAATCCTCACGATATTTGTACCAATGTTTAATTTGCACTTAATACGATTTTACTCAATAGAAATGAGATATCGTTATGTTTGACAACAAGATCACGCAAAACGCTTGTCACTATTCATTGAATAAAATACCAACATTTTACAAAAATAATTGTAATAAAATTGATTTTTCTACCTGTTTTGTATTTGATAAAAATTAAACTTGATTTATCGATTCAACTATTAACGCAATCATTTGAAGCTGTCAAAATGTGTTTAACTACACATTTTCTAAGAACTTGATATAAATAAATTGCTAAAACGGTTATTAAAAGTGTTATAAAAACAATTGTTCAAATACATTATAAAACTATTCTTTAAATATTTTATCAAAATATTATTAAAAAATATTTTTATACATTAAATTCATCATCAAATACAAAATACCTGACCAAATACACACTTCTATATAATTTATGAATTAGAACTGTATATTTGAATGTAGAATATTATGATATATGTTCATACATCAAAGCCAGAACACTAGAACATTTACCGTTATACCGAAACTTCAGATAAACTGTTCCATAATTTCTATTAAGGGCAATATAATGATGATAATAATAATGATGACATTATTTTTGGTTTATTGCAGATGGATGGATTAAGCAAAAATGAGTATAATTGACAATATTTGTGACTAGACTTTGTCAATTCATCCGTGTAAAGTCAATGACATTTCAGTCTAAAAATTAATATGCTTAACTACTGTCTCTTAGATAAACTACCAATGAAAACAACAACAATAACAAAAACAAAAATGAAAACAACAACAATTCGTCTTGAATGAACTGTTGTTTTTAACAGTTAAACAGAAGACTCAGCCATAAAAATAGCAAAAGCTGTAGTTAGGAGAATTGGTAGGGCGTAGGTACATTCTGAATTCAAATCCCGCCAAGGTTAATTTGGTCTTTCATCCTTCTTGAGAGGATAAATTAACCTAGCGCTTAAATACTGGGGTTGATTTAATCAACTCTGATTTACTCTTCCTAGAAATTTGCTGGCCTCGTGCCTAAATTAGAAATCAATATTTAAAACTTCTTGTAATAGACATCTACTTAAATCAGAAAAGTACACATATAGAAAAAGATTAATTCCCTCCTACGATTATGGAAATTTTGACATAGTTCAAATATTAAACGTAAATAGAAGATTAATGGGATATCATAAAAGTTAGTGTTGATATTTACATCCACATATTCAAGTCAAAATCTGCCAATTGTTCATATCAAATTTTAACCAAGTCTAATCGAGCCAATGAGGGATCCCACTACACGTTCATTTGACCTAAAATAAATAAGAGCCAAATTTCCTTCAAACAACTTCACTTTCTTAAATAAAGGAAGATAAATTTAATCATGTACTTCCTGATGTACAAAAAATAACACTGTAGTAGCGACCAGAACTCTTTCGATTGTAGAACCTCAGGTTTAGGGCTGTATTTAGGATTGACAACAACAACGGATCCTTTGCACAGTCGACTGATCTTCTCCAAATGCTGGTCAGATCTCTAGCAAATTACAATGCCGTCTTAAAGAAGGAAAAGACACACTGGATGATGCATTCTCTGATATATAAAACGGGAGGATGGTCATGGATGGAACATTTTTAGAAATAGATCTAACAGATCAAAGTTAACCTAGGCCTAAATAACAATAATCAAGCTTAATATCAACAGTTACCATACAGATATGCAAAACATTCTTCTGAAAAACGAAATTAGCAGCAAGTTGCTTCTTAGCGAGTAATTAATGCATTTACCCAGCATCCAAAATATATGGTGTTCGATTTCTTGGAGATATCTTTATTCACTTTTGTCAGGTATACTTTTTTCTTAACTATAAAATTTTATATATATACCTCATGTATATATATATATATATTAACAAAAGGAATTCCAACTTTGTCTGATTTACTCGTTTTATTTACAATCCTTTAAAATTATAATGATATTATAATGAAATTGTATGGTAGAATATTAAATGTTAAGTGTTAATTGAACAAGTACTTTCATGCTTTCGCAATCTCCAGGTTCATATTCAGTGGTGACAGTCAAGTTTGCAATTGATTTGCAAACTGATTTTATCCAGTTTATCCAAAATCTCTGAAGAAGTGACAACTGATTATACATTTGCTATCGAATGCTTGCTAACATTATATGATTACGCAAGCAGCGATACATAGGTATTCGGTCTGTTACAGAAACATATGTCAATGCCTAATAAATTCCTTTTTTAACAAAAGCACTTTCATTTTATATTCATCCTTTCTATATATATATATATATATATATATATATATATATATATATATATATATATATATATATATATATATATATATATAGATATATATATATAGATATAGATATATATATAGATATATATATATAGATATAGATATATATATAGATATATATATATATATATATAGATATATATATAGATATATATTTATATATATAGATATATATATATATAGATATATATATATAGATATATATATATATATATATATATATATATATATATATAGAGAGAGAGAGAGAGATAGATATATAGATATCTATATATATAGATAGATAGATAGATAGATAGATAGATAGATAGATAGATAGATAGATAGATAGATAGATAGATATATATATCTATCTATCTATCTCTCTCTCTCTCTCTATATATATATATCTCTCTCTCTATATATATATATCTATATATATATATATCTATATATATATATATCTATATATATATATATATATATCTATATATATATCTATATATATATATATATATATCTATATATATATCTATATATATATCTATATATATCTATATATATCTATATATATATATATATATATATATATATATATATCTCTATATATATATATATCTATATCTATATATATATATATATATATCTATATATCTATATATATATCTATATATCTATATATATATCTATATATCTATATATCTATATGTCCAGGATCCACGGCGAGCGACAGCTGGCCCCCATCTTCGATGACTTTGAAATCTACGCATCTCTCTGTCAACCGGGGGGTGGGGGCGGAGTTGCCGTTTTGCTGCGGAAACACCTGGGCCTCGTAACACAGACGGTACATCTGGACCCGGAGGGTCGACTGGTGGTCCTAGACGTTGACGGTAGTGACGGTGGAGCCTTCAGGCTGGTGGCCGCATATGCCCCATCCGGGACACCGCGGCCAGACTTCTTCAAACGTCTAGTGGGGGACTGGAATGGAATCCTAGATGCACGTTGGGACTATGTGGGAGCATGTCCCGATAAAGGGGGGTGTAACAGCCTCAAACAGTTAATCGACCGATTTGACCTGGCCGATAGATATCGACTAGATTTTCCGACTGCGCCAATGTGGACGTGGAGTAATCGTAGCGGAACATCTAGATCGTACCTAGATAGGGTTCTAGTTAGAAATAAGGATAGGGACATGTTAAGCTGTCCACAAATGTTCATGGTTGCCTATTCAGATCACAAACTAGTGACCTGTATGGCCAACCTTGATAGAACCCATAGACAAGGACCCGGCTACTGGAAGCTGAACTTGTCGTTACCGACAAGCAAAGCCTACAGTAGACGGATTAGCACTTTAGTTAAACAGCACTTGACAGGGGCCATTGTCAACAACAGATGGTGGTACTCTCTCAAGAGGGCAGTTAGATTAGACTCGATAGTTTTTAGTAAAGAATTAGCGTTAGATAGAAATAGAACCGAGAAGGAACTGGTAGATAAAGTAGAAGAGGCAATTAGAAGTGGCAACGTAGCCAGCGTGCTAGCAACGAGAACGGCCTTGGACCAGTTCTTCGACGCAAAGCACGAGGGCTGCGTTGTCAGAAGCAAAATACGTGCTCTGGGAAACGAGGGAGCCAAAGCTGTTAGCTGGGCCCGAGTGACGGAGGCAAAAAGTGGCAACAAGTCCACGATTCGGTCTTTGAAGGACCAAAACGGACGCGTGATACGTGAGCCGAAGCAGATGTGTGCGGCTTTTCAGCGGCACTTTGCTCGGCTGTTCAGGGGGAGCGGCGCGCCGGGAGAGGCTATGGATTTCGGTCCATACCTCGACGGCCTACCGCGACTCTCGGACAGTGAGGCGAAGTTCTGCGAAAAGCCAATTTCAGCCACTGAGATAGGGGACGCGCTGAGCCAATGCGGCAAACGCAAATCTCCAGGTCTCGATGGTCTACCCTACGAATTTTACGTAGCAATGCCGGACTTATTCTCCGGTCTCCTGGAAGCGGTCTACTGCAACTGGCAACAGAACAGGAGAATTCCCAGTTCTGTAACCGGGGGCGTGGTCACACTAATCAGGAAGGACGAGAATAAGGGGTATGACATAGGCAACTTCCGGCCCATAACTCTGCTAAACACAGAGTTACAGATTTTGGCCAAGGTGTTGGCAAAGAGGCTGGCGCTTGTCGTCGAGAACCTGGTGGGAGAAGCGCAGACATGCGCGATCCCGACCAGGTCCATACACGACAACCTCCACCTCATGCGATACATCATAGAGAGGGTAGGGTGTAAACCCGGCTTCGGTGGGGCCCTGATCAACTTGGATCAGTCTAAGGCTTTCGATAGGGTTGACCATCGTTACCTGGATGCGGTGCTCGAGGCGGCAGGCTTCGGACCCGTGTTCAGGGGCTGGATTGCTGCAATGCACAACAGCAACATCTGCTCAAGGGTCAAGGTGAACGGTTACCTCTCGGAGCCGTTCCATATTACGCGATCCATTCGACAGGGATGCCCTCTCTCCTCCCTTCTGTACGTACTGACTCTCGAGCCACTACTGCGGAAGCTGGAGCTATTGCAGGGCATCCCTCTGGAACCGGGACTGCGGAAAGCGGCGTCGGCCTACGCCGACGACGTGACAGTAATGGTGTCGAGCGCCTCGCAAATCGAGGAAGTCGGCACCTTACTAAAGGAATACGAAAGTCTCACAGGAGCGAAGCTGAACCGGGACAAGTCCATCGGTTTGCAACTCGGATCGTGGAGAGGCAGACCGATGCCTTCCGATGGCGTCGTCGGACGCTGGACGGAAGGACCGGTAAAGCTGCTCGGGGTCTGGTTTGGTCCGGACCTCCAGGTGGAGAAGAACTGGAACGAAGTGACGGCCAAGGTGTTTGCACTCACCCAGAAGTGGGCCGAGTGCAAACTATCCTTGAAAGGTCGAGCGGAGGTGGCGAACACTTTTATAGCGTCCGCCATCTACTACCGCTTGACCGTCGTGCCTTGTCCAGCCAAAACGCTCGCCAAAATGGAGCGCGCCCTCTTCCGATTCCTTTGGAAGAGGCGGGCTCCTTTGGTAAGAAGATCCATCTGCTGCCAACACCCTTCTAACGGAGGGCTGGGGATGCCGTGGTTGACGATGCGCAAACACGCGCTCAGGCTGCGGCATCTCTACGTATTCCTCACCGGACAACCGGTGTGGGCCCCGTTCGTGAGGCGAGCCTTCCCACGACTCATCTCGCTGACCGAGCTGCAGTCCTGGGTCAAGCAGAGACCGAGGAAAATGGGCGACTGGCACATCGAATGTGCTCAGGCGCTCACAGCCCTCTGGCAGGCGGACCCAGCGATCAGTGGAGACTCCACTTCGTCATTCTATAGAGGGTTGGTCCGCAGCAAGTGCGACGACGCGCTCGGTGAAACTCTAGGCGTGGAGGAAGATGAACTGGACCGATGGACAACTTCCAAAAGTCCCTGGCCTGGCAGTGCTACCGAGGAGCTCTACCAGTTCGAGACAAGCTCTACAGACATGGGCGCCCGGGCAGGGACCCTGCAAAAAAGATCTGTCCGAGGTGCGTGCGAGACGAAGAAACCGTCGCGCACGCATTCATACACTGCCCGGGCGTCACTGACCTGTGGGGCTATGTAGAACGACTATTGTCGCGGGTGGGACCAATCCAGTTGACCACCGAGTCCATTGTCATGATCAAACCGCCACCCTCCTTCAAAAACGAAGGAGAGGCGGTTTTCCTTTGTGTGATAGCTATGGCGAAAGAGGTTGTATGGTGGACAAGGTTGAAAGGGCTGAGGTCAGACACCTTTCTCTCCGGCCAACAACTGATTCATTTTTTCAAATACCACTTTCGAAAAAGAATCAGGATGGAGAGAGAGGTGCTGTACCCCAGCAAGTTTTATGAAAGGTGGGTGAAAGTGGCGAGAATGGCCCGAGTGAATGGGCCTTCTCTCTATATCAGCCTGTAGGTTGAGGAAAAGGAGGAGGAGAGGAAAGGAGTACAAGCTCTTCGTACTCCTGGAGATTAGGGTTGCACATTTTTTTCGGGGGTCTGTGTTACCCATATAAACTGTCTCCCTCTATTGGGGAAAATCGACTAACTTTTAAATTCCATCTGTGATAACATTTTACACGTTTTTATTGTATGTAAACTTCCCCCTTTGTATTTGTCCCCTTCTTTTGTGCCCCTGTGGCTAATAAAGAAATATATCTATCTATCTATCTATCTATCTATCTATCTATCTATCTATCTATCTATCTATCTATCTATCTATCTATCTAACAATGATAACAACAACACCACCAACGACAACAACAACACAAACAAACAAAATTTCCCCTTCGCCGAGACGACAAGGAAACCCCTCGACTATCTGCCAGTAGATATAACAAAAGCGAAGGAGCTACTGGCGGATGCGAAAAAATATATAGTGTACGGGGAAAATGGTTCATTCACAATCCATTCACCCCCGGAACTAAAAAGCCAGAGACTCCTAAACACGGTCATGTTTAGGACAATCTCGAACAAAAGTAAAAAACCAGCTCAACCATCACAGAGCGAGATAGAGCTGGTTTTAAAAGACGTCATGAAGGACATCACCTTCATTCAGAAGGATAGACTCTACGGGAGTCTATCCATTCTCATGAAGGACAGGGACACAGCAGTGAAACTGTCCATCAAACCAATCACATCCACCGCATACACCTTCTACCATACGTACATGGGTAGAAGAACACAAAAAATAAAAATCCACACCATCCTGCCGATTATGGACATATGGTGGGTTTTTGACAGGTTTTCTGGACCTGGAGGATGACATGCTGGTGTCCATGGGAAAGGCATCGGGTGACGCGTTCAGTGGAACGAGCCTCGAACTTGTAGTTCAAATGAGGCCCGAAAGGATCGCCCAGATCCCTGAACGCGTCATACTGGATGATCTAACCTTCATCAACATTACCGTTGAGGGTAGACGGCCCTCGTGTTACCTCTGCGGAACCAGAGGTCACCTGAGGGCTGTCTGTCCCCAACTTAATAAGAAAACCCCAATCCTGCCTACACCACCAACAACTGCACAACCAACACAATCACCACAACTACCACTACAAAAACAACCACCACAGCTCAAACCAAAACAAAACAATGTCCAACCCATCCCCTCCACTCAAAAAACAAAAACAATTTCCAAAACACCCGTACCGCAAACACAACCCGAAAATATACCCCTCCCCTCCAACGCGGAAGATGACCCTAGTTCGGCGTCAGACGAGGAGGAGCACTTCCACACAATCAAAAGAAAAAAAAGAAAACACACCTCAGACACACAAATGAAAAAAAACCCTCCCCAAAACATAACACTGACACCAACACAAAAGAGCTCACAACAACAGCAAACAAAAAACACCACACAAAAACAAAAACATGCATACACATACATAAACACAAGAAACAAAAAACTATTAAACATTGTGTACAACAACAATCTAATAAAGACACAAGGGCCTAACTTCACCCAGGCAGGGGATTTCCCCCACCTCAAAATGATTAAGGCCCCACAGGACACCTATAAAACTTTAAAAAACAATTTTAAAGAGGACGTGGGTCCCCCCTGCGTCGGGCCCATTAACCGCGTCCTCCTAAAAAACTATCCCACTCTCTCCCCAAACACCCTCACAACTCCAAGCTCCCCAACCACACAACACACTGATGCCCCCACACTTCCACAAACCACCACCCCACCCAACAACCCATCCCCCACCCTAATGGAAATTGTGCAGCCCGATACCCGGGACGCAGAGAGGTAAGTGCCTTTTCTCTTCACCACCAACATGGCTATGCTAAGAGTAGGCTGTGTAAATGCGCGTGGCCTGGGCTCAACTTGGAAGCAAGCAATGCTTCTAAATGACCTCAGGTCACAACGTATAGATGTGATGGTTATTTGCGAGGCCCGGATCAGCAACGTGCGACAGCTGGCCCCCACCTTTGATGACTTTGAGATGCACGCATCTCTCTGTCAGCCCGGAGGTGGGGGTGGAGTTGTCGTTCTGCTGCAAAAACATCTGGGTCTCGCAACACAGATGGTACATTTGGACCCGGAGGGTCGACTAGTGGTTCTGGACCTTGGCAGTGGTAAAGGCGGAGCGTTTAGGTTGGTAGCCGCCTACGGCCCTTTCGGGTCAATGCGGCCGGACTTCTTCCATCGTCTGGAGACTTTTCTAGGGACGTCCCGCTCCTTGCTATTAGTGGGGGACTGGAATGGTATCCTAGATGCACGCTGGGACTACGTAGGGGCCTGCCCCGATAGAGAGGGGTGTAATAGCCTCAAAGGGTTAATCGGTCGATTTGACCTGGCCGATAGATATCGACTAGATTTTCCGACTGCGCCAACATGGACTTGGGCAAATCGTAGCGGATCATCTAGGTCGTACCTAGATAGGTTCTTAGTTAGAATTAAGGATAAGGACTTTTTAAGTTGTCCAAAAATGCGCATTGTTGGCTATTCAGACCACAAATTAGTGACCTGCATGGTCAACCTTGACAGAACTCATAGACAGGGCCCCGATTACTGGAAGCTCAACTTGTCCTTGCCGGCAAGTAGAGCCTACAGGAATCGGATTAGTACGTTAGTTAAGGAACGGTTGACTGGAGCGATCGTCAACAGCAGGTGGTGGGTATCTCTAAAGAGAGAGATTAGAGTAGTCTCGATAGAATTTAGTAAGGTTCTAGCTGCGGATAGGAATATGAAGGAAAGGGAGCTAATAGATAGAGTAGAAGAGGCAATTAGAAGCGGCGACGTGGCCAGAGTGCTAGCGTCGAGAACGGCTTTGAGCCAGTTTTTCGACGCGAAGCACGAAGGCTGCGTTGTCCGAAGTAAAATACGTGCTCTAGGGAACGAGGGGACCAAAGCTGTTAGCTGGGCCCGCGTGACAGAGGCCAACAGTGGAACTAAATCCACCATCCGGTCTTTGCGAGACCTGGATGGACGGGCGATTCTTGAGCCTAAGCAGATGTGTGAGGCCTTTCAAAGGCACTTTGCCCGACTGTTCGGGAGGGGCGGGAGCCGGTTGGGAACGTGGACTTCGGTCCATACCTCGACGGCCTGCCGCGCCTCTCGGACAGGGAGGCGAAGTCCTGCGAGGAGCCGATTTCGGCCGCTGAGATAGAGGACGTGCTGAGCCAATGCGGCAAACGCAAATCCCCGGGTCTCGATGGTCTTCCTTACGAATTATATCTAGCTATGCCGGACTTGTTCCCCGATCTCCTCGAGGCGGTTTACTGCAACTGGCAACAGAACGGGAGAATTCCCTGTACTGTGACCAAGGGCGTAGTCACGCTAGTGAGGAAGGACGAGAACAAGGGGGACGAAATAAGTAACTTCAGGCCCATAACACTGCTAAATACAGAGTTACAGATTTTGGCCAAGGTGCTAGCAAAGAGGTTGGCGCTTGTCGTGGGCAACCTGGTGGGAGATGCGCAGACATGCGCTATCCCGTCCAGGTCCATCCATGACAACCTCCACCTCATGCGATACATCATAGAGAGGGTTGGGAACGAACCCGGCTTTGGTGGGGCTCTGATCAACTTGGATCAATCTAAGGCGTTCGATAGGGTCGACCATGGTTACCTGGATGCGGTGCTAGCGGCGGCAGGCTTCGGACCCGTTTTCAGGGGCTGGATCACTGCTATGCACAGCAGCCGCATCTGCTCTAGGGTCAAGGTGAACGGCTACCTCTCGGAGCCGTTCAAAATCGCGCGGTCCATCCGACAAGGGTGCCCTCTCTCCTCCCTTCTGTATTTGTTGACTCTCGAGCCACTACTGCGGAAGTTGGAGTTGTTGCAGGGCATCCCTTTGGAACCGGGATTGCGGAAAGCGGTGTCGGCCTACGCCGATGACGTGACAGTAATGGTGTCGACGGCCTCCGAAATCGAGGCGGTCGGCACCTTACTGGAGGAGTACGAAAAGTTCACAGGGGCTAAGCTGAACCGGGACAAGTCGATCGGTTTGCAACTCGGCACGTGGAGGGGCAGACCGATGCCCTCCGATAGCGTCGTCGGACGCTGAACGGAGGGCCCGGTGAAGTTGCTCGGGGTCTGGTTCGGACCGGACCTCCAGGTGGAGAAAAACTGCGCGGAGGTTACGAACAGGGTGTTTGCACTGACCCAGAAGTGGGCCAGTTGCAAACTATCCCTGAAAGGTCGGGCTGAGGTGGCGAACACCTACATAGCGTCCGTCATCTACTACCGCCTGACCGTAGTGCCCTGCCCAAGGGAAACCCTCACCAAGATGGAGCGCGCGCTCTTCCAATTCCTTTGGAAGAGGCGGGCTCCTATGGTGAGGAGATCCATCTGCTGTCAACACCCTTCGAAAGGAGGGCTGGGGATGCCGTGGCTAATGATGCGTAAACACGCATTAAGGCTACGGCACCTCTACGTATTCCTCACCGGACAACCGGTGTGGGCCTCGTTTGTGAGACGAACCTTTCCCAGACTCGTCTCACTCACCGAGCTGCAATCCTGGGTCAAGCAAAGACCGAGAAAACTGGGCGCCTGGCACACTGAGTGTGCCCAGGCGCTCACCGCCCTCTGGCAGGCGGATCCGGTTATCAGTGGAGACTCCACCGCAACATTCTATAGAGGGCTGGTGCGCAGCAGGTGCGACGACGCCCTCGGAGAAGCCCTAGACATGGAGGAGGACGAACTGGCCAGCCTGTTCGGTAGGACATTCAGCCCGGGACCTATGGACAACTTCCAGAAGTCCCTGGCCTGGCAGTGCTACCGAGGGGCTTTACCCGTTCGAGAAAGGCTCTACAGACACGGGCGCCCGGGTAGGGACCCCGCCAAAAAGATCTGTCCCAGATGCGTGTGCGACGAGGAAACCGTTGCACACGCATTAGTACACTGCTCGGGCGTAGCCGATCTGTGGGGCTATGTCGAACAACTGCTGTCAAGGGTGGGACCGATCCGGTTGACCACCGAGTCTATTGTAATGATCAAGCCGCCTCCCCCCTTCAAAGATGAAGCAGAGGCGGTGTTTCTGTGCGTAATAGCCATGGCGAAAGAGGTTGTATGGTGGACGCGTCTGAAAGGACTGAGGTCAGGCACCTTTCTCTCTGGCCAACAACTGGTCCGTTTCTTCCGATATCATTTCGGAAGAAGGATCAGGATGGAGAGAGAGGTGCTGCACCCCAGCCGTTTCTATGAAAGATGGGTGAAAGTGGCGAGAATGGCCCGTGTGAATGGGCCTTCACTCTACATCAGACTATAGGTGAGGAAGATGAAAGACCTAGGGAGCACCCCTTCTCTGTGCTCCTGAGGAGAAGGGTTGCACACTTTTTTCGGGGGTGTGTGCGACCCCCCAAGGCGCCTCCTCTCTATTGAGGATTTTGTTAAAAATTTTATTTTTTGTTATATCTTATTTTATTTTTATATTTTGTTATTGCCTCCTCCTTATTGAGGACGCCTTTTTGTGTAAACTCCCCCCTTTGTACTTGTCCCACTTTTGATGCCCTAGTGGCAAATAAAAGAAACATATCTATCTATCTATCTATCTATCTATCTATATATATAT
>OZ024740.1:377385170-377390298 GCA_964016885.1 Eledone cirrhosa | reverse complement strand
TTGGTCAATTGCTGATTGGGGTGGATGCCGTTGTTCTAAGAAGTTCATTTGCCGTTTTAACAGCTCTTGTTTTTTGTGCTGCTGATGTTCACTTACCCTCTTGGGTAAGTGGGGGAGCCGGTTTAGTGGCCGACAAACTCAACCATGAAGCAGGTAGTACTGGGTTACATGGTATCTGTAACAGACAGAAGCCTGGCCATATATATATATATATATATATAGATATATATATATCACATATAATTTGATTAAAATAACAAGAGGCAGGACTGGTAATATCCCTTTAAAGAGTTTAATGTTGCAAAACACACTATACATATTCCAATTGTATGGTTACATAAGATCCTGGCGACATCAGGTTTGGATTGCATAATTAGTTAATCAACAAAGGAATTACAACAAACACAAACAGAGAGCAGAGAAAATATTTTATTCAGACCATTTCCGAATCAAATAGACACACACACATGTATATATATATATATAAGTTAAAACAATGAAATAAAAAATCAAGTCGTTAGAAATATACTTCACTGCTTTACGATCGTTTCTAGGTGATGATAATACATCATAACTATACTTGCAGACTAGAAACCACAACTTACCGTGGATATCTGTGTGTATATATATATATATCTTTCATCTCTCTATAATAGATCATTCCTCCTCTCTATAATTTAACTGCTTTACACTCTCTGTCGCTCTTCACTCTCTATATGACAACACATAGAGAGAGAGAGAGAGAGAGAGAGAGAGAAAGATTAGGAACACTACACACACACATCTACAGAGAGAGACAGAAAAACAGAGGGAGGGAAAAGAGAGAGGTAGGCCGTTAGTCAGAGAGACATACAATTAAAGTGTTAGTTATTCAGAGAGAGAGAGAGAGAGAGAGAGAGAGAGAGAGAGAGAGAGAGAGAGAGAGAGAGAGAGACAGTGACAGAGGGGGACCAGCAAGTGAGCGAATTTCCAATGACGTTAAATCAAGTATCGGCATTAAAATAATTTTGAAATAAACAATGTGTATGATCAAATGTAACGGTGATTGAAAAATAACGTTCATTTCCGTGGTATATCTTTCATCTGTCGTCGCTCACATAAGTAACACACTCAGACACACACACACACACACACACACACTTTCACCAATTGCCGAATAACATCAAAACAAAACACACAGACACACATACACAAACACACACACATATAGAAACACACACACATATCTATACTTATAAAGCTGACGGTCGTATATATGTATGTATGCATGTATGTATGTATATTAACAATACAGCTTAACTCTTTCTTTTTAAACTAATTTCTACGATAGCTCCTCCCTTTGCTACGAAGTCGGAAGGACAATGTGACACGGGAGGGTGTGTGGTGTCTTTGCAGTGGAGTGGTGGGGGCAGGTATACCTAGCCGGGCCAGATAGTATATATATATTTGTAGAAAGGGAAACATGGTAAAACATATATTCACACACACCACACCACACCACACCACACCACACCACACCACACACACACACACACACAATAAATGTGAAGACTAAAATCCGAAGGGGGCTCAATAAGGATTATATATATATATATATATATATATATATATATATGTAGAAGTTATATTTAATTTGTTGGGATTCAACAAGCTTAAAAATATTTATAACTGATATAAAGCACTCAACAATTTAGTGGAGTAAATATACAATATATTAATAAATGGAAACTATATTTATAAAACCATAATTATTTTATATATATTTCAAGGGCGACCAAGGTAAATTATGGTGTGCTTTCATCAGATAAAATACAGATTTGTTTTATAAATAAATATTGACATACCCGGAAAAAGACAACCTCAACCTCACTATCCAGCGAATTTCAACCGGTGAGGTTGTCTTTTTCCGGGTATGTCAATATTTATTTATAAAACAAATCTGTATTTCATCTGATGAAAACGCACCATAATTTACCTTGGTTGCCCTTGAAATATATATAATAAAATAATTATGGTTTTATAAATATAGTTTACATTTATTTTGAATATTGTATATATATATATATATATATATATATATATATATATATATATATATATATATATATATATATATATATATATATATATATACTAGCTAAACTACCCGTCCTTTGGACGGTTCAAGTAGCTTTCGATGTAGCTCATTAATCTAAACAAAGTAAATTTGAATACATAGAAGAAAAACGCACTTTATGTAAACATGAAAACCTTAGGCACTATTCCAGCGAAATAATATGTGAGCTTGGTGTCATCCGTTATACCATGTAACAACAGAAACCCAGGTAGGTATACATTTTTTTGACAACAGTAAAAGTGCATCATGAAATAGAGAAGTGAAGTGAATAATAGACACTATTATGTACAAAGCATAATATTGTAAAAGTTATGACATCACTTAATGTATGAACATCAAGACATCAAGCTTGAAACGATAAATTATACAATGTCAAATCTATGACTTAACTTAGTAATCTGTTAGAAATTGCTGGTTGTGAAATATACAAAATGATATTGTTAGTCTCAAGGAAGCGTACCTTTTGTTTCAAGTATAAAGAGTAAATTAAAATCCAAATGAGCCGAATTACGAAAGATAACTCTTGTCTTACTTAATCACGAAAATTGACACAAATAACCGAAACTTTTTTAATGTCTCCAAAGGCCCCAATATCGATTTTTGAAAGCCTTTGTAGATCATGTACAGGTTTTGTGCAAGGAGAAGCTCTGTAAAAAATTTCAAAGAAATCGCATGAATGGTTTAGAATATATGAGCCCTCATTAAAAATTCTCCACATACACATACAGAAAACTTCGTCTTTATATATATATACAGATTAATAAATGTATATATTGGTGGCAAGGGAAAAATACCTTAACCAGTTGTGGGTTTGTTCAAAATCCAGAGGAGCTATAAAAAGAAAACACTTTTAAAGTATGAATTTATCCAAATTTTTAGACGATGAGTCAGAGTGGTCTGTAGCGTTATGTCCGTATTATGTCCGTTCCCTTGTCGCTTTAATTTGGATTGTCTCGAGAACGTAACCTTATGTAAGAAGCTGTCTGATGAGATCATGGCACTGGTTAGGCGGACTCACGTATTACTCATGTATTACAGCCTTCTCAATAAAGGATTTTATCATCTGAAACCTCTTCGCACTTTCTTATTATATATATATATATATCATCATCATCATCATCGTTTTACGTCCGTTCTTCCATGCTAGAATGGGTTAGACGGTATATATATATATATATATATATATATATATATATATATATATATATATATATATATTTATATATATATAAGAAATAGGATTTCCCTTTAAGCATAGCTTTATACAATATGTATAAATATTTCGTATCTCCAAAGAAATACAGTTTTAGGAAGCTGTAGCTATGCAAACACCGGGGAGGGGGGGGGGGGGGCTAACGCCCTCTGGTAATGTCCAGCAGAAGCAAGGCAGGACAACCGTCTATGCATTTCAGGCTTAACTGGCCTTCGTCAGGACGGTCCCTCCCACTGCTTGCGACTGCTGGACTAGAAGACAGCTGAGAATATATACTTTTCTCGTCTGTGTAAATGAGGTGATTAATCTCATTTGCATATGTAGCTGCATAAGTTGGCTCAACTTATAATAAAAAAGAAATAGGATTTCGCTCCAAGCATAGCTTTATACTATATGTATAGATATTTCGTATCTCCAAAGAAATACAGTTTTAGGAAGCCGTAGCTATGCAAAAACCGGGGGACTAACGCCCTCTGGTGATGTCCAGCAGAAGCAAGGGGGACAACTGAAATGCATAGACGGTTGTCCCCCTTGCTTCTGCTGGACAACACCAGAGGGCGTTAGCCCCCCGGTGTTTGCATAGCTACGGCTTCCTAAAACTGTATTTCTTTGGAGATACGAAATATATATATATATATATATATATATATATATATATATAGTCATTAAAGCAACAACAAGGCCGGACTGGAAAATTTACTTTCGAATTTTAATCCTGCGAACGCACTATACATATTTTGATGGCCGAACTCTATCATCTAATTATGAAGCAAGACAAGGCGATTTCATTAGGTGTTATTTGTAGAATTATGTAACAGGATTACGTTCAACCCAAACATAGCATACAAGATAAAAGATAGAAGATAGAAAAACCGGAATTAAGATTCTAAAGTAAATTTTCCAGTCAGGCCGTCTGTTGTTTTAATGAATACTTTATTCCATTTCTTCACCAACCACATCTACGATGGATGATTTGCATAACGTCGAATGCTTTAATTAATTTGTTGCATCATTATTTACCAGCCCGAACCACACACACACACATGTGTGTGTATGTGTCTGTGTAGGTGTGTGCATCTACGTGTGTGTGTAATATGTATATGTATATAGACGTATGAACATACATAAACATACACACGCACCCAAAAGTATTTACATAATCATTCTTACACACACACCGACACACACGCACACACCCACACAAACCCACATATATATATATACAACTCTACAGACAATAGAAAAAACTGAACAGTTAATACGATTATATGAAACGTGATTTTCGGACAACGTTTGAATAAAAGTAAAAATATTTCAATTTTCAAGTAGGCAGTGAAATTGCATAAGATATAATTAATGTATGAATTAAGAAAAAAAGATGAAAAGCCTATTTTCAATTATATGCATGCAAGGGTTCTGGTTATATTGTATTATAACAATAAAACGATTACAATATAACCACAAAACAACAACCATAATAACACTATGTATTTTTTTCTGTTCATTTGACAAATCTAGTTGAAGTTGTCCTTTTCTATCAATTTGATTATTGATCACTGTTTATTATTAAAGGAAATCCTTTAATGCTATAACTCACTCAAAAATTAATTAACGTATCAAGTGTAGTTAAGAATATTCCATGAAACATAATACCCTTGATATTGCATGATATGTAAGCAATAATAGAGTTAGGAAACCAAAATGGAAAATATAAAAAGTAATAAGAGACGAAAATTCTAACGTCGATCACTATAGAATTAAATAACACATTAGTAGCTAAGAGATTACAATTTTGAGCA
>OZ024740.1:377337670-377375170 GCA_964016885.1 Eledone cirrhosa | reverse complement strand
CGTGTTCACATGTGATCCTATGGATTCAGAAACCTGGCAAATTGGACTTGATAAATAGCTAAAAGCTAACTCAAATACACCTCATCAAGTGCAAACACACAAAAAGCATGTAGCAATATTAACATGCAATATTTAAATATTTGATATGTACAGTATAACTTATTCAAAATATACAGTTTATATCATAATGATTGTCATCTTTGTTCGATAGTCACGCAAACGCTGACATGTACTAAATCATTCTTTATATATTTTCATTAACCTCAGAAATCAGCGAACGGTGTTATTGTTTCATCTCTCTCTCTCTCTCGCTCTATCTCCCCCTCTCTCTCTATCTGTATGCAGATATAGCTTTATATATATATAAAGAAGAGGAAGGTGGTGGAGAAAAGAAAGTAATGGAAAGCGAGAAGATGAATAAGAAGAGGAAGGGTGCGTGGGAAGGAGAACGGAGGGTGCGGGGAAGGGGAAGGGGAACGGAGGGTGTGGGATGTGTGTTGAAAGGGAGATTGGAGGTTAAGGATAGGGCTTTTGAGAACGTTTTTGTTTTGTAGTTTAGGAATCGCTACAAATGGATTTTGCTGCTCGTGCTCAAGTTATTTACTAAATTAAAATAAGTCTCTGAATAAAAAAAAAAGCCACACACAATACACTTACATACTCACACAGGGACGAATACTGAACAAACTCTCAGAGCAATTTCCAGAATTGCGTACACGAGACCAACAGAACTTATAAAACTTTAAACATCTGCAATAATCAGAAGATTGACCATATCTACCTATTAACCCCCAAAATTGTACACCATTCCACGACTGACTCAAACACAATAACTGCCTAACCATTAGATTTATATGTGTTTATTATTTAGACGTAGGAGGAGTGGTATATTGGCAGTATCGTTTACACCATATTTTGCAGCATAGAGTTAAGCTCTTTACGTTCTGAATTCAAATCTTGCCGAGGTTAGCTTTGCCTATCATCTTTACGGGGTCGATAAAATAAAGCACCAGTAATGCACTGGGGCCAATTTAATCGACTCCCCCTAAAAAAAAATTGTTGGCCTTGTGTCTAAATCTGAAACCATTGTTTAGACGTGTGTATGTGTGTTTGTTTATGTAGAGACATATACATACATACACACACACACATTATATATATATATATAATTGTTTCTACTTTTGGCACAAGGCCAGCAATCACCCAGTGTATTACTGGTACTTTATTTTATCGACCCCGTAAGGATGAAAGGCAAAGTTAACCTCGGCGGGATTTGAACTCAGAATGGCATGGGCCGTAACTATGCCTCAAAGCATGGCGTCCGAGCCTCTACCGATACTGCCAATCCACATAATGAGAGGTATACAAATATATGTGTATACATACATATACATGTATATATAAACATATATTTTTCACAAGTATGTGAGATTGTATGTTGTCGACCTTAACCAGTGTTACTCTATGATTATGAGAGACAAAATAATCGAAATAATTAAATTGACACAATATCAGAGTTATGTAAAATATTATAAAAAGGAATAATAGATACAATATACCTATTTTTTTCTATATTCCCGACTGTACAGTTTTGCTGGTCACTATGCAAGAATGTTATATCATAGATATGTAACATTGTTGTGAGGTAAGCCAGATTATCAAGAGAGCACCTCAGGGAAGAGCCCTAACTACATACGTCCGTAGCATGCGAGAAAATCTCAGAAAGGCGGAGGGAGACTATCACATGATACGCCGGTCAAGAAAGGGGATTAATCCCTTGTAGCAGTGAAAATATCTCAGAAGGCGGAGGGAGATATTGATATGATACATAGGCTACAGAAGGGTGGTAAGGTTGACTAGAAGTGTATATAGTGTTTGCTTGAAAGCAGTCACTATACTTGCGTGGTTACTCTACCGTGAGTGAGTTAGAGACAATAATGAGAGGTATACAAATATATGTGTATACATACATTTATATGTATATATAAACATATATTTTTCTTCCCTGAGGTGCTCTCTTGATAAGCTGGCTTACCTCACAACAATGTTACATATCTATGATATAACAGTTTTGCATAGTGACCAGCGAAACTGTACAGTCGGGACTAAAGAAAAATAGGTATATTGTATCTATTATTCCTTTTTATAATATTTTATATATATATATATATATATATATATATATATATATATATATATATATATATATGTGTGTGTATATATATATGTATTCTACTAATGGAATCTATATGTAATAGAATATATATATATTTATTCTACTAATAGAATCACTTTCCTACACACATACACACACGCAAAATATATATATTCTCTCCATCTTAACATACTCCCACACACACACACACTTAACATCCATACACACACACACAACTCCCTCCCCCATTTCTACTAATATAATAATCCTCCTACACACATACACCCCTACACACACACAAGCACACAAATAAACATACATATCTCTATTTTATTTATTTCAATAGAAAGTCTGAATTCTGACACCCCAGCAAACTAGCCATATTCACTGAACCAGAACAATTCTCCCCATTCCATTTCTCTTGACCAGTATCTTTTGTTTGTCATAAAATTCTCTAAAAGGCTACAAATTAAATTCCCAAATACGGGCGCGATATTTAATGAACTTGTTCACGTGACAGTCCTAATTTCATTTATAACCAATCAAATTACATTTCTAAAAAAAAAATCCTTCGTGAGCCACCTTTTTTTAAGTAAAAAGAAATTCAAACAAACTGGCGCGAAAGCTGATGTGCTTATTCACGTCACTGTATCAACCAACCAAACTTCATTCATATATGAAAAAACAACCTGAGTTCCCCCCCCCCCCCCACACCTTTGTTTGAGGAACTATGTAACGCGAACTGGTGTGAAATTTATTCACCAACCAATCAAATTACTTCTCTAAAAACATGGCGTTTCGAGCCACTTTTTCCATATAAAACAAGTAACATTCAAAGACCAACCAGATGTGAGGAAAACCACAGACCCTCCATCTCAACTCTACTTTTGAAAAGCAAAAGAACTGCGAAACCGGTAAAGGAACCAAATAAATAAATATTTTTTTAAAAATAAGACTCCAGTTGCATTTTCGATTTCATGTTTTTTCCTTATACTTTCACTCGTGTAGGACACCTCGGTTATTTTTCATTTTGTAAAAAAAAACCTCACTTTCGAATATATATGTATTCGAAAGATAGAATATATATGTATTCGAAAGATAGAATTGGCCGATTACGCTTTTTATAGCAGATGTGTTAGACCCCAGATAATTGGTTTCTTTCTGGTTGCTGCTCCATTTCGGTGATTTCTAAATTTCTTAGTGGTATTTTTGCATTAGTATTCTTGTATTAGTATTTATGTATTAGCATTCTGAATTAATATTTCGTATTAGTTTTTTAGTATGTTTGTCCTCAACTTATTAACCTGTCATTGAAAGATAGCATTGGCTGATTACTACTAACTATAGCAGTGGACCCCCCCCCCCTGTAAAGATGGCTTTATAAAATTCTTTCACTACAATCCCGTATTTAGCATTTTTCTCCACCTTTTCTATAGCTTAGCAATAACAATGAGAGATTTGGTGATTGTGGGGATGGAGTAGTAACCAGAAATTGTTTTTTTATATATTTGTTTTTTTTTATATATTTATTTCCTCATTTTTATAATGGCTTTTTTGTTTACTCTCGATTTACCTATTTTTTCAATTCCCCCCTCCTCTTCTCCAGTACACTTTTTTCGACCTTCTATACACTATCCTTAGAATCTGCTGTATAGATTTCACTTTCGACGCTTGACTGGGTTTCCCCCACTCCCTCTTTGTTCTACCGGCAAGTTCAGCTACCCCTACCTTCCACTAAATGCCATGATGGAATCATCTGTCTTTACAACACATTTTTGTCCAATCCTTTTGACAATTACTATCTTCCCATATATGGAATTACCCCCTGAGAAGTTCGGCTATTTATTTACCAGGCTAACAATTCTTATTTAGTCCACAATTAGCCGTCGAAACGGCTTGCGCTCTGCCGTCGGGATCATACTTGTTCCTATATATATATATATATGCGAGTCTCATTCTCTATCTCTCTTCCACATAATATCGAATGTTTTCTCTCACACCCCCTTAGATTGTTTATTTCTCTCTCAATTTTGGGGAAATACAGAAAAAACCATGATTAGAAAAATAAAAAAAAACATTGGCACTTTATTTTTCAACATATATGTTATAAACACCTGGTCAATGCCATGGCACATGATAGTATGAGGTTAGTGTTCACCTGAATACAAGACGCACGCACGCGCCCACACACACGCACACATGCGCATACACACACTCGCACATAACTCATATATATATATATATATATATATATATATATATATATATATATATATATATATTATATATATGTGTGTGTCTGTATGTATATATGTATGCATAGCACACACAAGTATATATATATATGTGTGTATAAACTCAAGTATATATATATGCGTCTGTGTGTATATATGTATGCGTGTGTATGTGTCAGTATGTATGTATCTATATACGTACGTACATAAACATATAATGAAGGTCATTGTTTTCCGGTAAGAACAGTTATCAATACAAACAGAAAAACAAACCAAAAATGTCAAACTGCTCATCCTGTTGCAACCACATTAGTATTGATTTACAGAAGTTTTTTGTCATATACAATAGCAGGGAGAGAAAAGAGGGAAAGAGGGAGAGAGCGAAGAAGTGTGAGAGAGAAATAAATAAAGAGAGATGAAAGAAAAAAAAAAAAAAGAGCGAGAAAGATAGATAGATAGATAGATAGATAGATGAAGAGAGAGAGAGAGAGAGAGAGAGAGAGAGAGAGATTATATATAAATAAAGAGCAAGTAAAAAAAAATTGTGTCGAACTAAATGGAAATGGAAAAATCCATTATCAACTTCCATTGTATGTATGTATGTATGTATGTATGTATATATGTATGTATGTATGTATGTATGTATGTATGTATATACATAAATATGTAATGAAGGTCGGTTTTCCAGTTAGAACAGGGCTCAAGAATTATTGTTGCCAACTCTCATTAAACGATCTCGGGAAATATAATTTAAGTTTTATATATTATACCTTATAAGGTGTTCCTTTAGAAGAGGAGAATGGCAATTCTTTATGTTTGTATCATGAGTTTAACGTTTATATACACTAATGCATAAATTCCACCACTTCAATCCTGTAATCACTGCTTACATCAATACTAATTAAGATCATGATAAGATAGCCAATAAGGACACAGATAAGAATGCTAAATTTTCTGAAGTTCACCTCACAAAACACTCATTAGTTATGCAATAGTCTAGCTATGGGGAGCTGTATCTACCAAATTAAAACATTGAGAATTTAGCTAAAGTTAAGTGTCTTTTGGATAACAAATAAAAAAGACCCTCTTCGGTCCTAATGACTATGGGATTTGCATCCAGGAAGTTCCCCCCCCCGAGGTACAAGTCTGGGCAAGGTTGTTTGTATAAGACCAGCAGTCGCCTATGTATAGCAGTTTCTCCTCTACACGCCACCGATGCTGTCCAAGAGAAAGGCAAAGGCTGACACCAGTGACGTCGCAACTCATTTCTACAGCTGAGTGAACTAGAGCAACGTGAAATAAAATGTCTTGCTCAAGAACACAACGCAAAACCTGGTCCGAGAATAGAACTCACAACCTCATGGTTTGAAGTCCGAAGCTCTAACCACTAATTCATGCGCCTTCACCTTTTGGATGTACTAAAAACACATTAACATTAACTGTTAATATGTTGGATTTATGAACATTATTTTCTATTTTGTAGATTGTCAGCTTCAGGAGATGATTAGGAAGTTAGTTTGGAATATAGAATAGTTAGAAATAAAAGTAGAAATGTTTTAGTTGATAAAACTGAGGTAATATGACATTGCATACTTTGTGGATTTCATTAACGTTTTATATTAATTGCAAGGCTAATTATTATTATCTCGGATGCATGCTACGTGGGGCGATATAAATACGTCAAAATAGCAATGTCTGAGATCACTCATTTCGTATAATATATAGCAGAACGTAGTCTCATTCACACCAAAATCTTTTCTGACTCTTTCAAGTTGTTTTCAGTGAGATATACATATTCACTCTGTGTGCGGGCAGAAAGTAAAGTCATATAAAGTCAAGTAAAGAAATAGTGAGGCAACGATAAATATAGGAAAGGATATATAGACACACAAACAACAACAAAATATACATAGCAGGCTAGCTAGTCAGATAGACAGATACAGAGATAGGTAGATAGATAGACAGATAGATAGAATATTCACACGCATCAAAAGTACACTAAAGAAAAAAATGTCAAAGGAAAATCCTGAACGACAGACAGAAATTTAGGGGATAAGAAGAAAACAAAGTCAAACAGAACAAAACTCGCCCTTTCCTCTGAAAAATATGCTGAAATGTTATAAAGCTAAACGCTGCTGTATGTCTCTTTAATCTTATGTTACAGTATCTGTGGTTGTTAGTGTTGATGATGATGAAAGTTATGAATTTTCTTTAGAAAATAACATTTCTGAAATTCTACTTTTAGACACTTTCGTTTATAACACTTGTTTTTAGCATAGATTCACACGCTCGCGAGTACACATACGCACACGCATATTCATATACACTTACATACACAGACACAACCGCACTCGCACATAAAATAGAGGTTTGTAAAAATATTAAAAATGCATATGTAAATAAAAATTTGTGAGTGTGTTTAATAATTTTCGCAACACACACGTGCACACATATATACACGCATACATATATACGCGCGCACACATTACATATATCTATATATAATGAATATGCTGGCAATGACTTCAAATTTTCTACGGCAGTCTGCTCCCTCAGAATGTCTGATTAAGTCGATGTCCCGCGAAACAACGAAGTCATCATCATCCTTAACCTTGTAAAACTGAATTTTATATTTTACAGATATGTATTAGAAGCATTGATCGTCGCTTCGAGCATTTTTAATGAAAGTATTTCTATGTCTTTCTCAAAACGAGATAGTATAAAACATAAACATCATATTTCAAGTCTGTATATAATCAAGATTTTAGGATCCATGTTTCCGAGACTGAGGTTGAAATTGAGAGAACAGTTGAAATTTGAATTACCTATTCCATTATATCATAGTTAGGAGAAATTATTATTCTTATTTTTTTCAACAATTAGTCGAAGAAGAAGAGGCAATGTCTATATTTATGGGACCTCTAGTCTGATGGAATTAATGAGATTCATCTTTAGTTTGAAATGTAAAAGATGAGCAGTTAGAGATTGTAGTTTGGTAACGAAATGAAGAAATTATTGGAAAAAGTGTTTAGTGAACGATTTAAGACAGCAAGATTGATGAGAAGTGGAAGAATTAGTGCATCGGTCGAACATAAGTGAAGATGGTATTCAAATAGTTAGTTCATAGGAGAACGCACTAGTCAAATACAACCATCTTAACGAAAGATAATAATGGTGAAGCCTAGAATTTGTAGCGACTATGGAGGTTTTAGATGTGAATAGTTCATATTGTTTCTATGATATATTGTAGCGATTATATGCTGGTGTTGCTAAAAGAGGCTAAACGTTCATGTCCACTTTAAAGGATGGCTTTGGAGCTTGTGTAAGTCTGATAGGAGGTGTCTAGATTGTGTGTGAATGAAGTTTGTATGCCGAAAATTATATACATATGAAATATATGTCGTTTGTATATATTTCTAAAGTAACATAATGTAGCTCATCAAGTCATAGTGTTATAGTGTGGGAGACATAACTAAATCTTTGTGTGGACTAGGATTGATGGAATGTGGGTCAGAGAAAGATAAGGCAAAATACACTGCAATGATGCGGTCAAATAGAAAACCTCTAATCCAATAATATATGAAAGGCGGTAGGACATGTAAGCTTGCAATTAAGCATGGAATCTTTTTATGCTCTACAGGGGGAGGAATTGAGGTCATGCTAACACTTATATTGCCCAAGTTCTTAAGAAAATGGGACAAAAGTTATTTGAAATATGGGAGTAATTACCCAATAGATTTGACTCGATGGATACGGGGACACATCATATAGAACTTAAAATACACACACACATATCTTTATATATATATATATATATATATATATATATATATATATATGTGTATGTATGTATATATACGAACACACACACATGTAAATATATACATTTATATGTATATATATATCTATATATATAAATGTATATATACGAACACACACACATGTAAATATATACATTTATATGTATATATATATCTATATATCTATATATATAAATATATATATTTACATATATAACTGACTAAATACGCACATGCACACACACACATATATATATATATATATATATATATATATATTACTATATATATATATATATAGTAAAAACGGAAAAAAACATTTTTCAATGGAAAATACTGGAGAGATTTCTTCAGTATAATATCAAAACATTTATTTTTAAAGTGGGATGTACCGGTTTCAGCATTATATTATTTTTCAACTGCGGATGTGCAAAATGCAGTTAAGTTGCAAATCTATACGAATAATAAACAGGGGAAGAAAAATTATTAGTTTTTACATACATATTTAGAGAGGAGAGTTCATACCTCTGTCTGTGGTTGTCCTTCGTTTTCTTTTAGTTGGCTAAAAGTAGTAGTTAGCCAACTAAAAGAGAACGAAGGACAACAACAGACAGAGGTATGAACTCTCCTCTCTAAATATGTATGTAAAAACTAATAATTTTTCTTCCATTTTTTATTGTGCGTATAGATATGCAACTTAACTGCATTTTGCAGATCCGCAGTTGAAAAAGCATATAATGTTGAAACTGGTACCATTATTAAATGTGGAAATACCCACTTTATAAATAAATGTTTTGATATTATACTGAAAAAAATCTCTTCAGCATTTTCCTTTTTACTATTTGTTTATATATATCAACTCGTGTTACTTTTCTACATTATATACCCCCTCTGATCCCTCTCCATCTACACGCACACACACACACACACACCAGCTTATACTCCACCCCATGTACACACCGGTTTCCCTATTACCCAAACATGGAACCGCGTTCTTCCCCCAACTCTCACTTTCACATCCACACACACATGTACACCTACACACATACACACACATCATCTTCAGCCCTCCGCCTCCCCTCTCCACCCCCACCCCTACACGCCTCACCCCCTTTTACCCCTTGTTTCTTTGATTTTCAATTTTTTACCCTCTACCCCCCTTTTAATGTCTTTCCACCACTCCCCCACACACCATCGGAACTCTCTTCCTGCCCACTTTTCTCCTGATGAAAGGCTTATGCCCGAAACGTCCCCCCCACTCACAAGCGTGAAACTAATATTAACATTTGTACTGCCTCTTCGCTTCCACGTTGTTTTTTTGTCTTCTGTTTACTGTCTCAACTTTAATATATATATATATATATATATGTTTGTGTGGGTGTATAGCATGGTAGTTCTTTCCAAAGACAGAGATGGGGAAGGAGATAAGTAGGTAGATAGATAAATAAACAGAGAGGGGTGAGATAGAAAAGGTTTGAATTGGGGTGTACTATGTTTTTAATAGTTAGGACATATTCAGGACCAATCAATTTTTTTTTTATCTAAGATGAGTGTTGAAACAGATATATAACCTCTTATGAACCTATCCATAGACACATACTTAGACATTCACGCCCTTGTACACACGCCTTGTAAATAGTTATTTACGTAGCTATCAATCTGTGAACGCAATATTCTCAAAAGATAAAAAAAGCTCTGGCTTATACTGATAAAATATGGAATCAATAACACTATTGATTTATTTCGCACGAAACAATGCTTGCATTATACCAATTTACATTAGCTGGGTACACAAGAACACTGAGCGCACATTTCCCTGAATTATAATCAATCTTAGTAAGCCGAAGGAATATATACTATATCCGTTTATATCAATCTAGCGCCCTGTATAGAACTATAATTATATACATACATAGACATATACACATACTTATATAGATAAATATGCACACACACACACACACACACACACACACACACACACACACACACACACACACACACACACACACACACACATGTATATATATATATTCACACGCACACAGGCATATATATAAGAAAGTCAGAAAGGACGAACAACACAGGAGAACAATACAATGCACTGAGGGTGTATTAGTTTAACACTTTCTATAGTCGGAAAAAGAGTGTAAATCTTTCGGGCGCTCGTCTTTCATCGAAAGATAGAGAGAGAAAAAAGAGGATATTTAGGAAAAAGGAAGACAGATGAGAGTAAAAAAGTAAAAGAAGAAAAGAATCGTTAGGAGAGAGAGGACGTGCTATTATTAGTCAGCCTGTGTGAACATGTCCGTGACCTTATGTTCAGACTACTTAAGAAACAGTATTGTGTTTTGTGTACCGTAGCGTATCAGTTCGACACATAGAAATCGATCAAGTTATTACTCTAACTTAAAAGTAAACACACACACCCATTCAAAATTTGAAATATGTACGTCCCAACGCAAATGACTATTATAATAGTCAATGACTATAACAAGAATTGAAGAAATTCTAGTAATATAATCCTGGAGAAGGAGAAAGTGAACCCAGGCACCTCAATTCCACTATTTTCCGATCTACGCACACTGTTGCTTGTCTTTTTACATATTGATTTAATGTCAATATCCAATAGGGCGTGATAAGATATATACACATGTTGTGATGAGACATCGACGCACTAATTTCCATTAATTTAGTATTTAAAATAAAGGCATTTCCAGTTTTATATAAGTTCGCATGATAAAGAAAAAATCCGTCTTGGCAGGATTTAAACCCATAACATAAAATGTGTCCTAAGATAAAGAAATGAAACGAAAACAAGAAAAATCGAAAGCTGGACAGCATAGGAGTTGAACCTAAGACATCCATGTTATTGTGACACTCCAACAACGTTAACCGACTATTCATTGTCATGATTGTGGAAATTAAGGAGTGGATCACACACACACACACACGCACGCACGCACGCATTAGGCTTACACATATATGTTAAACTTTAATTCATGAACGAAAAAAATGTACTTACGACATTAAGTTGGATTTAAATAATTTTAGTGGTTATGAGAAGCCGAAATATTTCAAAGGGAAACTATATGGTCACACACATGTACCATTGAACGAGTAAAGAAAATCCACTATTGAGCAATATTCTTCTTTTATATACAATATTCAGCCGCATATATTTTTGAGATTTAACTTATAGGTATCAAGTTTTTGTAGACGTTAGTATCTATGTATGTATATTGTGTGTGTGCGTGGGTTTGTATTGTTGGGTAGATGTGTTTATACAAAAGTATGAGGCGACTTACCAGTAATAGTTATCATCCCAAATATCACTTTAATCATTGCCTTTTCAAGCCTAGCCGACCATACAACAAACGCTCTCGTGTTGTAAAGTGGTAGTGCTGGTGCCACGACAAAATGCACTCAGTAGTTGCTGTGAAGTGGTTGATGTTAGGAAGGGCATATAGCCGTAGAAAGAAGGCCATATGAACATATATATAAAGACGTAGACATGCATGCATGTATATATGCTTGCATAATATCATTTACTAACTGTAAAATAACTTACGGGATTTCCAGAACAACAACATTGAATAACTAGCTATTCCATGTAGCGTTAAACTTGCATATAAATTCATAAGTTATTCATTTCATGGTCCATTATGAATCTTTTAGAACGTTGTGCTCAGATACAAAAAAATCGATAGCTAGAATTTTCTGCATGAATTCAACGCTGCTCGGGCAACTTGCAATATTAAATGAGCACAGGGAAATGAAGCCAGTTCCAAATGAATAACTGCAGAATGATAAATATTGTAGAGGACATAATTATATTGCTGACAACAACACACATTGAAGAATTTTACTCTTTGAACAGTAATAAGATGTTGCCATTTTCAAAACATTTATATATCCCAAGGAAACATTGCAATACATCGCTCTTAATCAGTTTCTGATTCGCTACAAAGTATAGGATAGATACACGCTCACAGTCATAGCGGTGTTGCTAAACACAGAAAAACTTCAGCAAGCCCCCAAAAGTTGTGTTACGAAGGAGATTGTAAAGTCAATCATCAGCTGCAAACGGTATCATTCGAATTCGAAACACTGCTCTCCAGATCTACAAAAGAAAGCGATAGAAAACGAACAATGGACCACGTGACTGATTTGAAGCATGATACATGGGTTTTTTGTAGTTTTTACTGGAGGTAGACTATTTAAACCAGTGGAGTTGTCACCGCGGGAGTTGATCTGAGACAGTCGGCGTGAACTCGGGCGGCGATGAACAACATTACATCCAGCCTGGTCCGTCTATTTCTTCCGTTCCAAGCAAATTGTCTTGCTGGGCAGGCTTGCGGTTTCCCAGCTGCTGACTTTGGGCTATTGGAGCCATGTTGTAGTTGGTTATTGAACTTAATGTGGAAAATATACAGGCTCGTTGCTGCAAGAAAAGCATTTAGTAAAGTGGGTCTAACCATATTTGAAACGGTGAACCAACACATTTTAACTAATTCAAGTTATAGGTATAGTGATTAGAAACAATAATTATCGTCACGACTAAATTTATCCAAGAAAGACAGGGGAGAAAACATGGAATTTAAACGTGAAATATAAAGGGTCTCCTCTTCGGCTGTACGATGACAACACAGGATATGTTTTAGGCTTATTAGAACTCACCAGCAAAACAATCTGACTGTATTGCCAGATATTAAAATTACTAGAATTTATCCAGATCTTAAAGTTACTTGAATAAAATCACTTGATTGCTGAAAACTCGTACCTCAAACCTTTATTAACCCCCCCCCCCCCCCCACACACACACACTATATCAATTGAGTGGTTAGAGAATTAGATTCGCAATCATGAGGTTGTGATTACGATTCCCAAACCGGGATTTATTTCACGTTACTCCTTCTGCCTGGAGTTGCGACCGACAGATAATATTAGCAATTGGAAAGACCAATGGAAACATTGTTTCCTCGTTCCGATTTGACGAGCTGCACCCCACTTCTTAAGTGATCGACTATCGATATATATATATATATGAAGTAAAATACACCTTTCGATCACGAATGATCAAGGGATTTGCACACAGAAAGTTCCCCTCCAAGGCACAAGTCCGAGCAAGGTTATTTGTGGAAGACCAGCAGTCAGCCATGCATACTTGTCTTCCCTTTCCACGCCATCGACGTTGTCAAAGGGAAAAAGGTAATGGGCGATACAACTCATTTCTACAGCTGAGTAAACTGGAGCAACGTGAAAAGAAACAGTGCATCTGGGAATAGAACTCACAATCTCATCAGTGCTCTAACCACTAAACCATGCGCCGTCAATATACAGATATGCAATACATCAGGATAGAAACGTCCTGCTTTCGTTGTTCTGTAAAAGCTCAATGGAAGTAAGATTAAAAACAACTCTTTCAGAGCTCACTTATACAAGAATGTTAGAGAAAAACAAAATTATATAATGTAATACATCTCTCTTCACATTCCTCTTGTAGAGTTTCGCCCTACTCTGCAGATTCCGTATTAATATATGATATGCATTTCTCAAAACAAAAGCACCCAGTTCTTGAAAGCAGAATGAATTACATAAAAAAATGTTGTCTTTAAAACAACAGAAACATAGGATATTGGGCTGCCTATAAACATCAACATTTAAGCTACAACTACATTAAGGGAAAATGATTATAACTGGATGGAAGACTTACAACGGCATTATCAATTATTGGTTTTCTTCGTTAAGAAATTAACCCTTGAAATTTACTGACAAATTAGAAGTTATTTCTAATAAATTGTGTGAAAAGTGTCAAAATTAGTTATATTGACACTTCGTAGCAAACCTAACAAAACGTGACCCGCAAGAATTGATTACTGTGATGTATCCACCCTATTCACGAGACATTTTCTTTATATAGGTTTCAACACGTGGAATATTTTTTTAACCTTAAACATTTCAGTAATTATAAACGAGCAAGTTATAATTTGATAAAATTATTGCCGATGGTATAGATTTACAAGAGTCCTTGTCTTGATTAACGTTCATTTTTCAAATAAAATAGATAACATTATCATACCATTACTTTCATAAAAAATGTCTATCACACGTACGTATTTATGCATGTATGCATACACATATGCGTATGATAGAGATATAACACACAGTGTGTCGAGCTGTAGAAAAAGAAAACTTAATGTAAGTCTTCAAAATTAAGATAAAAAAGATAAAACTGAAACAGAAAGAGACACCTTTCATTTGCAAAGTCCTATCAGCTTATATTCTGCTGGTAAATGTAAGAAAACTAAATATCACAAAGATTGAAGTAATAAAAATTATGAATAACTAAGCCGTGTATTTTCACTTGCTGATGTATTTATCAACAATGAAATGCTTGCTTATGTATATATTATTAAACTAGTGAATTTTCGTTGTGACATTGTTTTAATGCCATTATAAAATAAAGTTTAACTATAAACATTATAGTTTAGCTACTATATTTCACAAAACCACATTCACCAAAAGTATCAGAAATGTCTCACAATATATGTATGTGGAGCACTACCAATTTTATATTTCAAATATATATCTGAATGTACAGACATTTTGTGTTCTGTATTTGATAAATTGTATTCCATATTTAATTTTGTGTCCAGGATATAAAGTAAATGTTCAAGAAATTTAATTTATTTCATGTTTTTCTACGGTATGCTCAAAGATATTTCATGTCAGCTGTTTATATTCTATGCATTAATAATGAATTTCTAAAACACCTACTCACAGAATTATCCAATAGTTCAGTTCTAGAGAATTTCTATCAGCGAAAGCAAAACAGATGCAATTATTATATTTTTACTTACATTTAGCGAGAGAGAGAGATGCATTCGCAGTCAAATATTTGCTGATATATCATACAGCAAAGCTTCTGTACGAATAACTGAACACGAAGAAGAAAAATATTAGATAGTTAACTCAAGGAACGGTTTCTCAGGGATCTTCTCAAACTTATCGTCCAGCTTTGAACCTTACAACTTAAAATTAAAACAGTTTAAAGATGTCTGAATATGTGCTACTGTATATATTGTCTGCAAAAATGATGGAGTTTCACAGCTGGAACATGGTTGATTATAAGATTACTCAATGAACGCTATCGTAGTTCTAAATAACGTACAATTACATTACGGGTCTAAATTTTATTCCACGCGAATAGGATAGCGTGATATTGGAAATGTCATAGGTGATACACGTTAAGAAAAAAGGTAACAGATAAATCTGTTTTTAACCAAAATCCCGAAAAATAATTGACATTTCAGGAAAGCCAGTCCATAAATTTTGTACAGTTATATACATATAGAACTATATGTCAATGTTTATTTGGCATAACAATAACGTCTGCATTCACTAAATATAATAGGCGCTTGTCTGGCAGTTCACACAGAAACCGCAAGCATTTAACGAAATATGAAATACGGCACAGGTCTCTAAATTAGTCATGAAAGGTTAAAAATATCCAAAATCAAAATAAACTGAAAAGTCAACAATATATTCAAGATGTAATAATTGTTTCTACTTTAGGAACAAGGCCAGAAATTACCCAGTGCATTACTGGTACTTTATTTTATCGACCCCGTAAGGATGAAAGGCAAAGTTAACCTCGACAGGATTTGAAGTCAGATCGTAAAGGCCCGTAACTCTATGCTGCAAAGCATGGTGTCCAGCCCTCTACCGATACTGCCAACCCACCGCCCTTATACATACATACATACATACATACATACATACATATATATATATATATATTAGTAAAAGGAAAAGATCCCAGTGAAAAATAGTTTAATTAGGAATAAGTAAAAATTAGTAATAAGTATTGGTTAGTATTCAGTTTTAGTTTTAAGTTTTTACCGGTTGCGCATTTCTAATGCTTTTCAAAAATAATTTTGAGATAGAGCGCCTGTGATGTTTGCTCTAATCTGATCAGTTTTGGAAATTCTACCTGTTTTATGTGAAAAAAGTGGCTTCAGAGGTATTAAGATTTGGTTGGTTGTTGAATGTCACGTGAATGTGGTAAATTGAAGTATCCTAGTTGGATTGTTTATCAACATAGACGTGAGGGAGGGTCCCTCGTCTATTTACCATTTTTTGTAAGTGAGAATTATAACAAAGTGAGTGGGTGTGTGCGTAAACAAGACAATAACCACAACGAGAGTTATATTCAACAACTGTAAATAATGGTGATGTTTATTTTGTTTATATGTGTTTATTATATTACAAATGGAACATACCAAATATAGACATATTGTGGTGAAAGGAGCGTATTACAATTACAAAGGTATTGTGGTGTTTGCTGTTCCCTTAGCTGTTTATCGTTTCGTGGTACAGCGGTTGTTTTCAGTGGCGTGTATTTAGTCTGCTTTCTCGTGGCTGTCTGAGAAAGTAATACTGCTGCTTACTTAAATAGTGTTCTCAACCAGAGGGAGACAAGTAGGTCTAGTCCATTATCCGACAGGGGGGGGGGGCGTAAGGCGTCTTACTACAAGTACTATAAGTTTCGCGCCAATTCGTGTTGCAAAAATTCTTGTAGTCAAAACAATTTTGATTGGTCGGTAGAGGTCACGTGAATATTAAAAATTGATCTTGCGCCAAATGTAGGTTTGTTGAAGAGTGTCCTTTTTCGCCTGATTGAGAAGTGACTTAAAAATAAGTCTTTACTACACACACACACATATTTGTCTTAAAAGACTTATTTTTCAGTGACTTCTCAACAGAAAATCCCAACAAAAACAGATACAACTCTTATCAACACAAATGAAGAGATTCTACAGGAACTCAAGAAAATTAACACTAACTTATCTGTGCTAGTCGACAAACTTGACTCCACAAATGAGGAAACCGTCACCGGACACAAACCCTCCGAAATCGGCGATAAACTTCAAAACCTTTGCAATACTATCCAAACTATGTTCACTACTACCAACCCAGGGAAAACCAACGAAGAACCATGTGAGATTGATTCATACAAAATGAAAATTCGAACAATCCCAAAATGGAACAAATCCCTCAGAGACAGAAAGTTCTCCTTCTGGAAGATTATACAAAATCACAACAAAGCGGAGATATATGAAAAATGGCTTAACTCAACCCCTCTAACTCTCCCCCGTAAAATACAAATAAAGTCCATTCCAAATGAACCCGAACCTCAAAGACACCTTAGGGAAAGAATGGCATTGGAAAAAATGAAGACAGAAATTGAACTTCTTAAATTGAGGGCCCAGACAAATGAGGAAAAAATCAAAACCATCGATGAAGAGATCATCCTGGAAATCAACAATAAGACTGAAGGCCCCAAGGTAGAGAAGATCTCTAAATTATGGAAAGGGGACTGCAACAGAGAAGAACTGAAATCCCTTCAACGCTGGGAAAAAAGTGCCGCTTGGTTCCTAAACTATGAATCGACTTTTCAAACGGATTACACCTCCAATAACCCGTTCATAAAAATAGGAAAACCCATAACCGAACCGCGCAACTACTTCGCCCCCCCCCCCCCCCCCCGGTACTAACAAAAGAAGTAGGAAGCACCACACCGAAGATGAACTTCCCAACCTCGCTTCCATAAGAAAGAACAAAAGCCCTAGAAATCATCACCACCAGAATGACATTTACAACTTTCCCCATTCAAGGAGACACCATACCAAATCACTCAACTACTACGCGGATGCCTCATCGTCAAACATAGGGAAAAGATACCACCACCATGATAGATGTAACAACTTCCCCGCTACAAGGGGACATCAAGGTAATTTCCATTTTCTCAACTCTTGCTTCCACAATACACAACAAACCCACACCACACGATACAACCAACAACGTAGGCCACCTATAACACCACAATCCAACATGGCACATAGAAACACACATCCATACTCGCAATACAGGAACACCCATTCAATTCACAACCACGAACCCGAACCACATTTTACAACAACAAGGAATATAACAAACACAGGAGACCACTTAACATCAGCAGACAACCCCTCTAACCCAACCATTTTTTAGACACAGCACACAGATACAGGCAAACAAAATAACACAAGACAGGGAGAAGAAACCGAGAGTAATAAAAATTATCAATCTAACTAGTGCAGAACCAACACCCAACCTTATCAACTTACTCTCCAAAGGTCTTAAATTCACACCGATCCCACTACGTTCTAACTACTATGAAATGAAGGAAGACATCACAGACTTCTGTAGAAAGTTACGATTCAGTGAAGAACCATTCGACCAGTACATTGAGGATGAATCATTAGCCAGAAATAGAAGCAACTACACCCCATCAAAAGGTAGAAATAAAATCCTGGACGAATTCCGTGAACACATCACAAACTTCCCTTACCAACACTTGCACAGACAAAAACACAAGCCAAACCTCAACAAAAAAGAATGGGAAAAATTAAATAGATTAAAAACCGACAGAACTATTACAATTAAAGAGGCTGATAAAGGAAGTACAGTAGTCCTAATGGAGACAGAATTCTATATCAACTTAGCGCTCTCCACTTTGGAAAACAAAACATACTACGAAAAGGCTGAACACTACAATTAACAGAAAATTATGAGAAACCTAAAAAACTGATCAACAAATACAAAGAAGGACTCACTAACAAGGAATTCAGCTTCATCACAGACTTTACAAGTAAATCCAGCCTTTTCTACGGTAACCCTAAAGTACATAAAAGCGAATTAATAAGTAAGGCATGCAAGGAATCCACAGACATAGTCATCAATGTCTCCTCACCCAATGATCTTAAATTAAGACCTATAATAGCAGGCCCCGCTTGCGAAACCCACTGCCTTAGCAACTTCATTGATACCCTTCTCAAGCCTTTTCTCAAACACATCAAAAGCTATATAAGGGACGACCTAGATATGCTCAATCACCTCCCTAATATGCCCCTTTCTGAACAAACCCTACTAGTGACGTTCGATGTAGTCAACCTATACTCAAACATCCCCCACAACCTAGGAATAGAAGCTATCCAATTCTGGCTGGATAATTACCACATTGAACTCCCACAACGCATCAAAAAAGAATTCGTGATAGGACTCAAATTTATCTTGGAGAACAATTACTTCGTTTTCAATAACAAATCCTACAGGCAGAAATCTGGGACCGCTATGGGAACGAAAACAGCCCCCACTTATGCCAACCTAGTCATGGGATACCTGGAAATCACCCTCTACACTAAAGTACTAAACAAATTTGGAAACACTCTCCACTTACACATAGAAAAGAACTGGAAGCGATATCTAGATGACTGCTTCATCCTTTGGCACGAAAACATCTAGAAACTTAAAGAATTTCACACCCTTATAAATGGGCTCAACACGAATATTAACTTTACGATGAAATACAGCCATCAACAACGCCCCTTCCTCGACATCCTCATTAAGATTCATAACAAAAAAATAGAAACAGACATATACTACAAGCCCACAGACACCAAGCAATATCTTCCTTTCAACTCTTGCCACCCTAGACACGTTAAAATTAATATTCGCTACAACTTAGCCAAGAGAATCTGTACTATAGTCTCCAATAAAAACACCTGTTACTTACGGCTACACGAACTAAAGGACACACTCATAGGCAGGGACTAGCCTGCATCACTAATTGACAATGGAATCCAACGTGCCATAAAACTCAGTACCCAGGACCTTAGACACCCTAAAGTAAATCAACCGAAACTAAAAACTCTTCCATACATCTCCACACACAACCCCCTCAACAATGAGGCCTTTGACAGCATCCTCCAGAACATCCCTGTGTTAAAAGAGGACCATAGAATGAACCAAATCCTTCGAACACACGATATCATAAAGAGCAAAAGACAATCTAAGTCAATGAAAAACATCTTAAAACATGCCAAAGTACTGCCAACCACAACAACGAAACCCACAGTAAAAAAATGCGATAGACCCAACTGTGGCATATGCATCAACCTAATAGAGGGTTCGGAATTCTATTTCAAAGAAGGACAACGTTTTATAGTAAAACACAATTTCACATGCGCATCAGAAAATTTAATATATGTATTAACTTACTCAGGTTGTCGAGAACAATACATAGACCAGACCAAAAACAGCCTCCGCCAACGCATGACTGTCCATAGATCCCAAATTAAAATACGGGAATACAGAAAAATACCACTGAGTGAACACATTGATACCTGTGCCGCCCAAAATCATCCCAACTTTAGAATCTTTCCCCTCTACAAATTTAAAGATAATGCCACCCACAGCCAGCGCATCAGCAAGGAATATCACTTTATTAACAAATACGGACCTCATCTAAACACTTCTCCCTAAGACGAACCCACAACATACACACGTCAACATACATACCTACATCAGCATACATCTTACATACATTTCTATCCACATATAAACACAATGACATACGTAAACACACATGTTCTATGGTGCAACACAAATATACACAAATTTGCATACCTTTTGATGTCTATAGATATAAACGTGCCGACACACACACATGCATATACGCACACATGCATTGCACACTGATGGGCACATACATATTTGTACACAAGTATTCCAATACGGCAGGGCCTAATGGATTCCCCTTGCAGTACGTACAATCTGGACACTCACACACACCTTGGTGTTATGACCATACTATAAATCATTTCAGCCCTTTTATTATTAATGTTTTTGATGTTCTTTTGAGAGAAACGTTTTTGCAAATTACTGAAAATATCGAATAATTTACACCATTTTTACCAGTATCACAAACATACTGGTCCATCCACACACACACGCACACACACACACACACACATATACATACATATACACACATATACACACACACACACACACACACACACACACACATATATATACACACACACATACACACGCGTACACTAACATACAAAGAGACATACACACACACACACACACACACACACTCCTCTGTATAAGACAAGAGCTGAAATATATCTTTCAACATGTTAAAATATCCCCCACACACGTACAGACTCATTCCTACTGACCGATCCCTCTACCACGAATTACTCTGCTACACACACACACACACACACACGCACACACACACACACACACACACACACACACACACACACATATTTGTCTTAATAGGCACCTGAACTGTTAACCTTTCAACATGACTGCAATTCACACACACATCCCTACTGACCATTATCACAACAATGAACCTCTTTACTACGCATACACACGCACACACACATATTTGTCTTAAAAGATTTATTTTTCAGTGACTTCTCAATCAGGCGAAAAAGTACACTCTTCGACAAACCTACATTTGGCGCAAAATCAATTTTTACATTCACGTGACCTCTACCGACCAATCAAAATTGTTTTGACTACAAGAATTTTTGCAACACGAATTGGCGCGAAACTTATAGTACTCATTCACGTGACATTCAACAACCGACCAAATCTTAATACCTCTGGAGCCACTTTTTTCACATAAAACAGGTAGAATTTCCCAAACTGATCAGATTAGAGCACACATCACGGGCGCTCTATCTCAAAATTATTTTTGAAAAGCATTAGAAATGAGCAACCGGTAAAAACTTAAAACTAAAACTGAATACTAACCAATACTTATTACTAATTTTTACTTATTCCTAATTAAACTAATTTTCACTGGGAAAAATTTGTCAGCATTTTCTTTTCCTTTTACTAATATATCACAACTCGTGTGTTACACCTCTATTCTTTTAAAAATAATGTTATTTACAGGCATAGTTCTTGAAGTTAAGCAGATCAAAATGTAGTAATATAGCAAGAGTGCTTAGTTGATCCATGATCCATGATGGAGGCAAATGGTGGACTGAAGTTTGATATGATTTCCCTTTTTAGAGAGTTAATATGCAGGGGGAAGCAATTTTTGCTGGATAATATTTAATGTATTTAAGAAAAAGTATATATATATATATATATATAAACGGAAATAATGAAACGAAATTTCATTTCCCACTCTTAGTACGGCTGTTACTTAAATATAAGTATGTATACGTACATACATATATGTATACAGACGTACAGTAGTATGTATATATATATACATACATGCACACATATATATATATATGTACGTATGGATTCACCAAACATTTATTATAATGTTCGGTGTGTTTGTAAACAAACATCCCGTATTAAGCCGTAGTGTCTAACAACCACCGTTGCTCGTTTGTTCAACACTGACAAAGGAACGCTGTACTAGTTTCAAGCTTGTTAGCTACCGTCAGCAACGTATACCTTCCTGCCAGATAGTTGAACGTCCGAAAGTATATACTTTCCTTATGCATATTAACGGCTGAGTAGCCCAATTTGCATATCGAGTGGGTTAATCGGCCGGGTGCACCGAAAACGATAAACGGAAAAAATGAAACGAAATTTCATTTTCCACTCTTAGTACGGCTGTTACTTAAATATAAGTATGTATACGTACATACATATATGTATACAGACGTACAATAGTATGTATATATATATACATACATGCACACATATATATATGTACGTATGGATTCACCAAACATTTATTATACATGTGTGCATGTATATATATATATATATATATATATATATACATACTACTGTACGTCTGTATACATATATGTATATATATATATATATATATATATATATATATATATATATATATATATATATATATATATATATATATATATATATATATATACTCCTCTCATTTCCCATCTCATTGTTTAGATTCTTTTTCTTTCATTCTCTCCCCCTGTCCTTTGGTTTCGGATCTTATTCCATTGCTTAGTACCTCAAGGTGCCTTCTACTTTAACGTTATGTCGATCAACAGAAACAACTAGGATGCCTGCAGGAGAGACGATTCGTATCTTTTAGATAGCAGACGTAACACATCATCCGCTTTAACACTCCTCTTGGTGCTTTGGAGGAGTTCACTTTATTCAAAGCATCTAGGCTAACTCAGTAAGTAAAGATAACTTCATTCCTTACTCCCACTAGCCTGGGAGAGTAAAATAGAATGTTCATAGAGAAAGGATATTTTCAATATTATTTCAATAATTTTCATTAATTAGGCAACATTTTGAAAAATAGTGCAATAGTACAATACGTCGCAGAACAAAATCAATATCAACACAAAGAACATTTCAATTATTTGTCAAGATATTGTCATACCTTTCTATATGAGCTTTCTCAAGGACAGATTTTAATGATTATATATTATTCGCAATATGAAAGCAGAGACAATTTCAAGCAATCAGGAACTAAGGATTTCTCTTGAAAATTTTCCGATTTGATAACGAGCTTTATGAATGCTCGTAAAAATACAAGCAGTTTGAAATATTCAATTACAAAGGATTGATTATGAAATGACACCAGAACTCCCCCAGGTAAGCGCAATTTATGAGTCTCATAAAACATCTTGTCAGTGGCGTTATTAAATCTAATAAATCACAGACATTGTTCATGTTCCATGTTCGTAGTGAATTTAACAAGCTGGAGCGATTAGGAATTCGAGATGATATATCGTTACAGAGCTAATAAGATATATTTTTATAATTTTCTTATAATCGGAAACAAAAAATCTTTGACGCTTATGTTTCCAGTACTAGATTAAAACTCTATTTCGTGCTACATGAAGAAATCTATCAAGTACACACACACATACACACACATATATATATATGTATATATAAATATTGAGATGTATAAAATCCCTACCGCGGCGCCAAGCGATTTCGGCTTGTATATATATATATATATATATATATGTGTGTGTGTGTGTGTGTGTGTGTGTGTGTGTGAAAAGGTAAGGGTTGGCACGAATACCGAATTGAAGATAGAGAGTTTGGCTTTCACACCTACCTCCCTTCTTCTGAGTGCTGAAGCTGGCGCATTACTGCATCAGCTCCTGCAATTCTTGCACTTACTTAATTCAGCCACCTGCCTTCCATCACTCGTTCGATATTTTAACTCCATTTATATGTAGTGTGCACTGCGTGTCTCAGTTTTTGCAGCAGTGATTTTCATTCAAATACTCGGGCATTCGTATATACTGCGATTTATCGCGGCTGCTTGTACTGTAAGGATAAGAAAGAGGACTTATTTCCAAGCCAAGCTTTGTAAGTATCTTTCTTCGCTCGGATGGCATCTTTGACTTCTTGATTGAACCAAGACCTCTTGGCGCCACACCAAGCCTCTTTTACCTGCAGAATTTAACAACTGAAGTAGAAACTGCTGAGCTGAACAATCTCTACTCTGTTTCAACGTCCTCAGTTTGCTCAAGTTCTCTGCATTTGTATGCAATAGTATCTGCATACCTGATCCTGACTTCTTTATCCACCTATGCTTCCCACTTTATCATGTAGGTCGCCCTGGACCTGTTAGGTTTGTGGGCTTCCTTGGCTTTAGTTAGTCTCAAGCTGCAGATAACTAGACGGTGATCAGTTGACAGCTCAGCCCCTCCCTTAACACGAACATCCAACTCAGACTCAAAGAGATCAGAGACAATAGCAAAATCAAATATTGATCTCTGTCCCTGATTCTCCTTATACCATGTATATTTAGGGATGTCTCTGTGCTGGAAGAAGGTGTTCATAATAGTCCATTGCTAGAACAGGTCTCTTCCAATCACTCCTTTGCATGTCAGGTGATCAGTGGCAACATATGCATTGAAGTGTCTCATCAGGATATATGACTCAGTCTTAACTACATCTAGGAAAGACCTCTATTCGGACTCGTTGTTTGGTGCATAAACTTATTATTAATTCTAATGGTTAATAAATTAATTCAATTATTAATTAGTTTTTCTACAATCCCAAAATGTATATTTTTTAGAATAAATCGGAATATATATATATATATATATATATATATATATATATATATATATATATACAGGAAAATGTATGACCCCGACGGCAGAGCTCAAGCGGTTTCGACGGCTATTTCTGGACTCAGAAATAGCCGTCGAAAGGGCTTGAGCTATGCCGTCGGGGTCATACTTTTTTCCTATTTCCCACTCTACTACCCTAAGTATTGAGTACTCTGGTGCGTTATGGTCCATCTGGTTCCTTACCACAATTCCTTTGTTATATATATATGTGTGTGTGTGTGTGTGTGTGTGTGTGTGTGTGTATTCTTATACGCATTTATGTAGTCTTATATAAATTTTTTCTTGACAAAATTGATAAATATGTCTTTGTATTTTTTTCTGAATACAAATTGATAATCACATTTATATAAATATGCTGATGGCAAACATGTCGACTTGCATTCACGGGATGTTTGTTTGATATGATACTTATGGATCAACTCACCGCTATGCTACTTATGAATGCTAATACTACAATATGTATGAATGCATTACTTAATATATACATAAATAAATAAGCATAAATACACACACACACATACACACACACACACACACACACACACACACATATATATATATATATATATATATATATATATATATATATATATATATATATATATATATATATATATATATATATATATATATATATATATATATATGTGTGTGTGTGTGTGTATGCGTATGCTCGTAGTGAGTACATCTGAACTCTTCCAAGCGAAGTATAACTAACTGAAAGGTTTGCAACGAACAATTACGTGTCAGATACTCATAATACTTAATTTAAAGTTACATCAGGCTTAGTTATCTCTCTGGATGTTCTAAATTAAAATCCAGGTTGAAATGATGCTGCCATCCATCATTTCGGGCTCAATAAAATAAAATGTCAGTCAAATACTGTTGTCTATTCAATCCGCTATACACCTTCCCCAAAACAACGTTCGGTCTTGAGCCAATGTTAGAATTCAACGTTAGTTCATGGAACATACTAAAACGGGCACATCAGACATGCGGCCCTTTACAAGTACACCTGCGGCCCGCACAAATGTTTTTACAGCGTGAGCTGTATAAAATATAAAGTATAAGATATATAAAATATAAATGGGGCCCTTGGAGGACCCTGAGCTTGACATGCCTGTACTAAATTTTCACAAATCTTTTATCCCCCCCCCCCCTCTTCCATAGAGTGACTGATTAGTAGAACGTAGAGGTATTTTCCATGGCTCTTTACATTCTGAGTTCAAATCACGCCAACTTTGCCATCCCTGCTTCTAGGGTCCATAAGATAAAGTACCAATCAAATACTGGAGTTGATTTAATCAGCTTTGCCCTTCCTCCAAATTTTCTGACCTTGTGGTTAAATAAGAACATATTATGAGTGATGGATAGGCAGTATCGGTAGACTGTCGAAAAATACGATTTACGATATTCAGATACACCTTTCTACATAAGAAGTGGAGTTGAGTACTGGAGTGAAGTTAAGTACTGATGTTAAGTGAAGTTAAGTGAAGTTATGTACTGGAGTTGATATCAACTTTACTCTAATTCAAAATTGGTGGTTTTGTAACAATGTTAGAAAGAATTATTTCTACCCCCTTAACCATATATTGAACACAACACCACTCTGGCCAAATTAAGTGGATCTCCATTATTGCGTTTTATCAGTAACTCTTTTCCATGTATTACACTTTCAATATCTACAAAATATTTATATATGATAAACATCAATTTTAACTGACGCCCCCCCCCCCCCCCACGCGCGCGCACACACACACACACACACACACACACACACACACACACACACACACACACACACACACACACAGACCCCCCACACACACATATTTATATACACAACAAAATGATTTGGAGCGTTGAGCATGTAAATATTTCGTAAACTTGTAGGAATCTCAAACACAGAAATAGCTGTAAAACAGCCACCTGCTACGGTGACCATAGTAAAGTGTCGGGTTAAACAAAGAATGTGATAATAGTTGAGAATGTAATGTTGAAAACCCTAAAAGAACGAACTATTGGATTTTCAGCTTCACATTCTTCACTTTGTTACACATTACAAATTGTTTCCATATCGATCAGCTCGGGTTTGATCATGCCATCGACACTTTTTCAGAAAAATGAGAGTTTACATGGATGGTCCCATCCAAATCTCTCTCACTCTCTCTCACTCTCTCTCTCTCTCTCTCTCTCTCTCTTTCTTTCTTTCTTTCTTTCTCTCTCTCTCTCTCTCACTCTCTCTCTCTCTCTCTCTCTCTCTCTCTCTCTCTCTCTCTCTCTCTCTCTCTCTCTCTCTTTCTCTCTCTGTATATATATATATATATATATATATATATATATATATATATATTTATTAAAATAACAGATATAACAGATTAAAGTTTAAGCAAAGAATCGCTGCTTTCACCCTTAACGGGATCTTCTGAAACTAACAAAGTCAATCTGTGAACGCAGAAGTGAATATTTCAAAAAAAGTTGCAACCGGAAAAAGACAGGAAGACGATACTTTGGTTCGTGGAAACGTTCCCTGGCAAAGAACGGGAAAAAACGAATAAAATACGTCATTATTTGGAGCGGAGAAAAACAATTACACGCAAAGACAAAATCACGTTTATGGTATAAAAGAAGTCGGAGACTAATATTCTATTAGGTGGTTCATAGAGACGTTCTCTGGCAATGAACGGAAAAAACGAAGATAATACGTCATATGTAGAGCGTGGAGAACAATTGCACGCAAAGACAAAACCACGTAAATGGTAAAACTGAAGTCGTAGACTAAAATTCTAACTAGGAAACCGAATGATTCTCGGTTTCAGAGTTAAGAATAAAGTAAATAAAATACCGAGTTAATTGAAATTAAATAAATACATATACACATCCATATACGTACATACACAAGCATACGCGAAAACACTCGCCATAGGTATACAAATACACGCACATATATATATGTGTGTGTGTGTGTGTATACAAATAATTAAATAAATATATATAAATAAATAAATACGTATATAACAAGCGCACACACATACCTACATGTAAATACACATATGTTCGGAGACGTACGTCAACCAAAACACGAAGTACACATATACACACACTCTACATACGTACAAACCCGCATAGTCACATAGACGCAAAACTCACGTATACACATAACCAAAAGCATATGTACCAGAATATATAAAATATACGCCATAACATATACAGTCAAATATACGTACGGGAAAGTATACGTACCTTCACAAAACATACAGGTAATATATACTTACCTGGTTCTTATATATTTGATATATATTTATCCTTATCGAGCCCTCTTTGGATTTTAGTCTTCAAATTTATTATTATTACTATATAAATATATATATATATATATATATATATGGAATGTAGAAAAGTGACACGAGTTGATATATATAAGCAAAAAGGAAAAAATACAGTAGAAAATGCTGGAGGGATTTTTTCAGTATAATATCAAAACATTTATTTATAAAGTGGGGATTTCCGTATTTAATCGTAGTACCGGTTTCAGCATTATATGCTTTTTCAACTACGGAAGTGTGAAGTGCAGTTAAATTGCATATTTATACGAATAATAATAAAATGGAGAAGAAAAATTATTAGTTTTTACATACATATATAGAGAGGAAAGTTCATGTTTCCGTCCGAGGCTCTCTTTCGCTCTTTGCCAGTGTTGACTAACAGAGGCGGTAGTAATTTAAATTGTTGGTTCCGACTGCTGGCTTCGACTGATCGTAGTGGGTAGTATATATATATATATATATATATATATATATATATATATATATATATATATATATATATATATATATTTAAAGGTTAAACAAGGTTCAATGAATAAATCAAAGAATGAGTTTTACAATAGATTGGAAGCACTCAACAGATGGTTTTCCGGAGTTATTAATATTAATTCAAAATATTAACCAAATAGATATTCCTGTGATCAAGTATATTTTATTATACATATTTCAGAGACACTGAGTTAACTTCAACAGTACGTCCCATCAGATAAAATAAGATGATGCATGACATACCCTGACATAGTAGATGGTTAAAATTCAGTCATGGTTAAGATTCAGTCATGACTACCATGACTGAATCTTAACCATCTACTATGTCAGGGTATGTCATGCATCATCTTATTTTATCTGATGGGACGTACTGTTGAAGTTAACTCAGTGTCTCTGAAATATGTATAATAAAATATACTTGATCACAGGAATATCTATTTTGTTAATATTTTGAATTAATATATATATATATTTAATCTCTCTTCCAACCCATTACTTCATTGCTTATCCTCGATTTTATTTTTCATAGACGTTAGTGCAATACGCCAATCAATTGCAGGGTTAAACTCCACCGGCTGCTGGTATTCATTTTCAGCAGAGTGTATTGAGGCAACGTGAAATTAAGTGTTTTGCACAAGGATACAACGTGCCACCTGTTACACGAATCGAATCCATGACATTATCATAGGTGAAACACCTTACCACGGTCACCTGCCTTCACACACATATACTATTCTTATGTTTTTGAGTGTAGGTATGTCTGTATGAGAAAGAAAGACAGAGAGAAAGAGAAAGAGAGGCAAAGTGAATAGATAAATGTCGTAATCGCTTTTGTACCACAGTATCACTAAAAACAAAATACTTTGTCTCCTGTCGATCGCTGAAGCTCACTGTGGAGATGACGAAGGACCGTGACAAGTGGAGAGATGCTGTGCTGAATAGGACGCGTCTCACCCTTGCAAGCAGGGGAAAGCGGACGTAAAATGATGATGATGATTATATATATATATGTATATATATATATATATATATACACGTTGATATATGAGAATATATATATCAACACCCACTCTACCAATGTGACAAACTTTTTGTCATACTGGTTTATTGCAACTGTTGCATTTTGACAGGAGAAACTATGATTAGATTAGATTCCACATAGGATATACATATATATATATATATAATATATATAATATATATATATATATATATATATATATATATATATATATATATATATATATATATTATATATATATAATATATATAATATATATATATATATATATATATATATATATATTATATATATATAATATATATAATATATATATATATATATATAATATATATATATGGGTCTAACCCATGCTAGCGTGGAAGAACGGGCGTAAAACGGTGATGATGATGATATATATATATATACATGTATATATACATATATATATATATACATATATATATACACACACACATATATATATATATATACATATATATATACATATATATATATACATATATATACATATATATACATATATATACATATATATATATACATATATTCATACACACACACACACACACATATATATTTATTATATATTGAAGTAAATATATTTTTGTGACACTCAACATAAAGTGGAATAATATGACTGATGATTAGTCATTTTCTGTACGTTTTAGCGTAGGTCAAAAGAAATATTGACAACTCAATTGTATAGAATTCTTAATTTCTCTTCGCTATATGAAGCCATTTACTTTTTACTTCATATTGAAACAAATGTTTTTGCATGGTTTCTTTCCTTTCTGTTTCCAGATTTTTCCGTTCTTCTGTCTTTCATTTTGTATTTTATTTCTTTTTTTAAAGATTACATTACATTTCTGATGAAGATAATCTTAAGAATTCGAGAAGTATAGCAGTTATCAGTGACAATAAGTCTCTCTCTCTACATAAAGAGGTATGTGTTGAATTATAGAGGATAGAATACTACATGGGTGAAAAACATAAAGTCTACGAAAGGAATGGAGGTTGGATATCAATTTAATTGATATGTATTCTCCATTCCTTTCGTAGACTTTATGTTTTTCACTCTTGTGGTATTCTATCCCCTATAATTGAACACATACCTCTTTGTGTATTTTTCTCTATATACTGTCTTATAAAGAGCCCGGATTCTATTCCTTGAGCTCGTTAAAGTACAGGGGATTAACGCGAGTTTTTAACTCCGTTTTTTAATTTTATATCACAAGGGTGCTGCCCCAGCATGGCCTCAGCCGGATGGCTGGAACAGATGAAAAGGTAAAAGAGTAAATATATATATATATATATATATATATATATATATATGAATGTATTTATAGTATATTTGACAATATACTGTATGTTTAATTAAAAATATTTAGCAGAACATTCTCTATCAGTTTTAAAGTAGTGACTATGTCACTTATTCATTTTCGGCAAAAACAAAGGGAGAGTGATTGACAGTCTGTTTCTCGCCTGTTGGCGTTTATCAAAACCAATAATTGGTAAAGCAGCTCCCTATTACAAACATTTTATACATCACTAGAATACCCTTCATTAATCTCGTACGGTGATGGTAGTCCCATAAATCCCGATAGAGTCGTACAGGCACCGTATTGACATAGGGCGTTTCTTGGGCATTTTAAGCCTGGCGGAGCCCATCCCTATCCAGGCCTAAGTACAGCATATTTCTTCCAGAGAAAGATAGAAAGTGAGAGAGGGAGGAAATGAGAAAGATATATAGAGGAAGAATCGAACCAGTACTAGACTGATACTTATTTTTATCGACCTCGAAAGATGAAAGCAAAGTTGACCTCGGCAGGGTTTGAACTCAGAATGAATAAAGCATTCTATCCGACATTCTAACTACTCTACCAATTCGCTGCCTAATCTTGTACGGTATTACACTACAACTATAATAAAGCTATTACATAAAAGTAATCTGTGTTGCACAACATCTACAACACATTATTCGTAATTACAATAAATTCGACTAAATAATGATTATTATCTTATCGTCTATAAAAAGAAGAAACAATTATCTTATCGTATTTAGTTAAAGCACTTTAATATTTCATATAGTTCTATTTAAAAAAATTACTTGATGCAACAACAACAACATGTACAATAACTAATATAAAAACAAGCAGCGACAAAATAATATCATAAACAGAAGCAGGGCTAGTCGCTACAACTTACGACGGTTTCTATGCAATGGCAAATGTGATGATTTTGAATTAAGATATAAACAAAAAAATTCAAAACAATCTCTAGAAAAAGACATTGTTTCAAAACAATCTAAAGGAATTTCAGACTAAATATAACTAACAATGAGAAAAAATAACTGTCAGGAATTGACAGTATTCGTTACTATTTTCACATTTTCTTTCCATTCTAACTGATGTGAACAGAAGACATAAAGCAGATGGAGTTAACCTAAATTTAAAGTGAAATGTAGGTCTTTGATTTATTGTACGTAGTCTAGGATACACTTAGTATTTTCCAAGATATTCAACGAATATCGAGTGCTTAAACAGAATGTTTAATAACATATCAATCTTATTTATTTGTGTATTTTTAATAACTTAAAGCTATTACAATAACGTTCTGTCATCTTATTTCCTTGAATTTATATTTTTCTTTAAACAACTATTTACGCTATTATTAGTTTTAATGTAGAAATCCCAATAGAAATGTGACAATCGATTTCCTTTCAAAAGCAGCAAGACTCAATTACTACACATATTAAGGAAACATTCTTGCCCTAAACCCCACGATGCATGAAGAACACGCGCATAATACTCTCGCATATGCTACAAAACTTTGATGATCTTTAATGATCTCTCATGGCGATTTCACATAAAACATTGCTGAAACACAGCAAACAAAAGACTGGATTTCTGTTTTAGAAGTTGAAAGTAATTCAGCTCCGAGCAGTTGCTAATCGACATTAGACTTAACTACAACACTATTACTCAAGCTAAAACATTATTCCGATATCTTAAAGGGCTGACAGCGATGAGGCTACATAAAAATACTGTGTAAACTGTATTATGCAAATATCAGGCTGGTTGGCAAATATTCACTCATCAAACATGCTACAACTGTTAGCCCACAAATGCATTATTTTTTTAAAACATTTGTTTATACTTTTCCTCATCTGAACTAGTAAACTACATACAAACTATGCCATTGAGGCATCTAACTTCTGTTTTCTACTTGCAAGCAGGTAAAAATGGACGTAAAAATGAAATGATGATATATAAACCCGTATAGCAAATATTTATTATTAGTCTAGATTAAAAGTTTAAGCAAACATTTCTGTTTTCACCCTAAGCGAGATCATCTGATACTCATATATATATATAGAGAGAGAGAACGAGAAAGAGAAGTAGTTGTGTTTAAGAAACTGCTACAATCTCGTTTTCTTCACCGGGGGAGGGCGCAACTTTCATGGTCATTCGCGTCCGAAGGGGGTCTTTACCCATTATCCTTATATATATATATATATTGCGAACGATTCATCCCGAAGTTAATTTCTTGTGTGACTCCAATGAATAATGGATGATATTTCGTAATTTTGACATCTGCACTTACTTTACATTATTTTCCCTTTGGTATCATATGTATTGTAGTATAAACTATATATTTCAAAGCATTATGCATATTAGATTTTATTCTAGGGTTTTCGACAACACACTGGATGAATTCCATGTCATTATTTAATAATTCTGAACAGAGATATTGTTGCTAATGATTATCCCAATTTAATGTGCTTAATAGATAAAACTGGAATAAATTTTATGCTGTGATGAAGAGAAGACTAACGTTTTGAGGAAGACTCTGCACCATAGAACTGAAATTATCTCTCTGAAACGAAAGGTTCTGGCCAAAATATACTTCTTTTCTTCTTCGTGACATTCTAATTTGAAATATTGATATAACCAGTTTACTGTTCTTTTATTAGGTTTAATATTCTACAAATATTATTATAAAAAAAGAATGAATTATTTCGACAATACACTAACTGTAGTAGAAGTAATAAAGGGAGTGAGAGGATACGGAACGTCTGAGGACCAGATGCTAGTGTGTTTGTGTATGTGTGTATGCAACTTCTTGCCAATCAATCGAGAGGATTTTCGTTTTATAAAAGAGATTATTTTAAAATATATAAGTAAAAAGATAATTATTTATGAAGAGTAATATTTATCTATGTGAATAAGTGAAATAGCAGTAACTAAAAATTCAGCAGAAAAGATAGAAATAATGATCTAAACATGTAAGTCCTTGTCAGAAATAGTTGATCTCTTATGTAGAAAGTAGAAAAGGAGGGACATTCAAGTAATACGACGAAATATTCACTGAAATATAGTTAATAGTATGAAGAAATGTTATAAGGAATCTAAAAATATAGATAACAATTATTTTAAAGAATAAGTATGTACGTCTGACGGGGAAATCATCCTCTCCAAACATAGAGACAGTAGATCGATACTAAAGTACCAAACTGAATCCGATAATTGAAGATTGATCCTGTCGCTGGAAACTTAGTGCCAATTTAGAATTCGTCCTTAATCCTCCCAGGTTCGATAAGTCGATAAAAGAAAACTAGTAATAGAGCAAAATAACTGCACATAAACTTGTCAGTGTGTGTCATATTAATTGTGTAGCTCACTCCGAAGCTCTCGAGCAATCTTCTTTATATTACAGTTCAGTTCAATAGCAGTTACCTAATATAGAAACTACACTCATAACTATTTCTATATTTCTATAGAATAATTTTATCATATTGTTATTATAGCATTATTATCTTGTATTGTTATTCCCTGCTTTTGAGAACTTCAAATCTATTTTCATCCCCATTCTAGTCGATATCATATTGACCCAATACCAATAAAATTTCTGATTGAAAGTTCCCCCAAAATCATTCTAACGGATGTTTTGTTGGATGTTGACGTGCAAATGGTCACCAATTCGTGTATCAAGATACAAGATGAGACCTCCCAGTGGCTCACTACCAAACGAAATTGCTACCACAGTTAACATTTTTCAAAATGAGATGGTTGTAATATTATGGAAATCAATCAATTATGAAATCAATGAATAAATCAGTAAAAAGAACTACATGTGTATAAAAAAATACTATAGGAAACAAAAGTGACTTCTTGTTGATTAGTTTATATCAATTAGCTTAGTTATTTCAGAATATTAAATACTAGGTAATCATAAACAGATTCTAGTGCTAGCAGCAGTGTGCTGTATCTATTAAGGATATCTATTTACAGACAGAAAGATGGAATAACAAGTGTTAAGCTGACTTGGCTAATTGAGAAACAAATATATGAACCGCTAGAAAACCCCACATCTGATTTAATCAGGTAAACATATACACATGCGTAAACATGCAGGCCCCCTCATATATATATATATATATATATATATATATATATATATATATATATATATATATATATATATATATATATCTCCAAAATTAAGATAATCAAAATTATGGGTGTCATATCACCCGCAAAATAAGCTCTAAGTGATATGGCGGGTGATATGGCGCATGTCTTTCTGGCATGACACCCATAATTTTGATTATCTTAATTTTGGATATAGATATATAAATACGGCTCCTTAATTGTAGAGCTAACTCTGTTGAAAGGATTTGACTGCTGTTTCTAGTTGTCGATAACCCTATTCACGCCACTGTGACGAAGCTGGTATGATGTGTGTATTTCTAGTAGATACAGCACGTGTTGCTGGCCAGTCGCTGATTTGAACTTGAAGTGTACACATAGATCGCTGGACATTTTTCTTGTTGAAAATCCAAGTACCGGCCTCCATGGTTTACCATTTGATTAATAGGTGAAATATATTTCTTTAATGGAATATATACAGGGAAGATTAATCATATTATAAGGTATCTATTTTTGAAGTTCTGGTTAACTTTATTTAGTTACCTACCTAGCTATGTGTGCTTACACACTTGTAAAAATTATCTCCTGTGATTATTCATGTTTATTTATATGTTAATCAATTTCTAGTTATATATATATATATATATATATATATATATATGTTTATCAAAAAATGGCGTAGGCATTACAATACAACGGGAAGAAACATAATAGTACCACTGATGATGTCACAGATGTGTGACGAAAGAACTTTGATAGACTATATATATATATATATATATATATATAGAGAGAGAGAGAGAGAGAGAGAGAGAGAGAGAGAGAGAGAGAGAGAGAGAGAGAGAGAGAGAGAGAGAGAGAGAGAGAGAGAGAGAGAGAGAGAGAGAGAGGCGATACATGTAGTTATTTGCCAATAGCATATGCAGAGGGTGCTCAATACTAGTGCCGACAGTGTTAAATATTAGACGTGTTAATATCTTGTGGGTGAGAGAATTAGCAGAGCGGAAGCACGTGGAGAAGTGAATAAAGGAGAACAAACCGTTAAAATATGTGTATTTAAAACACCACCTACGTACGTTTCGCCCGAATGGGCTTCTCAAGGGCATAAACAACTAAAAAGCGTTCCTTACATGACCCGGAATGGGTTTTTAGAGATAAGTTCACGTCAGAGTTCCTTCTTCGTAAAAAAACATGTATCGATTTTGCAGTAGGTGAAGGGAGATAACTCTAGCCGGTGTTAGCGCAGTCTTTTCCGGACGATTTTTTAACCGTTACGACTATGTGGTTACTATAGCATCTCACATAGGATCTCGAGGCTCTCCGCCAATGAGGATATCTTCAACCAAGCGGCAGATTACTACAATAAGGCCTTGATAAGCGCCGGTTTTAACCGAGGAATCTCCTACATCCCTAATGCTAGCTCCAGAACCCCCCCTCTCACAAGACTAACGTTATAGTAAGCCATACCTACAACCGATCACGCGGCGGCTTTGAAAGAGTCGGATGTAATAGTATAGAAAATCGCACTAAGGAACACGGCCACACTGTTAAATACACTAGCGATAGTATAGGTAGCCTACCACACAATAATGATCACGACCTCGGTGACAGTGACCACTGTAGCCTACTTGAATTATTCCCCTACTATAAGATTAACAAAGGCGAAGGCCTACTACCAACACCTTCCAACCAACATCTTCCTATACATAAACGTAGCAGAAGGAAGACGAGTGCACCCGAGCATAAAGCGAAAGGGACACGTAACGGGCTACAGCGCAATAACATGCATAAGAACGGTCACCCTGATAGCACAACCCCTAGCAAACGTACAAAGACACGTAATCGCTACCGTAACGTCCTATGGTTCCATCCCCCTTACTCTCGGAGTATGGCCTCCGACATACCCCGGATATTCTTCGAAGCCTTAGAGAAGAACTTCCCACCCAACCATAAGTATAGGAAAATCCTTAATAGGAACAATATAAAAATATCCTTCTCTACTACTCCTAACCTAGAAGACATCATAGGAATAACTAATCACAGTAAGATCACCAAGACACAGCACCTTCGCAC
>OZ024740.1:377320170-377325170 GCA_964016885.1 Eledone cirrhosa | reverse complement strand
CTCTACCAAGTCAGTAGCCAGCTTCCCAGCTTTAAAGCCTATTTGACCGAACATATATTTGTGTATATATACTTGTAACCACGTGCTTTTCCTACCAACTTGTAAGTAAGTACGTTTTCTTAACTACAGATTATTATATACACTCGTTTTTCTCTTAATATCTTCAAACAACCAAATAACCAAAAACTTTTAACAACCTTAAACAACCAAATAACCAAATCTCACATCCATAAAAGAGAATACACATCTCTATATATATACGCTACCTTAATATCTTCAAATAACCAAAGGCTCACTTACATAAGGAAAAAAGTATATAGAAATACACGTGGCTTTCCTACAAACTCGCAAGTAAGTCTTCTTAACTATAAACTATTATATACATTCGTTTTTCCTTGGATATCTTCAAACAACCAAATAACCAAAAACTATTAACATCCTCAAACAACCAAACTCACATCAATAAGAGAGAATATATATATATATATACACGATTCTTTAATTTCTTCAAATAATATTATATACACCCGTTTTTTCAAATAATATTATATATACTCGTTTTTCCTTGGATATCTTCAAACAACCAAATAGCCCAAAACTATTAACATCCTCAAACAACCAAACTCACATCCATAAGAGAGAAAATATATATATATATACGCGATTTTTTAATTTCTTCAAATAACCGAAGTCTCACTCGCGTACCAAATAACAAATATCTTAAAACGCACACACGGATAAAAAAACAAAAAACGGACGAAATTGGCCTGAAAATGAGATTGACCTCTTAATAAACACATGGTTTTCTCTGTCACAAACATCAAACATTAACGCGTCATGTCTGAATGAAATTGCTGAAAAAACAGCCCAAACATTTACGACGAGATCTGCTAAGCAGATACACAACAAACTAAAACACGTCGAAGTCTCTTTCAAACTAATTCAAAACCATTTTGAAAAACTTCGACATATTTACTCTAATGGACAAACACAACAACAACAACAACAACAGCCACAACAACAACAACAGCCAGAAAGCCAGGAGCAACCACTACTGAATTCAAGCATAATCGCCGAACTACTGAATGACAGTATCACTCAGCCACTCACTCAGGCATCATTATCGCCATCACCATCACCACCGTCACCATCTCCTGCCACATCTACATCTTCTGCCACACCAACTGCTAGTAATGGACCACTGCTCTCTCTCCCACCACAGTTGTCATCATCATCGTCACCACCAATGCTTTCTTCCCCCACATCACCACCACGTCCATGCCATAGTCAACAGAACTATATAAAAAAAAGTTCTATGGAGCTGTATGCACCTCCCACTACACATACTAGAAACCCCCAAATATGCCGCTACATCAGAGGCTATGCACACGTAGCGACTGTATATTTACCCATTTACCGGGTACTAGGCGCACTAACACTGCCAACCATCACCAAAGCACGCTGCCTGCACATATAGGTCGCAGTCCCAAAATTTGCCAACATTCCCAACGTGAGAGGCTATGTCTGCTGATTGACTGTCCCTTCACTCATCTTCCTGGGACACAACGCATGAACAGAAAAGGGGCTTCATGCCAACCCACAAACCACAATAAAGCCACCCCCTGCGGTAACGCTGCTCCAGTCTCCTCACAAAGACATGATTACAACAACAAAAACAACAAAATAATGCTGCTCCAGTCTTGTCACAAAGACACGATCACAACAACAACAAATACAACAACAACAAAAATAACGCTGCTCCAGTCTTTTCACAAAGACACAATTACAACAAATACAACAACAACAACAAAAGAGGGAACTGTAACCCTATCCAATGTTGTAACCACAAATCCAATCAAAAACTGCTCCCTGAACAAAAAAAAAAATCTTTCTTTTTTAGCCATGAACCTGGCAAAAGAGATAGAGAAAAACATTTTAGCCATCACGCAACACCAACCTTGCTGTCACTAACACACAATCACAAAACAAGCCCCCTGCAACAGTTAAAACCAGCCACCACACTAGCCTCCACATTCTTACTCAATACACAAGGTATCAGCCCATCGATCAATGCACAGAAATGGAAGATCCAATTCATTGAGGATTAGGTTGGTAACCATCCATTTCACATCCCCTTCTTCATTCTTACTGTGACCCACCTTGACAAATCCCACTTGGAGGCCGAAGTAAGAGTGAGAAATTTCACAACCATCCGTGCGGATCGTGTTGGCAGAAGGAAGGGTTGAACTGCCATTTTCCTGCATGATTCCTTTACGGCAGATGGCAACACAACCTTCTCTAATGGATACTGTGAATCAGTCACTGTGCACAATAAAGCCAATAACCTGACATTAGTTGGGCTCTATAGGCCACCACAAACACCCATAATCTGTTTCAAAGAATTCCTCAACAGTATTAAATGCTTTATTACACAGTGCCATTCTAGCAACATACTTTTGATGGGAGATTTTAATCTACCCTGTGTCGATTGGTCTACATGTAGTTTGAAACCAGGCTCCACAGCCTCAACCACTGACAAAGAGGCTGTCGAGTCACTTCTTGACTTCATGAATGAGTTTTTCTTGTCCCAACTTGTCCTTACACCAACGAGGCATCAGAAGAACATTCTGGATTTAGTGTTTAGTAACCACACTAATACTCTACATAATATTACAGTGGAAAAAACCCTTCTCTCACCATGACATGGTTCTTTGTAACCTGAGATTCCACCAGCCGAAAGCTAATCCCAGGGTCCTCTCTCCAGCCCACCCATTTGATCACATGGATATCCACAATGCCAACTGGGATGCAATTATGAACGAACTATCACATGTCGACTGGTCTTTTACTCACGCACACACTTCCACCAACATCAAAACATCTTGGCAGATTTTTGTAGACACTGTCACAAATATATGTACAAAACAAACCCCACCAAAACCTGTGAACAAAACCAAGTGCAGTATCCCTCAACACAGAAAAACAATTATCAGAAAAATAAAAAGGACAAACAAAAAAAATAGCACACTAAAATACTGCCAACAGCAACACACACATTCAATGGCTATCACCCTGCTTGAGTAAAAAAACAATAACCTCCAGCAATGCATGATGACCATCATCAATAACAAGAGAATAGCTGAAGAGAGGTGGGCCATTGAGAAAATCAAACTCAACCCCAAAGTGTTCTTCTCATTCGCTAAAAAACACAAGGTCACCGTCTCCACTGTTGGCGCCCTAGTTGATGAAAATAGCACACTCCAGGACAATGCCAAAACCATGGGCGAGATACTGCAGAAACAATACTGCTCTGTTTTCAGCAACCCTGATATGGCCGATCTGGGCCGTATCAGTGATATTAACCCCCAACACACTATATCAGACATAACGTTTGGCGCCCCTGATGGCTTAGCGGCAATAAACGAAATTAAACACAATTCAGCAGTAGGGCCCGACAGGTTCCCTGCTTGTGTCCTGAAGGTGTGTCGACATCAACTTGCAACTCCTCTTGCTAATCTGTGGAGGGACTCACTGGACACTGGCTATATTCCTGAAAACTTTCTGTCCCAGTCCGTTGTCCCAGTCTTCAAAAAGGGAAATAAGTCCCTTGCAGTGAACTACCGTCCAATCTCATTTACCTCTCATATTATCAAGGTATTTGAGAGGGTGGTGAGATCACGAATAACCCACTTTCTTGAAAGCAACAGCTTGCTGAACTCCAACCAACATGGATTCCGTAATGGAAGGGACTGCCTAACGCAGCTCCTGCATCACTTTGACGATGTTTTGAGAGCCTTGGGAGAGGGCTCCAACACTGATGTCATCTACCTTGATTTCAGCAAGGCCTTCGACAGGGTTGATCATAAGATTCTACTGAAAAAACTATCCAATGTTGGTGTCTCTGGAAGGTTACTACAGTGGATCAAATGTTTCCTGACAAGCAGAACCCAGCATGTGTAGTCGAAGGAGTAAAATCAAGCCCTGCCAAAGTCAGCTGTGGTGTCCCACAAGGCACTGTGTTGGGCCCACTTCTTTTCATCATCTACATTAATGACATTACTGACATCATCAAACACAGCAACATCAGAATCTTCGCAGATGATTCCAAGCTCCAAAGGGTCATCAATGAGGTGGGTGACCGGACTTGCCTTCAGTCAGACCTACTGGCTGTTATCCAATGGGCAGAGATGAATAATTGACTGTTGAATGAGGATAAATTTGAACTAATCCACTTTGGAAAAAGGATGCCCTGAAACTACCATACTCTCTTCCTTCGGGTGAAACTCTAGTGGCTTCCAATAACATCAGAGACCTGGGAGTAATTGTGGACAACAATATAAGCTGGGCCACTCATATAAACAGCAAAGTTGATATGGCCCGCAGAATGTGTTCCTGGATTCTCAGAACTTTCCAGTCGAGAGATATCCACACTGTTGTCCTTCTCTTCTCCACTTTTGCCCGACCCCACCTTGAATACTGTTGTCCATTGTGGTCACCCCACACGAAACAAAGTATCATGAAAGTTGAAGCACCCCAAAGGTCAATTACAAAATAGATAGTTGGCATGACAGGGCTTGACTATTGGGGTCGATTAAAAAAGCTCAAACTTCATTCTCTTCAACGTCGCCGTGAACTCTACATTATCTGTATGTGGAAAATATTCCATCAGCTAAGCCCAAATGATGTTGGCATCACCTTTAGTGTACACCCAAGGCTTGGGACCCGTGCTATCCGCCCACGACAAAAATCCCTCTCGCATCACATAACAATACGGCACAACTATTTCACCTCAATTGGCCCTGCACTCTTTAACATTACACCAAAACACACCAAAGCAGAGACAGACCCCATCAAGTTCAAGAAGTCTTCGGATAAATTCCATCAAGAAATCCCGGATAAGCCTCCTAGACCCGGATATGCCTCCGTAAACAATAACTCTCTGCTCGAGTGGGCCATGGTGCCCAAACACTGATTTGTAAGACTTCGCCAGGTGGTGCTAT
>OZ024740.1:377275170-377307670 GCA_964016885.1 Eledone cirrhosa | reverse complement strand
GGATTGTAAATAAAACGAGTAAATCAGACAAAGTTGGAATTCCTTTTATTAATATATATATATGTTTCTTTAAATATATATATATGTTTGTTTATATATATATGTTTATATATATATATATATATATATATATATATATATATATATATATATAGAGAGAGAGAGAGAGAGAGATTTGTATATATATATATATATGTTTGTTTATATATATATATATATATGTTTGTTTATATATATATATGTGTTTGTTTATATATATATATATATATATATATATATATATATATATATATATACACATATATATATCTTTCTTAAGGTTTGTTGGTTCACCACTGGATAGAACTGGTCATTCCGTATGGTCAATCCTGGTGTAATATTGTGAAGAGTACTCAACGCAGTGCAGTTCACCCATCTTCGTTTGTTTAGTTGGTGGTGCGAATACGGAGTTAATTATAAATGAAATAACAGGAGGCTGGACTGGTGTAAATCCTTGAAAGGTTTATTAAACTATGATCATTTCAATGACCGGGTTCCATATGAATCCGGTGATATCATCAGGTATTGGAATATAACAAAGGAATATGTAAAAAGCCATGCGTCCGAAAAACCATGGGTCCGAGAAACCAGAGACAGAGAGGGCGGCTGACCAACTAGCTTCACAGCCAGCCGCCCTCAAAGTGTTGGCAACCGAAAAGTACCATTGAATATCTGGTAAGGGGGCACAGGCCTATCATGTACTACCACCACCCCGTCAAAGAAGAAGGGGAAGAAAGAAAGAAAGCGAGAAGAAGTGTAGTGTAAGGGTCAAACTACATTCATGTTAGAAAATGCCACGAAAAAAATGCTACCCAAAGAATCTATAGCGGGTGTCTGTATAGTCTAATGTGTGAACCGAAGATTGAAACGCTAAACTTATGTTGCGAGTTATAGGATGAAATAAATTAAATTAAAAATATTATATTGCAAAATGGTAAATTGAAGAATAGAGGTAGCGAGATCTATTTATTTAACGAACTTACGGAGAGTGTCTTATATGAAAACATTTTTTTTTAAATTTTAAATTTTTTTTTAAAATTTAACTCGCCTCCTGTTATTTCATTTATAATTAACTCCGTATTCGCACCACCAACTACACAAACGAAGATGGGTGAACTGCACTGTGTTGAGTACTTTTCACAATATTACACCAGGATTGACCATACGGAATGACCAGTTCTATCCAGTGGTGAACCAACAAACCTTAAGAAATAATGCTCCTATAATGTTGAGCACTTCAAAATGCAATATTGAATGGCGGCACTGACTTCAGTGTACAGCTATTACCAGCATGGGATTAACTGATCTACTTGCCATTCGGATTTTGGCTGCTCTACGCCTTATCTACCGCCACCTGATACCACTTCCTTGTCGGGATGATTCCGATTCCGACAAAATTCTACGTATTATACTAAAACTTGTATTGTATTGACTGTATTCTCTACTCTATACCTCAGGACTTTTTGTGACTCGCACTGAATTCGGAACCCGAACTTTACACTAAGTACAATCTGTTACCATTCCATCTCCTCCATCCTCTATATCTGTATCTATATGTACAACTTAGTACCAGTAATGTACTGGGTAATTGCTGGCCTTGTGCCTAAAGTAGAAACAATTATCTTACTACAACTGATCTATATTTACTCTTATTTACCTTTATTTTTTTACTATCTCATTAATGTATAATTTATTATTTTATTATTTTCTATTATTTTATTAATGTATTTTTATCAATGTATTGGTATTTTTTTGTAACTTTTTCTTTACTCAGGTCATTATGCACCTTCATAGGTCCCTAAGCACCTAAGAACCACACTACCTATAACCCGGACTAACTGGGACTTTAAAATAATTAAAAATAATTAAAAATAATTTTGATCTATTTGCACTTTTCATTGTTTGACTTGTGTGGTGGCTTTTTCCCGGCTGCGCGCTGGGCACTCGGAAAGTTCAGCCTTCCTTGAGTGCTCGGAAAAATAAATTTCTCCTCTTTCGGTAAATGAAATTACTCGGAGTGGCTTGCTCTGCCCCAGTCCCACCGCGCCGCCTGTTTTGGCCGCCTAATTATACCTGTACCTACAAACTCCAGGTTTGGGCACAACTATTAGCTGTATCATGCCTCTATTGACACGTAAATAAACCCCTAATAGTATTCGTGGTATAGACGATGGCCTGTCGAAATTGTGGTGTTCCCGCTAGCGATCCCGGGGCTAAAGTTAGCTACGTGCCTAGAGTACTCGGAAAAATTAATTTCCATTTCTTTCGCTGGACGATACCACTCGAGACTGGCTGACTCATGGTGGTGTTGAACAAAAAGGTGACGTGGTTGCCTAAACACTGTACGGCGTAATTCAGGCTGTTTGTTTGTTTACAAACGAACAAACCGAGCATTATAATAAATGTTCGGTAAACTGATACGTGCATATATATATGTGTGCCTGTATGTATATATATACATGCAACTGTACGTCTGTATACATATATGTATGTACGTATACATACATACTTACATTTAAGTAAGTGCCGTACTAAGAGTGAGAAATGAAATTCCGTTTCATTCTATTCCATTTATCGTTTTCGGTGCGCCTGGCCGACTGAACTCACTCGATATGCAAATTAGGCTGCTAAGCCGTTAATTTTCATAAGGAAAGTATATACTTTCGGACGTTTAACCATCTGGCAGAAAGGTATACGGTGCTGACGATAGCTAATAAGCTTGAAACTAGTACATCGTTCCTGTGTCAGTGTTGAACAAAAAGGTGACGTGGTTGCCTAAACACTGTACGGCGTAATGCAGGCTGTTTGTTTGTTTACAAACGAACAAACCGAGCATTATAATAAATGTTCGGTAAACTGATACGTGCATATATATATGTGTGCCTGTATGTATATATATACATGCTACTGTACGTCTGTATACATATATGTATGTACGTATACATACATACTTACATTTAAGTAAGTGCCCTACTAAGAGTGAGAAATGAAATTTCGTTTCATTCTATTCCATTTACTTATATATATATATAAATATATATATATATATATATTTATATATATATATTTATATATATATATATATATTTATATATATATATATATATATTTATATATATATATATATATATTTATATATATATATATATATTTATATATATATATATATATATTGTTATATTTGGGGAGGGTCATATTTGCGTAATATTGCCAGAATTAATAACAGAACACACTCACTGTTTGGTTGGTTTTCGCTTCTCGCTGTCTTTTATATCTGCGATCTAACTTACTCGGTCCTCAATGTTGCCATTGACTGACCGGCGGTCAAAAATAATAATACAGATACAATATAGACACAAACACATATATATAGTTTACATAATTTACATAAATCTTTCGTTGCACATCTGCAACATCGTCAGTGGTGTTATATTCATTGTTCCTCCTGTTGTGTTGTATGTCTACGCCATTTTTTATTCAGTCTGTCTATATATTTATTTATTTATTTGCTTGTTTGTTTATCTTATTTTTTTTGTCTTCTTTGCGCATGCGTTTGTGTGTGTGTATAGTGTTATGTGTGATGTGTCACTAGTGTGTATAGTGTTGTCTGCTGGGTGACTAGTGTGTGTTTATGTGCTTGTTGTTATTGTGCTTGTGTATGTATTTATTTATCTTATTTTATTTTATTTTATTTACTTATTTATACTTCTCTTAGGTCAGTGTTGTTTGTTTGGGTGTTGTTGTTGTTCCACTCATTCTTTCTGTTTAGCTTTGGTCTTCTAATTTCTATTTCACTGGCCTCTCTGATTTGCCTATCTGCTGGGTCATTCCTATGTTTAGATATTATTCTAATTTCTATGTTGTCTATGTTACCGTCATGTTGTTGTCTAGCATGTTCGTATAGTACTGACCCGATTTTTCGTCCTTTTAGTTCCCCCCAGTGTTGGTCTATCCTTTCACCTATGCTACGAGCTGTCTCACCTATGTATGTTGTTGTCATGTTTCTGCAAGTACCCTCTGTACATCTTATGCTATAGACTACGTTTCTAGTTTTACAGTTTATCCGGGGGTTCACCTTACATATGATACATTTCCTATTGGTACAGTGGGTTTTCTTAAAAGGGTAGGTTTTGCTGATCAGGGATTTTATGGTGGTTCCTGGCTTTTCTACCACCTTTATTTTTAAGTGGGTCCTTCTCAGGGCCTTTCTACACTGGTTAGCTAATTTCCCTCCAGAGGTGGCGTCCACAAACATGACACTCTGATATCTCTGGTTGTCGTACCATGATGTGGCCTTCCCTATCTTATGTCTAGCCCTAACTAAGCTATTCCATGATTTGCTCCTATATAGTGGGCAAATTCCTTTCATGTCCAGTTCTATGAGGGTCTTATACTTTTCCATGGCTCCTTCGTATACTCTGACTCTGTCTCTTTGGTTGTAGCCAGAGAACTGCATGCGGTTGATGAAGTGTTGGATGTGTCCTTCCATTTCTGTTGGGTCGCACATGCTGGACACATTCTTCATCACTCGTACCAAATCTGCGATCAGAATATTAAACTTAGCACTACTGGACATTGCTGAGTTTTTGAGTATCAGGTATTTGGAGGCCATGGGTTTAGCATAGTGTGAGTGGAGAATTTGGGCTCTCTCGTCTATAGTGTAAATCCAGAGTTCTGTGTCTAATACAGGTAGTCTATTGTTAGGGTGTTTGGAAGGGAAGTCGATAGTTACAGTTATACTCTGGTGTATGGAATTAGCTATCTGCTGGATGCTTTCCATCGTGCTACGTTCTAAATCAAACTTGTTAGTGCTCTCTAGTGGGGGTGTTCTTATAACTATATTGATATCGTCTACATAACGAGAGTACATGATGAGGTCTATGGAGCTTTCATTAAGGAGATCTTTAAGTCCTTTCCCACCATAACATGAAAAGGTTGGCAACATCACCAGCTATGCTGACGCCGATGGCTGCTCCCTCATTTTGGGTGTAGATATTCTCATTGAACTTAAATATGTGGCCCTTTAGGGTAGTTTTGATACTAGCCCCTATTGCATGTGCGACCATTTTTCTTACCTGATCAGTGTTTTGGGGGGTCCGTATAGCTTTGGTCCACCCAATCCACCTTGCTATGGGAGTCTTTTTAGCCATTGAGGTTATGGTGGAGGGTCTACCTCTTATAGGTCTACTAGGGCAGAAACATCTAAGGCCAAGGCTGTCTAGGTAGTCAGTGTCGTAGGTAAGTCTAAGTAGGAGGCCCAGTTCGTCTGTGTCGACGTCGCAGAACTCCACCTCACTCTCAATGATCATCTCCACACATCTTTTCACAGCAAAATCAATGTTAATGGATGGGTACAGTGACACCACATCCATGCTGCCTATTATGCAGTTGGATAGGCTCCTGTTTTTGTTGCACTCACTGATTCCGCTGAGGAGGTCCTCTGTACTTTCACATACATCTGGGGACATCTTGATTATGGGGCGTATAACCATTGAGAGGAAGTAGGAGATCCTGTAGTTGCTAGCTATATTAGCTCCGCATACGGGTCTTGTTGGTGGTCCTGTTGTCGGGTCGTCGACTGTCTTGTGGTCTTTGCGGAGCCCATACAAGGGTGGTATGCCATTGTTAGACGCCTGGAAGTTGTTGGCAGTGCGTCTGCTTGGCTTTCGGATGTCAGTCCACATCATCATGTGAGCGTTGAGGATTTTTTCTCTCCCATCGTGTGTTAGTTGTGCAACTTCGCTCGTGTTGGTGATGTGGGGTTGCATTGCCTCGATGTAGTTCGGCATGCTATCTATTGAAATCCTACCAGACTTATCTGTGGGTACACACACTACCTCACCATCCCTTGTGCGCTGCTTGAGGCTAACCAAGCCTTCTACAGGTTTTCTCCCAAGTTGTTGGGCCTCTGGTCTGCTCTGTCTCATAGTATACCTGTCTACTACTTGTCTAATCTTATTTCTAGCTATGGTGAACTGTGCCTCCGTCTCGTCATCTATTTGCTGTGGTATGCAACTCTTTTATTAAAGGTAACCTCGTAGGATAGATATTACCCATCTTATATGTTTTGTCAGCTGGGTTGAAAAATAGTTTCTCTAAGGGGTTGTCGTTATTTCTATCGTCATAGTTGTGTGTGTTGCTATTATTGTTATCATGGTGGTTGTTGTTGTTTCTATCATTAGCATTATTATTTTTGTTATGATTGCTAGATGTATTGTTGTTTACTTCACCGTTATTGTTGTTGTTGTTACTGTTATATATATATATATATATATATATATATATATATATATTTATATATATATATATATATATATATTTATATATATATATATATATATTTATATATATATATATATATATTTATATATATATATATATATATATTTATATATATATATATATATATTTATATATATATATATATATATATTTATATATATATATATATATATATATATATATATATATATTTATATATATATATATTTATATATATATTTATATACTTATATATATATATTTATATATATATATTTATATATATATATATTTATATATATATTTATATACTTATATATATATTTATATATATATATTTATATATATGTATTTATATATATATATTTATATATACATATATATATATTTATATATATATATATTTATATTATATATATATATTTATATATATATTTATATATATATTTAAATATATATATATATATTTATATATATATTTATATATATATTTAAATATATATATATATATTTATATATATATTTATATATATATTTAAATATATATATATATATTTATATATATATATATATATTTATATATTTATATATATTTATATATTTATATATATATATATATATATATGTAGGAGGTGAGTTTTATTGTAGTACAATAAAGCAATGCAGATATCGGATAAGAAGCACTCTACAGTTTGTGGGACTGGAGTATGCATAATATAAGATCAAAAGATGGTTAAAGGAGTTCAATATATTTTATTATGCGCATTTCAAAAACTCTAAATCAAGAAACTATTATTCCTATTATTCCTATCGCAAACAACTTCTCCAATCCAATTCCTTCTATAGATAACACTAGATCACTCATTAATAATCTCTCTAATTGCAACTGCCGCATTAAAAATAAATGTCCTCTCAACAACCACTGCCTCGATAAAAACTTAATTTATGAATGTAAAATTATAAGTAGCACCAATTCCTTCACCTATTTTGGCTCCACTTCCACCTCTTTTAAAGCTCGTCTCTATAATCATCATTCATCTTTCAAATACAAACTTAAAAGAACTAACACTGCTCTCTCAGAACTCATATGGTCCTTAAAAGACAAAAACATTAAATATAACATCTTTTGGAAAAAGATTTCTTCTGCATCCTCGTACTTGAACAGTTCTCTATCTAAAATCTGTAATCTCTGCCTAAATGAAAAATTTACCATTATCTCTAACCTAGAATCCATAATAAATAGACGCTCGGATTTGTTTTCCATCTGCCTGCATAAATTCCATAGAACTTTTCACAAAGTATACAGTTAATATTCAATTCTTTATCAATTTAGAATCTTTTCTCAAAGGCACATATACATACACCTCTTTAAAATATACCCATCTACCTTACTTTAAAGGGCATTATACACTCTATAGTACTCGTTTACTCATTTACCTCATCCTATCTTCTCGTAAAACAATAACATTTGTTTTTGACATTTTGAATATTCATCCGCAATCATTATTATTTTTTTCCCTCTATCATAAATCTTTTTAATCTCAATTTCATCCTTAATTTATTATTATATATATATATTTTTTTTTTTTTTTTTTTTTAATATATACTCATATATTCTTTAAAATATACCCATCTACCTTACTTTAAAGGGCATTATACACTCTATAATACCCGTTTACTCATCACCCTCATTATATCTCCTCGTAAAACAATAACATTTGTTTTTGACATTTTGAGTATTCATCCGCAATCATTATTATTTTTTCTCTCTATCATAAATCTTTTTAATCTCAATTTCATCCTTAATTTATTATTATTTTTTTCTCCCCATCAACGAACTCATTATTAATACATATGAATTCAATATAAAAACTTTAACTTCACATTATTTTTCTCAAATCCTATACATAAACTTTTTCTCTTTGCTAATTTTAAAATTCCTACATTTCTCCTTTTGACGTTAGAATATTCACCCACAATTATTATTTTTTTCTCTCTATCTCCATACATAATCTCCCTTCGTTATTTTTTTCTCTCTATCTCCATACATAATTTCCCTTCGTTAATTTTCAAATTCCTTTAATTTATACATTATCTGCCAACGGTTCCCAACCTCTCTATATTAAAACATTATATCTTTTTCTCAGTTATAAAAACTATCTCTCTCTCTCTATCACCCATCTCTCCCTTTCCACCTTCACTCTCATCTCCTTCCCTTTTTTTCATCCTTTCCACCCCCACCCCTCCCTAAATATAATATATTTTTTCCTCGCACATATCCTCCCTTCGTTAATTTTTCAAAATTTTTAATTTATACAGTATCTTCCAACGGTTTTCAACCCCTCTATATAAAATATATCTCCTCTCTGTTATAAAAACTATCTCTTTCTCTCTATCACCCATCTCTCCCTCTCATCTCCTTCCCTTTTCATCCTTTTCTCTCCCCCCCCCTCTCTAAATAAAATATTTTTCCCAATATCACACATCAATCTAAAACCACTTTTCATATGTTGATTTAAAACTGCACTATCAACAAGTGTTTTTTTTAGCCTTCATATCATGTTCTCCTGTTTTATCTGATGAAAACACAAATATTATTGTTTGATGATGTTTGTTTTTGAAATGCGCATAATAAAATATATTGAACTCCTTTAACCATCTTTTGATCTTATATTATATTTATATATATATATATATATATATATATATATATATATATATATATATTTATATATGTATATATATATTTATATATATATATTTATATATATATATTTATATATATATATATATATATTTATATATATATATTTATATATATATATATATATATATATTTATATATATATTTATATATATATATTTATATATATATATATATATCTATATATATATATATATATTTATATATATATATATATATCTATATATATATATTTATATATATATATTTATATATATATATATATATCTATATATATATATTTATATATATATATATATATTTATATATTTATATATATATATTTATATATTTATATATTTATATATATATATTTATATATTTATATATATATATTTATATATTTATATATATATATATTTATATATATATATATATTTATATATATATATATATATATAGTTATGTAATAAACAACATAAGGCAATTTTTCCATTTACCAGTGGTTTCTTAAAAGCAAAAGATTTTGCTTTCAATCCTCAGAATGAAAAAATCCTGGTCTGTTTATTGAATTTTGATTTTAAAAACAAAAATGCAATCTATATATATATATATATATATATATATATATATCTTTAAATATATTAAAGCGAGGATGTGTGTGTGTCTGTGTCCAACTTTGCATACTTAAGGCTTTTACAATTACCAACTGAATTTGACCAAATTTTCTGTGCACTTTGCACAGGTCGCTAAGATTTTCACATCACAAATATTTTTCAAATCGACTCACGTTGAGCAATAAAACATCGATATTAAAATTATCGGTAGAAAAATTGATGCAAGGGAGATAACAAACTTTATTGACAATCCTTATAAAAATAGGAGATAACCAACTTTTCAGAAATATAAACATCACATTCATTTGAAGATAAATCACTAATATTATCGTTTGTTTCTTGTTTATTCTTTGTTGCCCTTTCAAAATAAAAAAAAACACTTGTTGTTTTAACTTTTTTCACTATATTAAGTGTTAATTTTAGCATTAAAGGCCTAATCTCGCAGCAGTCTCGAATTGACGAGATTTTGATCATGGTTTGTTTATTTTTAGAACAATTGTTATGGGACTTTCCATTCAAACCATTGGGACCTACAACTTTTACATTTTTAAAACTTTCAGAAGCCATGTTGATACAAAAAAAAAATTTGTTGCACTTTCAAAGTTAACTGTAACGCTTAAATTCATTCATTTTGACTTTACAACTTTTCACCAAATATGCCCCGTAAAAGAAAGTATGCACATATTGGCCATCGGTCGAAGAAAACAATGCGTGTAAATGACGCTCCGCCGATAACCGAAAATAGACAATCACTAAATGCGGTGAGTACAGTTATCGCAACATCTTTGTCCGCCGCTGAGCGTCGGTTAGTGCGGCGAACCAATAATGCTAAAGCAACTGCTGCAGCACGAGCTGCAGAGACTACAGAGCAACGTGAAACACGCCTTGCTATGGATGTTACAGATACTGCTGCAGCAAGATCAGCAGAGACAGTACAAACATATGAAAGACGCCGTGCGCGTAATGCTTCAGCTAATGTTGTAGCAAGAGCAATTGAGACTGAGCAAGAACGTCAAAGTCGGCATTTGAGAAATGCTTCAGCTACTGCTACGGCACAAACTGTAGAGACTGTAACAAGTTGAGCTATTCGGCTGGAGGGTAACGCTCAACGTAGAGCTTTATCGCGGGGTATTTCAAAGGCATCACGCTCACGATAGTACCTTAAGGCAATTAATTATGACCCTAATGTAAACTATCAAATCCATCCTGATATTCAAATATATGAAAAGTGGGGGGGGGGGGATAAGCTGGAATGTGCTGCTCCAACGGTAAGGTTAATTTGCCCACCCTTAGGGAACCACCGCAACCTCTCCAGAGGCTTCTAATAGGTAAGCATTCACAATCACGTGATTTTCTGAAGCATATCCGACAGTACAACATTGCGTTTCAAATGATCTCTTTAGATGCAAAACGTCTGCTCACGAGTTGGCAGTCGAGATAATCTCTTTGCGTTTGTTCCGAAAAGAAAAAACAAAGAATATCGTCTATCCTGAAGTGCTTTGGTGTTAACAAAAAAACTTATTACAGCTCTGCCTTGACTGCACCTTACTCATTACGAAACATACCAATGAATATGTCATGCAGGATATTTTGGATTATAAGTTAAAAATTTAACCATACACAGCAAAGGATGCTCTCAAAGAATAGATTTTCTCTTATTCTACTCTCATTGTTTTTTTGTTTGTATACAACTCTACTTTCATTACAACTTTTTGTACTTTTGCAAAACTGCCTGTTTTTTTACAGATTTGCAACGTGTATTGTCTTTAATCATTTGTATAACTACATCCTGTTCAGTGTTTTCCTTCATTATCAACATAGTTTTATGTGTACAAAGATTGAACTAAATATTCGTTTGCATTAATTATTGAAGACTTCTGCTTATTTTGACAGGTTGGAGACAAATAATGTTCTTCTTTTACTTCCTAGCTGTATATTCGTAGCATAATTTCAAACCCCGAGGCACCGGGTAAATCTGCTAGTATATATATATATATTAGTTTTGCGAGGTTTTTGATATGAAATTGTGTGTCGAAACAAATATTGTTATGCTTGGGGAGGGTCATATTTGTGTAATATTGCCAGGTGGTAGAAAAGCCAGGAACCACCTTTTAAGAAAACCCACTGTACTAATAGGAAATGTATCATATGTAAGGTAAATCCCCGGATAAACTGTAAAACTAGAAACGTAGTCTATAGCATAAGATGTACAGAGAGTACTTGCAGAAACATGACAACAACATACATAGGAGAAACAGCTCGTAGCATAGATGAAAGGATAGACCAACACTGGGGGGAACTAAAAGGAGTAAAATAAGATTAGACAAATAGTAGACCGGTATACTAAGAGACAGAGCAGACCAGAGGTCCAACAACTTGGGAGGAAACCTGTAGAAGGCTCGGTTAGGCTCAAGCAGCGCACAAGGGATTGTGAGGTAGTATGTCTACCCACGGATAAGTCTGGTAGGATGTCAATAGATAGCATGTGAACTACATCAAGGCTATGCAACCCCACATCCCCAAGCCGAGCGAAATTGCACAGGAAATACATGATGGGAGATAGAAAATCCTCATGGCTCACATGATGATGTGAACCGACATCCTAGAGCCAAGCAGACGCACTGCCAACAACTTCCAGGCGTCTAACAATGGCATACCACCCTTTTATGGGCTCCGCAAAGACCACAAGACAGTCGATGACCCGACAACAGGACCACCAACAAGACCCGTATGCAGAGCAAATATAGCTAGCAACTACAGGATCTCCTACTTCCTCTCAATGGTTATACGCCCCATAATCAAGATGTCCCCAGATGTATGTGACAGTACAGAGGACCTCCTCAGCAGAATCAGTGAGTGCAACAAAAACAGGAACCTATCCAACTGCATAATAGGCAGCATGGATGTGGTATCACTACCGATCCATTAACATTGATTTTGCTGTGGAAAAATGTGTGGAGATGATCATTGAGAGTGAGGTGGAGTTCTGCGACGTCGACACAGACGAACTGGGCTTCCTACTTAGACTTACCTACGACACTGACTACCTAGACAGCTCTGACCGTAGACGTTTCTGCCCCAGTAGACCCATAAAAGGTAGACCCCCACCATAACCTCAATGGCTAAAAAGACACCTATGGGAAGGTGGATTGGGTGGACCAAAGCTATACGGACCCCCCAAAACAATGATCAGGTAAGAAAAATGGTCGCGCATGCAATAGGGGCTAGTATCAAAACTACCCTAAAGGGCCACATATTCAAGTTCAACGAGAAGATCACACCCAAAATGAGGGAGCAGCCATTGGCGTCAGCATAGCTGGTGACGTTGCCAACTTTTTTATGGTATGGTGGGAAAGAAGACTTAAAGATCTCCTTAATGAGAGCTCCATAGACCTCATCATGTACTATCGTTATGTAGACGATATCAATATAGTTATAAGAACATCCTCACAAGAGAACACTAACAAGTTTGATTTAGAACGTAGCACAATGGAAAGCATCCAGCAGATAGCTAATTCCATACACCAAAGTATAACTGTAACTATCGACTACCCTTCCAAACATCCTAACAATAGACTACCTTTATTAGACACGGAACTCTGGATTAACACTATAGACTAGAGAGCCCAAATTCGCCACTCACACTATGCTAAACCCATGGCCTCCAAATACCCGATAATAAAAAACTCAGCAATGTCCAGTAGTGCTAAGTTTAATATTCTGATTGCAGACTTGGTACGAGTGATGAAGAACGTGTCCCGCATGTGCGACCCAGCAGAAATGGAAAGACACATCCAACACTTCATCAACCGCATGCAGTTCTCTGACTACAATCAAAGAGACAGAATCAGAGTATACGAAGGAGCCACGGAGAAGTATAAGACCCTCATAGAACTGGACATGAAAGGAATGTGCCAGGAGCAAATCATGGAATAGCTTAGATAGGGCTAGACATAAGATAGGGAAAACCATCTCATGGTACGACAACCAGAGATACAAGAGTGTCATGTTTGTGGACGCTACCCCTGGAGGGAAATTAGGTAACCAGTGTAGAAAGGCCCTGAGAAAAACCCACTTAAAGATTAAGGTGGTAGAAAAGCCAGGAACCACCATAAAATCCCTGATCAGCAAAATCTATCCTTTTAAGAAATCCCACTGTACTAATAGGAAATGTATCATGTGTAAGGTAAACCCCCGGATAAACTGTAAAACTAGAAACGTAGTCTATAGCATAAGATGTACAGAGGGTACTTGCAGAAACATGACAACAACATACATAGGCGAGACAGCTCGTAGCATAGGTGAAAGGATAGACCAACACTGGGGGGAACTAAAAGGACGAACAAACGGTTCAGTACTATACGAACATGCCAGACAACAACACGACGGTAACATAGATAACATAGAAATTAGAATAATATCTAAACATAGAAATGACCCAGCAGATAGGCAAATCAGAGAGGTCAGTGAAATAGAACTTAGAAGGCCAAGGCTAAACAGAAAAAAGGAATGGAATAACAACACCCAAACAAACAACACTGACCTAAGAGAAGTATAAATAAATATATAAATAGATAAATAAATAAATAAATACATACACAAGCACAATAACAACAAACACATATAAACACACACAAAGAAGACAAAATAAAATAAACAAATAAATAAATATATAAACAGACTAAATAATGATGGCGTAGAAAATACAATGCAACGGGAGGAAACAATAGCACCACTGACGATGTTGCAGATGTGCAACGAAAGAACTTTGATAAACTATATATATGTTTTTGTGTCTATATTGTATCTGTATTTTTGACCGTTGGTCAGTCAATGGCAACATTAAGGACCGAATAAATTAAATTAACCGATATAAAAGACACAGAAGCGAAAAGCGAAAACCAACCAAACAGTGAGTGTGTTCAGTTATTAATTCTGGCAATATTACACAAATATGACCCTCCCCAACTAATATATATATATATATATAGGAAAATGTTCAAGACCCCGATGGCAGAGCTCAAGCCGTTTCGTCGTCTATTTCTGGAGTCCAGAAATAGCCGTTGAAACAGCGTGAGCTCTTTTAAAATTATCCAATCTCCTACCCTTAAGTATCGAGTACTCTGGTGCGTTACCGTCCACCTGGTTCCTTACCACACTTCCTTCGTTATATATATAAATATATATATATATATATATATAAATATATATATATATATATAAATATATATATATATAATATATATAAATATATATATATATATATAGTCGAACATATTCTCCATATAGTAAATCTTGGTTAATCTAAATGAAGTATTTAATGGCTATGGGTGCTTTATTCCTTATTAGAAATTAACGGAGTTACGAATAATATCCATGTAAATACAAATGTCCGGAAAGAATGAAATTCTCATGCAAGAATGAATTTCTCATGCAGCCATACCAGATGGGAAAGACTCTTCATCTATTCGAATCTTCAATTACTGTTGAGTAAAGGCATATTCTTGTGAGACTGACATTTATATAGAGCAATAGTCACATTGAATTAATATAAAACAGACAAGCAAAACGAAAAGAAAAGACGTGAAAACTCCTTTAATATGTAGCAGAGAAAACTTGTCCAATTGAACTGAGGTAAGCATAGGTTAAAATCCACTTCGTAGACACATATGTGGTACATAGATCTACATATGTCACTTATGACATATGTTGCTTCCTCTAAGTGAAGTATTTATTTATGGAGAGTGCTCTACTGCTAATTAGAAATTAATAAGAGGAGCTATGACCAAAGTCTATTACAAACTAAACATGATTTTACAGCATATTCTGACATAATATTCTCTATCCCACCTTAAGCATTTCTTCCTTAAATGATGACTTATTTTAACCCTCATCCACGTGAATGCTTTTAAACTAGCAAACACATCCCTGACCTTTTTTCATCTGTATTGTTGTATGGTAAATAATGCATAAGAAAATGGCTTTCGTGCTTGCAGCTCCAGAATACGATCGCTACTGTTTGATTGATGATCTCGATGAGATTATGGCTTGAATGTCTATATGTGTTAGCTCGTTCAGTAGTGTATATACGTACTGTACACTTTATTACGTAGCATGTATGTGTGCATAGGTATGTACGTAGCATGCACGTTAACATTCAGAAAATTTTACTACCATTTTAACAATTTTTTAATGTTTTTTAAAAACAGAGTGGATTGTAATATAAAAGGAGCTAAATTTAGCGCTCCGTGACAAATAGAAATCGACCTTCCAGCGGGGAGAATAACAACAAACCATCTTTCAGCCTATATACCCACGGAAACGAGGAAGTGACATGAACCATATAACATGAGATGCCAATATCTATGAATATTGGCGAAATTCTGTAGCACAGTGTAAATAAAGGGATAACTTTACACACACAAAAAATCACGCAGTCTTTCGTTTGCAAGTATCATCGTGTTATTTCGATATTTAAATATATATGTAGAAGTTATATTTAATTTGCAAATATTTAATAAGCAAATATTTTTATAAGTGATATAAAACACTCAACAAATTTTTGGAGTAAAAATACAATATATTAACAAATGGAAACTATATTTATAAAACCATATTTATTTCATTATACATATTTCAAGGACACCAAAGCAAATTAAGGTGCGCTTTCATCAGATAAAATATAATATAGATCAGTTTTATAAACAAATATTGACATACCCTTAAAAGAATGCGACCATGTCTGTTGGAAGCTCCCGGATAGTGGGGTTACTAATTTTATTATTGGTCTATTATGCAAATTAGTGTCGGAGAGGTTTAAATCCCGTACATTTAAATTAAGCCGTTGGAATAGGGAAAAAAATAAAAGGAGAAAGAAAAAGAAAATTTTTAATTTATAGATCTCAATAATGTAATCAAATTTAAACATTAGATAAATTTCTCCGGTTACTACTATCTATTTATTTATCTATCCACGCTAACTCAGCCACTATATATTTTTCTTTTCGCTTCATCATCTCATAAAACTACGTTAATACAACACTCTCTCACTTAGGGTTTTCTCTCTTTCTCTTTCTTTTGTTTTTCATATTCCTTTTCCTCTTCTTTTCTTTTGGTTTCCTTCTTTGGGTTTGCTCTTTCTTTCTCCTTTTCTTTTTTTCCCTATTCCAACGGCTTAATTTAAATGTATGGGATTTAAACCTCTCCGACACTAATTTGCAAAATAGACCAATAATAAAATCAGTAACCCCACTATCGGGGAGCTTCCAACAGACATAGTCGCATTCTTTTAAGGGTATGTCAATATTTCTTTATAAAACTGATCTATATTATATTTTATCTGATGAAAGCGCACCATAATTTGGTTTGGTGTCCATGAAATATGTATAATGAAATAAATATGGTTTTATAAATATAGTTTCCATTTGTTAATATATTATATAAATATATATATATTTATTTATTATCCCCCCCACCTTTCGTTTTCAACCCGTCCCTTTATGTTTTTATATTTATTTCTTATTCTTTATATATTTCTTGATTTTTTTTATCTTTTTGATTTTATTTATTTATCTCTGTTCTACTAACTACTTCCCAGTTAGATTTTTGCATGTGTGTCTGTCTACGTTTGTATTTATGTCTGTGTGTATATATATCTTTACTATGTGCACACTTAAGTGTAAGCGTGCGCGCGCGCGTGCGTGTACAGGAAGATGTGCGTATGTATATATACACATTTTTGTATGTGCAGATCGCATGTATATATGTGTGTATTTGTATTTCCATTCAGAGGCACTTATACTTATGTGTGAATGTATATGTTTACGTACTATTACATATATGCGTGAGTTTGTGTATGTGTATGTTTACGTATTTGGATATTTATATTTTTTTCACCCTCAATTTATGCCCGTTATTTTTTTTCAGCCTCACTTTCATTTATCCTAAACTCTGTTTTCAATTCTATATCACTATTCCATATTAAATAAATATTTCTTCTGATGAATGAAGACAGACATAAATATCTGTCTTCAAGAAACCACTGGTAAATGAAATAATTATCTTATGTTGTTTATTACATAACTAAAAATCTCTGTAGCCTACACAGAGCACTTTCTTTTCCTTTACCTTTCCTACGGAAATACTTCATTATATATACATATATATATAAAGAGAATAGAATTGACTGTGAGGTTGCTAGTTAAGTTAGGCTTACAAATGGAATGAGAATAAGAAAGCAAGAACGGGGGAGGGGGGTCCTCATCAGTTATCTATTGGAGGTCTCGGATATTTCAACGCTTTTACACACACACACAGACATATATATGTATATATATAATATATATATAGAGAGAGTATATATATATATGTATTATTTCTCGCGAGTCAGTTCTTTCGTTGCTACGGTCCCCGCGGCTGATTTACCAGTCGCTATCTTCAATTTGCAAAGCCCTTTAAACGGAATGTTATTACTCTAAGGTTTTATACCTTATCGAGTGCTTGGCTGCACTTCTGATTGCATTCGTTTGCTTAGCTGCGGCTCGAGCTTCGAATATGCTGTACTTCCATTTGCGTATATATATATATATAATATATATATATATATATATATATATATATATATATATATAAGCTTTTGCTCTGTATGCAAATGAACTTCGTCAGCATAAAATCTGTTCATATGCATAAAACCTATATGCTTTTAGCTTATTTTCGTCTTAGCATCCAAGAGGGAGCTAACCTCTCTGACGACGGTTAATGAAACAGAAACAGCGCCGTTAGTGCTCCTTGCTGCTTGGTTGCTAAATACCAGTGGGGGTTAATCACCGCTTCTAAAATTTCACAGCAAGTCTATGAAAATGTTTATTTACACCAGTGGTCGCCAACCTTTCTAAAACCGAGGAACCCTCTAAATATTTTGAATTCTTCACGGAACCTATACAATACAAAAACTTTTCAAAAAAAAAATAATAAAGTATTTATTTATTTTAGTGTTTCATGCGTGTGTATGTAATCGAACACAATTAACTAGTGGCTTTTCTGCTGCTGCGCCTCATCAGTGAGTTTAGAAAATCGAGGTTCAACACTAGTTAATGCCAGTCTCATACACTCGTCAATTGCTGAAAGTTTATTCATCTTCTTTGTGCTGATTTCTACCAACTGCGAAAACTCTTTTTCGCACAAGTAGCTAGATGGGAATAAAGTCAAATATTTCAATGCAAGTTGGCTGATTTCATTAAACTACCCAATCAAGAATAAGTCGATCCATAGTTCTTTCTTTCTGCTTTCGAATATCACTTTCAAGTCTTCGTTTGAATTCAAATCCATCAACTGATGTAAGCATTGTGCAGGTAGTAAATTTTTACAATTTCCAGCGTCATTTTCTGACACTAACTGCTCGATCTCGGTGAACGGGTTTTTTATCCATAAATTTCTGCTAACAATATCTTTTTCCATCAAGTCAAAATAATCTGAAAAACTTGTGGAAAGCACATTTAAATGAGAAAGAATAATCTTCTTTTTAAGCTCTATTTCAAGGTTTGAAAGTAATGAGTAATTGTCCGATTCAATTCTTTGTATAAAGATGCTTAATTTTGATTGAAAATATGTAATAAAATTGATTGAAGTAAAAATATCTGCATTGTTACCCTGAGAACACTTATTTAGTTTGTTCAGTTCACCAAAAATGTCTACTAAATAAGCGAGTTGCACATTCCATTCATTGGTTTCTAATACACTTGCTCTTTCATCATTCTGTTTTTTTAGAAAAACTATTATTTCTTCTCTCAGTTCAAAATCTCTCTTCATAGCATCCCCAAAGGACAGCCAACGCACATCATTGTTCAATAACAATCTATTATAATTACTTCCAGAAGATTCACAAATAGATTCAAACATTCTAGAATTTTTTGCTCTTGCAAATTGATAATTTTGACAATGTCTTTCAGCTGGTCATTTAATATTTGAGCATCTCTGTCTTTGAATTTTTTTGAACACAAAACCTCTCGATGAATCATACAATGATTTGAAGTACAATTTGGAGTCTGTTCTTTAATTTTTGCAATCAAACCAGAATTTTTACCAGTCATTGCTGCTGCTCCATCTGTTGTTATTGAAGTCAACTTGCTCCAAGATACACCATTTTTTAAAAAATACTCTTCAATTTTATTGAATATATCTTGACCTTTAGTTGTGTTGTCATATACCAGACAAAACAAATACTCTTCTACTAATTCTTTTTTATCAAGGTCTACAAACCGTACATAGCAAATTAATTGAGCCTTGTTACTAATATCCGTAGTTTCGTCCACTTGCAGACCAAAACATGTGATTTTCTTTAGTGCAGTTAATATCTGATTTTCTATATCTGAAGAAATATCAATTATCCTTCTTTTTACGGTATTTGCTGACAATGGTAACTGGCTTAATTTTTCATTGTCCTTAATACTGCAGCTTTCAAAAAGATTCTCTGTAGCAATTTTTATACTTGGCAGAATTAACTGTTCTCCTAATGTAAATGGTTTCTTGTTTTTACCAATCAAATGTGAAATTTCAAAAGATGTTCCTGTTAAAGCTTTATTTCTATCTGACTTTTTACAAAACAAGTCATACATATTAGCTTGTGATTTGTTGATGTTGTTTGATGTAAAGTATTCCAGTGACTTGTTTTTATCATTGGTGTGATTAGTATCAAGGTGTCTTTTAAGTTTTGCAGGATTTAAACAGCTATTTGATAGAACTTTTGAACATAGCAAACATATGGGCTGATCTGGTGTATCTTTTTTAGTGTCAGCTTTTTTAAATCCATATCTAACATAATCATCACACCACTGTCTAACCTTACTGCTGGTATCTAACTTCAGCTTCTTTGCAGTAGACATCATATCAAGGTTATTTATCTACAGTTAATATTTTTAATATGACATTAATAAACAAGAGAAATTAAGTTTTTTTTATTACAAAAAGTACTTAAATTAACTTTAATTTTAGATATTTGGAAAAACTTAACTAGTTAAAAAATAATTTTAATTTTTAAAAATTGAAATTTCTCCATTTTAGGATGGCAAACATATTATTTAAAGTCTTATAATAATATTAAAATATTAGGGGTTACTGAAAAAGGTGCAAATTTATAAACAACTATAAGAAATTTTTTTCAGAGTCCAGCACTTCCTGCATATACTACTTTAGGGTCGTATTAAATATTATTGGTAATGTAAATATATTTAAATATCCGCCATACTAAAAGGTGCAAAAAATGAAAATCAGCTGATAGTGTAGAAAATGTGACGATGGTATTGGAAATTAATTCAGATATCTTTTATCTATTTTGACTCAAAGTTAGATATAATATAAGAAGGTTTTAGGCTGCGTTAAACATATATTAGATTGGAACAAATAAAGTTTAGTCAAATGTTTGTGGACATATATATTTATTATAGAAAGTAATTTCTCAATTGTGAATGCAGATGTCATCAAATGAATACATAATTGTGTGGCAAAGTTTATAGCGTATGCATGGAATACAAAATTACCTTTGTTAGTAGTCGAAACTTTACAGGCGTTATATTTTCTGTGCAAAGTACAACGGAATGTAACGTGTTCTTATTTAGAATTGTCTGTGGAACTGGATGCATGTTGAAAACGACTAGTAAGCGAGTTCACTCTGTGAGGAAACTTTAGGCGACTTTAAAGCTTTTGTGAGGACAGCAGATTAAAACGTGTTCTCTATTGAAAACATTCTACTGAACTTACGTCGTGAGAACAGCGAACTGATCCTGTCTCTCGGCTAAGAGACCTCGCTGAATTGAGGTTTTCAGTTTAAAGTTATGCTGTCACCGACCAACATTTACTTGTTCGTGATTGGTCAATTTCTAAGTTCAATTAGTAGTAGTCAAATTCTCGGAATTCAGAAAAGTATGTCTTTCCAAGAATTGATGTGAAATTGAAAGTATTCAATTTCCACGAATCTCAGAACAGTGTTTTTCTGTTAATTCAAGTGAGAAACTGAAAGTAGTGTTTTCCACGAATTGGAGTGGAGAACCTGTGTACACTACAATAGTACTCGTTCATTTATACATTGCACCTTTGGCATTTTCTTTGCACCTTTTTTAGAAAACCCAAAATATTAAAGGTAATGTAAATATTTATTTTTTTAAGGAACCCGGAGTTTGTTTTACGGAACTCCAAGGTTCCGCGGAACCCATGTTGGCGACCACTGATTTACATGAACAATTCGTATATGATTCAATGTATAACGCTCGCAGCTCAATTTCATTGAATTCTCTCGTAATTCTTGTAATAAGCTGATAGAATACACACGTACAAACACACACACACACACACACACACACACACACACACACACACACACACACACACACACACACACACACACACACACACACACACACACACACACACACACACACACACACACACACACACACACACACACACACAGTTTGTTTCTCAATGATAAACGTCTACGACAAAATGTTCTATTCACACTCTGTGTATGAGAATGAGCGTATAATAACCTTGTTTTCTTTGAGCAATGTCATAACACTTTAGATCACATGTCGTATATGAAGTATGTTATATAAATGTAATGCATTAATTTTCGCTGTCACTTGATGAGATTTAAAATGGAGGTGTATGTGTACGAAGCGTATTTATTGGAAATATTTGATAACATGTTAGATTACAATTTCGACAGAATTATGTAAGTATATGTGGTGTACATCACATATCAGACTATGTGAGTGGGTGTGGTATTAGAATAAATACTTGATATTTAATTAAGAATCTAATTATGGTTTTTGGTTATAATATTCCATTAAAATCGCGTAGCAAATACTACATGTAAATACCGTATAACCCAACATCAATTACAACTGGACAGTTCCTATTTAATTCTTCTATGAAATTATAGTAAAAATAATATCTAGACGACGAAACATCGTTTTAAGCTTAAACTCTCACGTTATATTTTACGCATTGTTAAATTTAGCTGAATTTGCGATTTGTTAAATTTATTGTAATCAAAATGAACAACATTAACAAAACTAAAACGACAACTCCAAAAATATCAATTGAAGATAATTTATTATAAAATGTGTGTGTGGAGGATGGGGGTGGTATTAATAGAACATTTCTAAGCGAATGAGTGTAGGTGTTAGATTAGTGCGACAAACGTGGGAGGATGTAGTGAAACGGAAAGAGGTGAATTATGTTTATGCATTCATAGACAACCGAGGGAGAAGGTGGTGATGTGAATTAGTGTATGTGGGAAGTATGTTTTTATGTATGAGTCTATGGGCAAATAATGGGTTAAGTATATGAGTAATGTTGTCTGCGACTGTGTTTGTATATTTGTATATGACAACTTAAAAAGTGTTAGTTGACGGTTTATGCATCATACCGTGTGTGTGTGTGTGTGTAAAGTAATTCGTGGGTGCTGTGGAGTATGTCGTGTGAGTGTGTATAGTGTGTGAGCGTCTGCGTCGAAAAATGGTGGTTAAGTGTGTGTGTGTGTGTGTGCTGATTGAAAGCTGGAGTGAAATGCATATGTTATGTAAGCGTTTATTAATATCCGTGTGTATGCTTGTGTGTGTCTTTAGAGGGGTCAATGATGGCATCACCTGCACATCAACAATGATATTTACTACTCCAAAAATAAACTTCTCGTGTGTAGGTACGTGTATTGGAAGTCTCAGGCAACAATATCAAATATCTGTGTTCCACCACATCAAATCCCACGATCACCCCTGCATGTGTCATGATATAAGAGGAACTACACATCATAATACTATTCTTGTGACATGTTTCAGGCTAAACAATATTCACTATCCCGCTTACACAGTTGACTTTGCCAGTATTAATAGCTAACTAGCCTTGATCTAAAATAACCTAGCATGCGTGTATTAATAAATGTCTATATCAGCTTTTCACATTAATCCTTTCTATCTACATTCACACACATATAAATTTATATAAACTTCAGCACTGCTTTCCCTCTCATGCACTCAGATTCTGCATACTTACTCCTCAACAAGTGTCTTCTCTACTCATACACTTTCACACACTATGGCATCTTTACCTTACTACTTATACACATACATAACCTAGGTCATACACTCAATTCCCTATTCCTTCATAAGCACATACTTTACTCAAACTTCATGTCACCTTAGCACATTTTGCCACGCTTAAACCTACTCCATTTCATTTAACTACATGCTTAATTCTTTAACTGCACGCTCTTTAGTCTTGTCCCCAAACATTTTTGTTTAGTCCGCTATGGCCCTTCTGCCATTCAAGAATGCTTAAATATATGACACAACATCATATTTTATGCCTCCGCTTGTTTTGTTTCGTGACGAACGGATGCCGCTTGAAACCTCGATTTATCATCTTTTTTCACCACATCACAATAATATTGCATTTGTATTCTTGTTCCTTGTTCTATTTATATGTTATTTGTTTTTAATTTCTATTATTCATATCTTTGTTTTATTTTTATCCTGGTTTTGCTCATAACTTACCTTTATATTAATTAGTTTGCTAAAAGAGACTTAAACTGGATCTCCACTGGATTTTTTTTATTGAAGCTGTTTATTACCTGCAGTTCAGCACTAATCGGGTATTACGTATTTTTTCAAACAGCTTTATGCAATGTGTTCTGCAATTATTAAGGCAGCAGGTTTGATTTGAGAGAATCATGACTACAATTGTCTAGGCCGTCGAGCACGACAAAGAGTTTTCAAAATTCTATTGCAATTTTAGATTTTTAGTTGAATCAATTGCAATTTATTTTATGTCGTGAATGTTCTTTGCTGTTTCTATTATTGTCTATTTTCCAATTCGAAAATATAAGATCATTATATGCCGCTAAACACATTAGATAGTACTATTGCTATCGTGTCAAGGATTTTGTGATAAGAGCGTCAAGGCAAAAGTATATTTAAATAATTTCACATTTACAAGTTTATTATTTGCGTTATACATGTACACATTATCTGTCTACAATCATATTTACAACATAATGATAATAAATCATATAAGAGTGTTCGATTATTTACAACCTGCATAATTATGGAATATAATAAAGTTATGTACAAAAATACAGAGATGATTATCATTCTCATACCGATAATGCTCTTCTGAATACGTGTACCGTACCAGTTAAAACAATGTAATTTTCTGTTCCTTTTTGATAATTCCTAGTACTCAATCACTGGTATTGTAACCACCTAGAGATGCAATATTCCTCAAATTTCAATGAGTAAATCTTTATATATTCTTAGCTTGTAAAATTCTTTTCCCGCAATATTGTGATCACATGGGATGCTCATACCAATCAATGAACATACTGTTATTTTGGCCTTTTACAATAATATTGGGTATATTAGCTTTGATGGTTCTGTCTATATATATACATATATATATATATATATGGAAAGACCCAAATAATTGTTATATCCCCACCTTCAGTTACAGCCTCGAGGTGATGCTTATACCATTTGTCAGCAATTTTGATTTTATAATGCCGGCATATTAACCAGTGTAGATATTGGCCAACTCTGTCATTCCTTGATTTATCTCCACTAGTGCTAAAACTTTACATCCAGAGATTAAGTGGTTCACTGTTTCAATCTCATCATTGCAGAATTCGCACTTTTGATCAGCTCCATTTCTCATCATATTGGCTTGATAGTTCCGAGTTAAAAAGCTTTGATCTTAAGCACCTAAGATGAAGCCTTCACACTCTGTCTTTAGTTCTGAGCTACGTAGCCACGGATGAATGGACCTCTGGTCAACATCAGCTTGTTTGCTACGGGACACATATTTGCCATGCAGAGGTTTCTGCTTCCATCTCGATGCTAATTTTTCATGCTCCTTTTTCTTAGCCATTAATTTTACTTCCTTTGAAACAACTGTTGTCACAGTTCACTCGGTCTGTCCAGCCTGGATAACAGTTATGAGATTAGTAGCAAAGTTTTTGCTCTCTTTCAAGATAGAATGAAGCCACATACTCCTTTCATGTTTTTGAACGAGTTTTAGCATTCAGTCATTTGTTGTTTCAAAATATTTGGCCAGTTCAATTATGGTGGTTTTGTCAGACAATTCAAACTGGGTCAGGCCTCCGCCCCATTCAGCTATGAGAAGATATAAACGATCTACATTTGCCTTTGGGTGGTGAATTTTATTACAAATCAGCAACTTACAATTGTTTGTGCCAATTCTCTTTATTTGCCGATATTTCAGTTAAACACAATGAAGCTATAACTCAAAACTGGAACTGCTAAGGAAATGTGCGTTTAGCTCAAATTTCACTGTTTTGTTTATATAGTTATTTGTGGTCGGATATTGGTCCTTCCGATTCTGCGTTTTGTCCAGAGCTTTTAAGCCATTATTGTCTTTCACTTTGTCTTACTTCTCTGTCGACCTTTGCAGGTATTGGCCACGGAGTGATTTTTCTAATAATTTCTCCTTGACTGTATCTTATATCCGTTTTCATGTTGTTTTTTGTCTCTTTAATTATGTTTGTTGTGGAGCTGTTTACATTTAGTGCTTCAACGTAGATGGTTTCAGTTTCGTACTTCAGTTTTGTACTTCTATAACATTTTTTGTTGTTTTTCATAATTCTCTGTATGTTTCTAAATATCTTTCATTTCAAATATTGATATTTTATGTCTCGCGTGTGTGTAGGGTATGTTTATTCTGTCTATCTCTGATTTGAAGTGGTTGCTCGGTACGTTGTTAGTGGTTTCCTGATTTTTTGTCTATTTCAACCCACTTAGCTTCTATCATATTATATTAGAAATTAACTTATTTCAAGTATTTAGGTCTTCTTCTTCTTCTTCTTCTTCTTCTTCTTCTTCTTCTTCTTCTTCTTCTTCTTCTCTTTTTTTTTTTTTTTTTTTTTTTTTTTAAGGTCGTGAGAGGATCGTAGAGGCAGAGTCATCAAATATGCCTTCGAGTCCTGTCAGGAGAAACCGTTACCAATCATTATGCTCGGGGCCGACCCCTAGGACTCATGCTGGTTGGTTTTTCCCGTAAAATCTGTCCAGCGATACTCTCAGGAGACAATCTAATCACATGCCCGTAGTAGCGGCGCTGTGTTGTTTCAATTCGGAGAATTAGCGGCTCTACCTGGAGTGACTCTCTAATCTCCAAGCTAAGCACTCTATCGAGTAACATTACTCCGATATCCCTTCGGAGGAAACCCATTCCGGGCGCTTGTATTAGTGATCGTATTCTTTCGGACATTACTCAAGATTCATGACCAAAGTTAAAATTTGGCTCGAATATCGAATTGAAGATAGCGAGTTTGGTTTCTACACATACATCTTGCAATTCTTCCATGACTCGTGATCCCAGCCCGAAATACTTGACCATCTGCATCTGCATCAATAGAACTCCACTCAAATGCGGTGTTTACTGCGCAGGTTTCCTTGAGAGTTCGAGTGTCTCAGTCTTCGCAGCTCTGAATTTCTTTCAAGCGTGCAGCACTCAGCAACAACGCTATCAAGTGCCTTTCGGAGATCATTTTCTGACGAGTTAAGGAATGCCACGTCGTCTGCAAATTCCAGCCGACGGATCCTACACCGAGATATCACATCCAACCTGGCTGCGCATGTCAATCCAGTTTATGAATATAATGAAGAGGAGAGGTGAGAGTGCGCACCACTGGCGGACCCCATCTACCACATTGAATGGTTTCAACTTCCCACCATTTATTCGAACACAAATACAGGGGCATTCATACAGAGACATCAGCGCAATAAGAAGCTGTCCATCGATCCCATATTCACCCAGAACCTTCCACAACAGCTGCTGTGGAACATGGTCGTATGCCTTTTTGAGGTCTACGAAGCAAGAATATAACCCTTGGCAGTACTCCCGCGAGTTTGCAATGACCTGCCGCAGTGTGAATATTTAGTTGGCTGTGTTGCGTCCAGGGTAGGACCACACTGTTCCTCAGCTAGATGGACTTGGCAATATTCCTATCTCTCTTTGTTAGAATCTTAGCATAGACTTTAACCGAGAGGCTTAATAATGAGTTCCGCCTATTAGTGAAGCATACTTGGTCCACCAGTAATTAGAGAAATTATGTACATATATGTAGCAGTGCACACTAACTATCCAAACAAAATATGACTCAAACATTTATGTAGTGTTTTGTTAGATACCAGCCTAAATATGTACTCTGGTGTCATGTACGGTTTTGTGGTTGAGGTACGTTTTGTATATTACGTATTTATATATTGTGATTAGTTCAGCTATTTGTTTAAGAGTGATCCATTGACTACGCTAAAGAGCTGCTGACCATTTATTCAATCATTTTAGGTTTTAAACCTATACCCAGATATGTAAACAACTGATTGACTTAAGAAGCATTGTGAATCGTTAACTTTGTTCCGTTTCCAAATAGTTTCACAGCAATTATTAATAGTGATCAACTATCGTTAAGACGCATGTATTCCAAATGTTTTCAATGCTTTTCAACACGCCAGAAGGTGATTTTTGACATGCGCTTTATAGGTTTACTGCCGAGTGCTGCACGGCAGGAATGAAAATCAGTGTTGCGAAGACTTTGGACTGGACATTCGTCATGTCAAGGAAGCATGCGCAGTACATTTTACATGTGAATGGAGTTCCACTGAAGCAGGTCAAGAAGTTTAAGTATCTCGGGGCCGTGTTCACGAGAGATGGAAGGCAGGAGGCTGAATTAAGTGCAAGAATTGCAGGAACTGGTGCAGTAATTCGAGAGTTTTAGCAGTCGGTCATCAGAAGGAAGGTAGGTGTAAAAGTCAAACTCACTATCTTCAATTCAGTATTCGAGCCAGTCCTTACCTATGGTCATGAATCTTGGGTAATGACTGAAATAATACGATCGCGAATACAAGCGGCCTACGACTTCATTTGGAGTTATGAATACATCTAAACTATAATAAAGTAAGGAGCGCGGGACTGCGTACGGTTTATAATTTGTTTATCCCATTAGTAAAATAAGTTGGATTACTTTGAATAAATAATGAATGAATATTACATCATTTATTCTACCTGGAGTTGCGACCGATAGATAGTATTAGCAATTGGAAAGACCAACGGAAACATTGTTCCCTCGGTTCGATTTGACGAATGTCGATCGTTCCTCTTATGTACTAAATTTCGTGGCGGTTGATTAAATATATTTTGTTTATTTAAAGATTCACTTCTTTAAAATTTCTGAAATGTCAACACTTCAGGTTGGCCATCGCTTAAATAAACATACTAATTTTCTGTCACTCATTTTCTCCTAATGCAGTTTATATATAATATCGTCTTTTTTAATGATCATGGATTACGTTACTGATTAAATAAGACAGTGTAACGCACTCTTCGTTCAATTTCTATGTATTATATATTGTCAATTACGATTTTATTTGATGTATCATATCTACATGTATATATACCTGCGTATAATATCAAAATACACACTACACATGCTAGCAGAAAAACCACCCTTCGGATGGTTTTTCTGTTAGTATGTAATAATTACACTTATATTTACATTCACACATTAAAATTCACAGATATATTCACATTATTAACATATAGTTACATTATTAACGATTACATAAGGGCGGTGGATTGGCAGTATCGGTAGAGCATCGGACGTCATGCTTTACAAAAAAGAGTTACGTCCCTTTACGGTCTGAGTTCAAATCCCGCCGAGGTTAGCTTTGCCTTTCATCCTTACGGGGTCGATAAAATAAAGCACCAGTAATGCACTGGGGTTGATTCAATCGACTTTTCCCTCCCCTAAAATTGTTCGCCTTGTGCCTAAATCAGAAACCATTGTTAATGGTTACATACACTTACATATAGATTTTGGTTTATACATAAAATTAAAAGAAATAAATTTACAATTTATTAATGTTTGCATATTAATGAAAAAAAAAACGAGGAAAGAAGAAAATGTAAAAGAAAGAGAAAATAGAATAGCGAAAGTAAAGGACTGGGGGGGGGGGGGCAGACTCTACACCCCGGTCTAGGCTATCTCAGCTGCGATCCGAAAATGGAGACGACATTACCACGGAGAACAGCCAGCAACACCCACTACATCAGCTACTCTACCTTACCGGGTCCCTTCCACAGGCGGATGCAAAGAAAGCGGTCGGTCAAGAATTTCAGTTAGAGGTATAGTTAAAGTTATATTTTCTGTTATTTGAACATGTACAGTTACAAATGCTTTCATAGTTATATTTAGAATTACATTTATAATTAAGTGTCATTTATATTTACAATTTAATTTATATGTAAAATTATATTCAGAAATATAGCTACATGTAAACGCGCAGTGTCATTCACATTCAATCTTACCTTTACAGCTAATTCTATATTTCTATTTTCAGTTCGATTTAAATTTACACAGTTATATGTCTACACAGATACATTTATAAGATTTACATGTTACATTTACAGTAATATTTACATATTCATATAAATGTAGTTGCACATGCAATTGCATCTACCTGTTACAAACACACTGTACATATATCTACAGTGACATTTACGGACATAGTCACATACATATATGTATTTTGTTACACACGTAGTTACATTTGCATTTCACATGTACACTTATATTTATAATTTACACCTGCATTTCCACGTGTATGGACCCGGAACTCACAATGGAGCCAGAGAGTGGAGTACGATCATGACACAAACCTAGTGGAGGACTTCCCCTTTCCGTGACTGAGCATAGCCAATATCTTCCAGAGAGAGAGAGAGAGAGGGAGTCTATCCATGTACTGAACTGGAAATTTTTAATCGACCTCGAAAGGAAGAAAAGCAAAGCTGAACTTAATGGGATTTGAACTCAGTGAGCAGATAGTGAGAACAGATACCATGAAAAAGATTCTATCCAACGTTCTAGAGTTACCTTAACAGTAATATGTATATCTATATTTAATGTTTCACTTATAGTTACCATTAAATTTGAATTTTCATTAAAAATTCACAGTTCCTTTTTCATTTATAGTTCCAATTATATTTATTGACTGTTATATATACACTTCCATATATCTTTACATTTGCAGTGACATAGTTGTATAGTAATATTTATAGCTATCACTATATTTATAATTGGATTTACAGTTCGTGATACTCACATCTACACTTCAGTTACAGTTATTATAATTTAATTTTACTGACATTTACATGTACTTTTACAGTTACATTTGCAGATACGGTTACATTTGCATGCATGAGAAGGCGTATTTACATATGGCAAGGCGTTAGTTCAATTTTTGACGATTCGTTGTGACCTAGAGCAAGACATTTTATTTCCCGTTGATGTAGTATATTCAGCTAGAAAATGAGTAAACGTGTTATTACTCACAATGTGTCACAATGTGTGACGATGAATCTCCTTGAGAAATATACTCGGGTTCGCGTGTCTGTGGAATGTTTATCCGCTTACACATAATTTCACGAGCAGTCTATTTCGTTATTTGAATAACTGGAACACACGGTTACAATTACTGTTATATTTATTGTTCCAATTACTTTTAGCATTTACAAAATATGATAAAAAGCCCTTAACTCCTGATAGAGACGTAGGGGCACCATCTTGACACACGGCATATCATGAGCCTTTTAAACCTGGACAGAACATAGCCGATTTCTTGCAGAGCAAGTTTCAGAGAGAGGACCTATCAACCTTAGTACTGGACTTGATTTATCGACTACAAACTGATGAAATGCAAAGTTGACCTCAATGACATTTGCACTGAAAACGAAAGGATCTGGAATAAATACTGAGGATTTTTTTATATTCGACACCCTAACGTCTCTACCAATTCTCCACCTTACTTTCAGAATTAAAATTAGATTCATATGGAAACTTATCTGATTGAAGCTTTTCTCTGCTATTGGTGACATAAAATCTTGTAGTAAAACATTTTATTTTTTAACTATGACTTTGAATTGCATTCTTTTAATTTTTCGCTGGCCTTAGTCATTAGGCTGTGTTCAAGTTGGGGTACCGCCTTGGTCATATCAACCCCAATACTTATTTTATCGAAGAGCCAAGTGACTGCTCATCAACACACACACACACACACACACACACACACACATATATATATATATATATATATATATATATATATATATATATACACACACACACATAAGACGGCTTCTGCAATTTTCGTCTACCAAATACCCCTCACAAGGCATTGGTTAATCCGAGACTATAGTAGATGGCACTTGCTGAAGGTGCTACGTAGTCGGACTAAATCCAGAACTACATTGCTACAAAGTAAATTCCTTAAACACATAGTCATGCCAGAGACTAATTATATTACCAAGTTATCTAAAATTATTGACAAATTACTGTGTAGTACACTATTAATTAATCAATTGATGTTGCCAGTGCATGGAGATTTGTGAAAATTAGACAGGCCACTTTTTCTCTTTTCGAGTTTTATTTACACTATAAACGTCAATAAACTATTAATCTGTATGTTGTCATCAGGTCGGTAATTTGTCTAATGGTCTAAGAACCTAGCGGGAGGAGAGAAAAACTTTTTATAGTGAGCCAAATTGTATTTCTATTAAAAAAGTATACCTCATATATATATATTACGGTATGTGCACATTTCTTCTAACTTTAAATTTATACCTAATTGTGTATGGTTGACGATATATTTGGTCAGTTTCTACATGCTGTTGAAATGTTGGGTAAATACTCTATTGTGGTGAACCGCGAAGAGGTTGCTTTCGGTTATTTATCAAATATTTCTTCATATGAGTCTTTATTCTTATAGCCTGGTCTAATTGATTTTTATATGGTTAATTATGCTAATTGGGAGAGGAAATTGTATATATTTTATCTAAT
>OZ024740.1:377267670-377270170 GCA_964016885.1 Eledone cirrhosa | reverse complement strand
CAAGCCTTGTTCCATGCACTTCTCCTGGAGCTGTCTAGCTGAGAATATCATATCAGTAGTGCCACGTCCAGCACGAAAACCAGATTGACTTTCAGGAAGAACACAATCTGCAATGTGTGTCAGCAGACGGTCCAGACGGTCCTACATAAAACAGCAGACGGTCCTACATAAAACTTTCCCTACGACAGAAACCAATGTTATACCTCTGTAGTTCCCACAATCATTCCTGTTACCCTTTCCCTTGTACAAGACCACCATTATTGCATCTCTCCAGTCCTCAGGTACGGATTCATTAGCCCATATCCTGCCAAACAAAGAGTGCAGATGTTGCAGGAGTCTCTCACCACCATATTGTAGGAGCTCAGCAAGTATGCCATCCATACCTGGAGATCTTCCACTGTTCAGCTTCGAAATAGCCACTGCAACCTCCACAAGCGTCGGAGGTTCTGCGAGAGCTACTTTCACAGGACTTTCTGGAATGAGATTGAGGAAATCTTTACTGGCGACAGACGGCTGATTCAAAAGATCATCAAAGTGCTCTCGCCACCTTCGTGGCATTCCTTGTGAGTCACGAAGAAGTTCTTTGCCATCCCTGCTGCGAAGCGGTGTCACCAGAGAAGAAGACGGTCCATAAACCTCACGCAAGGGACTGTACAACAGCTTTGTGTTATTGGAATCTGACGCAGTTTGTATCTCACCAGCCTTCTCACTCCACCACTGAACCTTCATCTGAGAAAAACTCCGCCTAACACGTGATTTTACATCCCTGAGCTCCTCATGCAACGTATTCCTCTCCTGTGGTTTTGCCGTCAAGTAGCGTGACAGAGCACGCCTCTTATCAGCCAACAAGTCTTCTATATGTACATCATTCTAATTAAACCAGTCCTGATGTTTTCTCTGCACCAATCACAGAACACGCCTGCCGACATCATAAACCGACTTTTTAAGGGTCGGCCAATCCTCACCAAGATCTGCAGCCTGTATCTCTTCTTCCAATGTCCTCTTCACATGTTTATCCTAAAGACGAGCAGCATTCAATCTTTTGGGCAGGGAAACACCAGGAGCCCGGACTTTACGTTTAGTGATTAGTTTCACTTTTGCGCGTACCAGGCGGTGGTCCGTCCAGCACTCAGCTCCACGAAGAGCCCGAACACACTGCACATCCTGTCTGTCACGCATCCTGACTAGGACGTAGTCCAAAAGATGCCATTCCTTAGATGCAGGATGCATCCATGTGGTCTTGAATTTGTTCTTTTGTTGGAACATGGTGTTGGTAACACACAGATCCAGCTCCTCACACATCTGCAGCAGGAGCATACCATTGTTGTTACACTTTCCCACCCCATGCCTTCCGATTACATTCCATGTGTTAAAATCCCTACCCACTCTAGCATTAAAGTCACTAAGCACGGTGACTTTGTCTGCCTGAGGGATATTTCTTAAAACACCTTTCAAGGCATGGTAAAAGGACACTTCTTCTTCATCGACAGAATTCATAGTTGGAGCATACACACTCACCAGGGTCGCATATCTTCCTTTGTCCAGCGGAATTCTCATGGACATAAGACGCTTTCTAATCCCTACTGGGAATTCTTCTAATTTATTCACAAGTACAGTCTTAACAGAAAATCCTACCCCAGCCTCTCTTCTGGTTCCTTCATCTCTTCCTTTCCAGAAGAATGTATATTCTCCACAAAATTCTGTAAGATGACCATTTCCAGCTAACCTCGTCTCAGATAAAGCCACGATGTCAAGATCGTAACTTCGAAGCTCCTTTGCAACAAGAGCGGTCCTTCGTTCAGGACGCTTCAAGGAATTCCTGTCAAGCAGCGTCCGTACGTTCCAGCAGCCAAGACTAAATGCCTTGTCTGGCTCTATTACAATGGCACGATGACGAGCGGGCCCAGGCTGTGATAATCTGGGGCCCCTGCCCTTATTGCCAATTATCTTTTTTGTTCCAGAACCTAAATTGCCAATTATCTCTTTTATATTGTTCTGGAACATCATTGAATTGGAAAAAAAAAAAAAAAAGTAATAATAATAGTAACAATAATAATAATAATAATAATAATAATAATAATAATAATACACTATTAATAATTATTAATGCACTCGTGCAATGCCTGTGCGTGACGAATATTTTTAAAGTGAGGAGAGACTGTGCACTGAGCCAATCCCACTCTCTGAGCGACAGTAGCTATAACCCGAAAAGAAGAAAAGATCAACATCATCGGTAACTACTGAGCCGCAGGTTTTATGTCGGAGTTAACCCAGTTTCCTGAGATGCCTTCTCCTAGAAGAATGCCCTGACAAGGGCTAGGGTTTCTTCGCTCCCAGTGGTTTAACTGCGCGATCGGGCATCCAGCCCGATTATTTCTATATCCCCGCGCAAAAAAAAAAACAAAAAAAAAAAACTCACTTATAAAAACTCACATATATATATATATATATATACATACACACATATATATATATATACACATACACATATATATATATA
>OZ024740.1:377237670-377262670 GCA_964016885.1 Eledone cirrhosa | reverse complement strand
ACTTCATGTCACATATTCGGTATTTAACTTTCGTTACATCAGGTTCAATACAATCAGAATCAGACATATACCAGTGTTGATTGAATAAAATAAATGAAGTATTTTTAAAAGTATAAAAAATTGGTACTGTGTTGTTAAGAAGTTTGCTTCCCACTAAGTGGTTGTGCGTTCGGTCTTACTGCATGATCATATTTTGTGTAAATGTCTTCTACTGAAGCTGCAGGTTCCTCAATGTTTTGTGCAGATACCCGTAATATGTGATGGATTGTGTGTGTGTGTGTATATATATATATACACACCCCTCATATATATATATGTATATACACTCTCCCTATATATATATATATGTGTGTGTATGTATATATGTGTGTATATATATATATATGTATATATGTGTGTATTTATGTATATATAAGTGTATATATGTATATATATGTGTATATGTATATATATGTGTATGTATATATATGTATATATATATATGTGTGTGTGTGTATACATATAAATACACATACATATAAATATATATATATACACATATATATATATACATACACACATATATATATATACATATATACACTTATATATACATAAATACACACATATATATATACATATATATATATACACATATATACACACACATATATATATATGTACATATATATATATGAGGGGAGTGTATATATACATATATATATATATGAGGGAAGTGTATATATATATATATATATATACACACACACAATCCATCACATATTACGGGTATCTGCACAAGATAAGAGACGTGCTCTGTCACGCTACTTGACGGCAAAACCACAGGAGAGGAATACGTTGCATAAGGAACTCAAGGATGTAAAATCACGTGTTAGGCGGACTCTTTCTCAGATGAAGGATCAGTGGTGGAGTGAGAAGGCCTGGTGAGATACAAACTGCGTCAGATTCCAATAACACAAAGCTGTTGTACAGTCCCTTGCGTGAGGTTTATGGACCGTCTTCCTCTCTGGTGACACAGCTTCGCAGCAAGGATGGCAAAGAACTTCTTCGTGACTCACAGGGAAATCTACGAAGGTGGCGAGAGCACTTTGATGATCTTTTGAATCAGCCGTCTGTCGTCAGTGAAGATTTCCTTAATCTCATTCCAAAAAATCCTGTGAAAGTAGCTCTCGCAGAACCTCCGACGCTTGTGGAGGTTGCAGTGGCTATCTCGAAGCTGAACAGTGGAAGATCTCCAGGTATGGATAGCATACATGCTGAGCTCCTACAATATGGTGGTGAGAGACTCCTGCAACATCTTCACTCTTTGTTTGGCAGGATATGGGCTAATGAATCCGTAGCTGAGGACTGGAGAGATGCAGTAATGGTGGTCTTGTAGAAGGGAAAGGAAAACAGGAATGATTGTGGGAACTACAGAGGTATATCATTGCTTTCTGTCGTAGGGAAAGTTTTATGTAGGGTGCTTCTGGACCGTCTGCTGACACACATTGCAGATTGTGTTCTTCCTGAAAGTCAATCTGGTTTTCGTGCTGGACGCGGCACTACTGATATGATCTTCTCAGCTAGACAGCTCCAAGAGAAGTGCATGGAACAAGGTTTGGATCTGTATCAGGTTTTTGTCGATCTGACAAAAGCTTTCGATACTGTTAACAGAAATGCATTATTGTAGGTTCTCCAGAAACTTGGTTGGTTGCCCTGATAATTTCCTTGCTTTAGTTAGGTCTTTCCATGACTACATTAAGGCTTGGGTTAATGTCGGAGGTAACATATCGGAGCCTATCTCAGTAAAAAATGGAGTGAAACAGGGGGATACTCCAGCACCGACCCTGTTTACCATATACTTTGCAATGGTTTTCTGTATTGCATTCAGGAATTGCGAGCATTGTGTTTACATCCGATATCGAACCTCAGGCAGCATATTTAACACCAGGCGCTTTGCTGCAAAGACAAAAGTATTTACATCAATCATAAGAGACCTCTTGTATGCAGATGATTGCGATCTTGTAGCGCACACAGAGAGTGATATGCAGCACATTTTGAATGCATTTTCTGACGCTTGCACTGCTCTAGGATTGACTGTAAGTCTCAAGAAAACCGTCGTCATGTACCAACCTGCCCCTGGTAAGCAGTACACTGAACCAAATATCTATGTGTATGGTAAACGACTCGGAGTGGTTGATCAGTTTGTCTACTTGGGAAGCACTGTCAATCGATACAGCAACCTTGATAGTGAAATCTCACTTACGATTAGGAAAGCAAGTGATGCTTTCGGAAAGCTAGGCGGCTGGGGGAGGCGGGGAGGGGGGTGGGGGAAGCAAGGGATTAATTTTTTATTTTTTTTTTTATTTTTTTTATTTCGTGCGAGACATATGCAAGAAGATCTATATTTTTTTTAAAGGTGTACAAGGCATGTGTGCTTTCTTGTCTTCTTTATGCCTGCGAGACCTGGGTCACATACGACACCACCTTAAGCAATTGGAGCATTTCCATCAGATGTGTTTCAGACGGATCCATGGCATTCACTGGAGGGACCACATCAGTGATGTCGAGATTTTGGAAAGCTCTATGTGTGACAGTATAGAAGCTCTTGTGCTTAAGCAACGACTCCGTTGGAGTGGTCACCTTGCCAGGATGAAGGATTCTAGAATACCCAAAACAACTCTTTTATGGAGAGTTAGTTAAAGGAAAACGACCGCCACATAAACCAAAAAAGAGGTATAAGGATTCCTTGAAAGCCTCTTTGAAAGACGCTAACATCTCTGCTGATACATGGGAAAATATTGCTGCTGATCGTAATAAATGGAGAAAGACTGTATATGAGGGAAAAGTTGCCTTTGAGGCATCTCGAATCGCATACGAGAAAGTAAAGCGGGATGTGAGGAAGGGCATTGCTGTTGCAGTTCCAGACGGAGAGGGTGCTACTATGGTGCTGACATGCAGCGTCTGTGCGAGACTCTGCCTAAGCAAAGCTAGACTCGAAAGTCATCTTCGCAGTCATAAAGTAAGACCAGTGGTTGACTACCAGGCTGCTGTTGGAGATGCTACTCATCATGCTTGCCAAGCATGTGGTAGAGAATGTAAATCAGCAGGAGGGCTTAAGCGACATGCAAAAGTACATGAACTCCAACCACAGCCGGCTATTCTCAGTGAATGTTTTGGTTGCCGACTCTGTGCAAGACATTTTAGATCATTGGCTGGGCTAAAAAGCTACATTCGAACGCAGCGCTGTTAGTTGTTATCGTGTGTGTGTGTGTATAGATATGTTTATGTGTGTGTATATATATATGTATATGTATATCATTATTGTTGTTGTTATCGTTATTATTATTGTTGTTATTATTATTATCATTATTGTTATTAATATATATATATGTATATGTATGTATGTATATGTATGTATATATGTATATATATATATATATTTTTTTTTTTTCTCGTACAATGGCCATACTCGATAACGAGGGGGCAGCCATCATATGTATGTATAATTACATACATATATATATATATATATATATATATAATTAGAAGAAATGGTTCATCGTTGATATTTTATTACGCTAAATCGTGTTGGTCAAACCTCTGGGGATATGCGACCAAGAATTCAGCATCTTTCGCTGTCACTCACGATGTTAAATTATGCTGGCCGAGTACATATGCCGTTCATACGTGACAGCTTTGCTATAGAATAATAAAATCGACGATCAGCCATTTCTTCTAACAACCGAAAATAACAAATCGGTTGTTTAACAATTCAGCAACATTTGGACGTGAATCTACATGTGAATTTCGGTTCCAGAGTCAGAAACGAATATAGACGATCGTTTTTCGAGCTGATCGGCAGTGAAATATATGTAATATGGGATTAAATATGTATAAGAGGCGACACTGATTCTTTGTTCCCTATTTATTTCATATATTCAGAAGATCCCGTTAAGGGTGAAAGCAGCAATTCTTTGCTTAAACTTTAATCTGTAATTTTAATAAATATTTGCTCTACGGTTTTTATATATATTTATATATATAATCCTTATTCGGATTTTAGTCTTCGGATTTTAGTATTCACATTTATTATTATTACTATATATATATATATATATATATATATATATATATTAGTAAAAGGAAAAGAAAATACTGACAAATGTTTCCCAGTGAAAAATAGTTTAATTAGGAATAAGTATAAATTAGTAATAAGTATTGGTTAGTATTCAGTTTTAGTTTTAAGTTTTTACCGGTTGCGCATTTCTAATGCTTTTCAAAAATAATTTTGAGATAGAGTTCGTGATGTTTGCTCTAATCTCTCTCTAATCTCTAATTTGATGAAGGACTAGCGTCCGAAACGTTAAAACCTTATTCCTGTTATTTCAAGCGTTAACCTACTATATTCTTTCCATATACTGTACCGATTGGGTTGTTATTTCTGTTTACCTGTTACATACATACACACATTATATATATATATATATATATATATATATATATATATATACACATATATATATATATACATATATGTACGAGAGGTAAACAGAAATAACAATCCAATCGGTACAGTATTATATGGAAAGAATATAGTAGGTTAACGCTTGAAATAACAGGAATAAGGTTTTAACGTTTCAGACGCTAGTCCTTCATCAAAAGAAGGAATGAGAAATTAGATAGATTGAAGGGACGGGCGCGAAACATTATATATATATATATATATATATATATATTGGTAAACGGAATAGAAAATGCTGACAAATCGTTCACAGTTGAAAAACGGTTTAATTAGGAATAAAAGAGTATTAGTAATTGTATGCGTTAGTATTCAGTTGTGCTTCTCAATCTTGGCGCAAAACCAATTTTTTATTCACATTACCTCTACCGACCAATCAAAATTGTTTTGACCACAAGAATTTTTGCAAACACCAAGTAGCGCTGGAGCCACTTTTTTAACATAAAAACAGTCTTGGCGCAAAATCAATTTTTTACATTCACATGACCTCTACCGATAAATCAAAATTGTTTTGACCACAAGAATTTTTGCAACACCAAAGTAGCGCTGGAACCACTTTTTAAACATAAAAACAGGTAGAATTCCCAAAACTAATCAGATCAGAGCAAACAACACGGACACTCTATCTCAAAATTATTTTTGAAAAGCATTTAGAAATGCGCAACCGGTAAAAACTTAAAAACTTAAAACCACAACTGAATACTAACCCATACAATTACTAATACTCTTTTATTCCTTATTAAACCATTTTTCAACTGTGAACAATTTGTCAGCATTTTCTATTCCGTTTACCAATATATAATAACTTGTGTGTTACACCTCTATTCTTTTAACTATATATATATATATATATATATATATATATATATTTATGTGCTTGACGAGTAAGAGAAATGTAGTTTCAATATTTCTTTTATTAAGGCTAAATAGTGAGTCTTGTTACCCTAGAGTTTCGCCTGTATATCACAGGGTCATAAACTATTAATGAACACAAATGCATGCTACCTAATGTTTCAAGCTTATCATATATATATATATATATATATATATATATATATATATATATATATATATACATATACATACATATATATATATATATATATATATATATATATATACATATACATACATATATATATATATATACATATATATATATATATATATACATATATATATATATATATATATATATATATATATGTATGTATATATATATGTATATGTATATATATATATATGATAAGCTTGAAACATTAGGTAGCATGCATTTGTGATCATTATTAGTTTATGTCAGGTCACCACTTGGTGCTACTGGTAACATGTATTCCAGTACAACCTGTCCCATGGTCGGGTCGTTGGCGAATAAACTGGCAACCCCACTAAGGTTTCTTGGTGAGGAGGGTGACTTTGGACATCCTGCAGGACTAAAAACAAAACCTGTCAAAGGGCAAAGGAGCTCTTAAGAGTCAATGGCCATCCAAAATCACCGGGAGAGATGACCCCTTAGCCTTTGTCAAGGCAGAATTCTAGGAGAAGGAAAACTCTGATATAACACCTGCAACTCTGATGGTATCCAATGATGTTGACTTGTTCTTCTTTTTGGTAAATATCATCTTGGTTAAGAGAGTGGGACTGGATTTGTGCAGTGCCTTTGCTCACTATAAAAGCTTCACGGCACAGGCATTGCTTTATATCTAGAGATCTCTCTGCACTTGTCGTCACATGGTACCATGGGCCTAGCACCATGGGTCAATAATTGTCACAAGTGTAGTGTTTGTACCAGAGTTTTCAAGTCGCTGGCTGGACTAAAGTCACATTCGTTCAGCGCATCGGTAGGAGTTCTCCTACATGGATATAAAGTAGTGGCCATACTCGAAAACGAGTTGGCAGCCACCATATGTATATGTATGTATATATGTATGTATATATATATATATATATATGTATATGTATATGTATATATATATAAATATATATATATCTATATCTATATATATATATATATATATATATATATATATATATATATATATATAAAGTGAAGGCGCATGGCTTAGTGTTTAGAGCGTGGGCTTGCAATTGAAAAGCTGTGAGTTCGATTCTCGGACTGACCGGGTGATGTGTTGTGTCTTTGCTCCAGTTCACTCATCAGCTGTAGAAATGAGTTGCGACGTCACTGGTGCCAATGTGTATTGGCCTTTCCCTTGAACAACAATGGTGGCGTGGAGAGGGGAGACTGATATGCATGGTCGACTGCTGGTCTTCCACAAACAAACATTGCCAGGCATGTGTCTCAAAGAGAAACTTTCTCGGTGCAAAACCATGCTCCTTAATGACCGAGGGAGGCCACAAAAAAAATGTATATAAAAAGAGATCGATTATACAATATATAACGATCATGTGGCTCTATGATGGCTCCATGGGAAAATTAAGACCAATAATCCAAGACATTAGAGCTTTGCACACTGCCAATATCACAGGAAACCACAAAACTGTTATTTTGCAGAGAATAATCTAACTAAAAAAAATAAGGATACAGAATAAGTATAATACTTACACTGCCACTAGGTTTTTACTGTGTGTGTGTGTGTGTGTGTGTGTGTGTGTGTGTGTGTGTGTGTGTGTGTGTGTGTGTGTGTGTGTGTGTGTGTGTGTGTCGTTCAACATTAAAAAGTCAAACACAGAAATACAATTGCACGAAGTCTTATTAGTTTCATGCTTGTTGGAAAATGAAAATGAATCTTTCAACATATCGGAGCTTAGTCCTTTATCAGGAGGAGTGAAATTAGGGGGTTGAAAAGTGTTTGTCAAGATGTGTGACGTGGGCGGATAAGTATATATATATATATATATATTATTAGGTTATGCAAGAAATGCTTAGGATTAAACTGAATGCAGTAATGGTTAATTACTACACTAAATAGAGTCGACGTACGGTGAGGGGGTTACTCAACGAGTTACAAAAGAACAGTTAAAGAAACTAGGTTTCCGATTTTTTTATATTCCGAAGTGTAGATAAAGAATGATTAATAAAACAGGTAGAAATCATAAAAAGGTAATTTATTCCAAGTTTTTACAAATGTTTCTTTAGTAGTTACTCAGCCTAGTCATGCTATATGCAAATTAGTAGTTATTAATTTGCAAATACTCAATTTTCAAATGATGATCGTACCACCAAATCTTCAGAACGAATGGTTGAATCATGGTTTCTTTATATTTCTTAAAGGGAGTAATTGGGGAAGATAGAGTAGAAAAGGAAGAGAGAAAGAAAGGGAGAGGCAGAGATGGATATGTAGGGGTAGGAGAAATGGGAGAGAGAGTTGTGAAGAATACAGATAGCTTAATCTAAATGTTGTGACTGGGGTCCAACAAGTGGTTTTATTATACTGCTTACTCTCAAAGTGACAACTTAGGCATTGTGTTGATATTATCAAGTTTGTAATTATTTATTCCCACAGAGAGCAGGTTGATAGATGTGGAGAAGGAGGGAGATAGACAGAGAGCGAGAGAGAGAGAGAGAAAGAAAGAGAAAAAGAGAGAGAGAGAGAGAGAGAGAGAGAGAGAGAGAGAGAGAGAGAGAGAGAAAGAGGAGACAGAAAAGGTTAAGAGAAGGGAAGGAAAGGCGATATACACCGAGTTGATAGTTGTAGTTTGCTGATCGTACTTAAGCATCCATTTATTACGATATATATATATATATATATTACTTCACTCTTTGCTCGACCCTCCAGGGTTGTTGGGGCGCCAATTATGCGGCGCATCCTGGGTAAATACAATCCTTAAAGCGGTACCCAAGCATGACCCAATTCCAATGATTGAAACCAGTAAAATAGTAATATGTAAAACATTATATAAATATATGTCATAAACATAGATACAAACACGAATATATGGATATTTTATTATTTTATATTTATTTCAATTGTCAAGTCTTTAGATTGTTGCCATTTGGGGTGCCGCCTTGAAAGCATCTAGCCGATGTTGTTCATCATACAATATTTATGTTTTCAATTCTGGTGTATATCTCATCGATTTATTTTGGTGAAATCGCATTTTGGTGAAAAGCATAAACAAACTGTAACCACACACACACATACGCATGCACAAAATAGTTTTTCGTTTTGTTTTGTTTCCATTCGTTGTCTAATGTAGTGAACGTGTGTTCCCCCCCCCCCCCCCACACACATTTATTTTAATGGCTTACGTTTTCTAACATGATATCTTACTTTCCTCTTCTTGCTTTTTTTCTTCCAATTTTTTTCTTTGTTTCACTCATGTTTTACGTACTATGTGAGGCACAAGACATTTTCCCTAACGTCACACAAAATTGTATATGTTTGTAGCGTAACGGCTATAAATTACTGTTTGTCTTTCTTCTGTCACTCCTTTGGACAGCGTTTGGCTCTTTCCAACGCTGTGACTCCGGTTGGATAGACCCGTAGTACCGTTGGTAGGGGTTGAAACTGCCCAAGACTATCTCAACGGTCGATGAGCATGGAGTTCTGTGTCCTTCGTTTTTACATTTATTTTTTTTTTAAAAAATCGTTTTTTTTCCCGTTCGTTGTCCTTTGTTAATTTTCTTAAGTTTATATATATATATACATACATATGTATATATATATATATATATATATATATATATATATATATATATATATATATATATATATATATATATATATATATATATATTTATTTATGTATATAATATATGTATATAATTGTTTCTTCTTTTGGCACGAGGCCAGCAATTATCCCAGTGTATTACTGGTACGTTATTTTATCGACCCCGTAAGGATGAAAGGCAAAGTTAACCTCACCTTTCTTCCTTACAGGGTCGATAAAATAAAGCACCAGTAATATAATATATATATAATATGTATTTATGTATATAATATATATATATATGTATATATATGTATATATATATGTATAATATAAAGGTTTACATATACATTAAGTCATAGATATATATGTTGCAACCGGTCACTATGTGGCTCTATGAAGAATTAATAAATTAAATAATCAGAGCAATATATCATAAATCATGTCCTTAGAATTATTAGATAAAATATATGGTTAATTATGCTAATTCGGAGAGGAAATGGTATATATTTTATCTAATAATTCTAAAGACATGATTTATGATATATTGCTCTGATTATTTAATTTATTAATTCTTCATAGAGCCACAAAGTGACCGGTTGCAACATATATATATATATAACTTTATGTATATGTAAACCTTTATATTTAATAATCTCCCGTTAGGTTGAGATACAATTAGGCGATATTTGGCTGCGCTTTCTAGCAACAAGCCTACCCGCCGTAAGCAACTAATCACATTCTTTGACCACTGGTAGATCACGATTCTTAGCCATTTTTGAATCTATTTTTGGCGCGATCACTTTGGAAAACTAAATGTCTAATTTTGAGTTTGTCTCCTGATGAATCCGATACTCCGGACATATCCTATTAATTGGATGTCTAAAAATACGGATGAAACCATGGTAGAGATATAATTACGGTATGTACACATTTCTTCTAAGTTTGAATTTACACCTAATTGTGTATGGTTGACGGTATATTTAGTCAGTTTCTACATGCTGTTGAAATGTTGGATAAATACTCTATAGGGGCCACCGCGAAGAGGCCGCTTTCGGTTATTTGTCGGAAATTTCTTCATAAGAGCCTTTATTCTTATAGCTTGGTCTAATTGATTTTTTATATGGTTAATTATGCTAATTGGGAGTGTAAATGGTATATATTTTATCTAAAATAATTCAAAGAACATGATTTATGATATATATATGTATATATACATATATATGTATATATACATGTATATAATATATATATATATGTATATAATATATATATGTGTATATATATATATATATATATATATATATATATATATATATATATATATATATACGAGGTGTGTCAGAAAAGTTCCAGGGCTGATGTCACAAAAGATTTATTTCAAACCCAAACTTCACACTGAGAGTGTTCTCCTTCAAAGTACCCCCCTGGAGTATGTAACTGTAATCTTAGCTCTCTGCAGCGATCAAAATGTTTTCTTCATAATTTTATATACATGTCCTCTGTTTCAGGTCGTCAAGCAATGAGCACAGAGCAACGAACAAACTTGAAATTTCTGGTACGGTTGGGGAAAACTCCGTTAGAGGCACTGGGATTGCTGCAGCAAGTGTATGGAGATGAGACGATGTCATGCTCACGTGTTTTTTCGTGGTGCAAGAGGTTTAAAAGGACGCGAGGACGTGGAAGATCACCCCAGGAGCGGAAGGCCCTCAACAACCAGGACTGAGGTCAACGTTGAGCGCGCCAGGCAGATGGGGCGTAGCGATCGTCGGCTGACTGTTCGACTGATGGCAAATGAGTTGGGCATGAATCGGGACAGCGTCTGGAAGATTCTCACTGAAGATTTGGACATGCGGAAAGTCTGCGCTAAGATGGAGCCAAAACTGCTGAACGATGACCAGAAGGGTCGACGCATGCAAGTGTGCCAGGACATCCTCGAGCGTCTTGAAACCGAACCAGACTTGCTAGAGACAGTCATCACCGGTGATGAGTCATGGATCTTCGAGTACGACCCGGAGGGGACCTGTTTTAAAGACGTGGACGACATCAAAAAGGCTGTGACGACGGAACTGCGGAGGATCCCGGAAGAATCCTTCCAGGAGTGCATGCAAGTGTAGCAGAAAAGGATGGAAAAGTGCATTAGACTCCAGGCGGATTACTTTGAAGGAGAAAACTGTTAGTGTGAAGTTTGGGTTTGAAATAAATCTTTTGTGACATCAGTCCTGGAAGTTTTCTGACAAACCTCGTATATATATTAATTTATAACTCTGTAACGTTAACTGTCTCTAATACGTAAGCATCTCAATGACAGGAGATTAATGAATTATTCACTCAGATATATCAAACTTAAGCCAAAATCTTATTTTGGTGGCGATACAAGCCACATCGGCTAAAAAAGTCGGTTTTAACTTATATAATACTCCGACTATGGTTTCTGAAACTCAAAATACAACATCAGGAAATCCAAGATTTGGAATAACCAATATTGGAAGAATTTAAGTTTCTTCATCAGAAGGTGAATTCTTCAGAGAAATAAAACGACAAGTTGAAAATATATCATATATACCTTTCCGCTGCTAGACCATATGATGAACAAGGTGTTGTATAGTTGAATTTCTAAATTAATATATTCCAGCCAAAAGAACAAGTTGAATATATATGATACATACCATGCCTTTAGTAGAACATATGGCGAGACAACGTGTTACAATACTGAAATGCTGTATGAATATTTTATACTTAAGGTACTAGGAAAATACGACAGGCACATATTGATGCTGGAAATAACAGCCAAAACCATCTAAATCAGCTCAACATTGATGGAGCAGTGAATATTAATTCATAATTTTATAAAGATAACTATCTCTTATATCAAGATATGGGCTCTACAGGGCTAGAACTGTTTCATTCAAAAGAAATAATCAGGCTTTCCTGGCGGTAATGTGTATGCATATATATATATGCATATATATATATATATATATATATATATATATATGTATCATAATCTATAAAGCTCAGTGTGTGGTCATGCTCCTTCGTTATAGAAATCTACGATATAGAATTTCTTCAATTGAAATTTACAATTCAGTACTCGAAATAGTTTCGATTGCGTCTTGACGCAGATAATTTTTTCAATTTCACCCACAATTACGCAAAAAATAGATAAAACTCAATATTTTACGATTTTCCTCTCTCATTTAAACTGCTGAACTCTTTCTACTACCATTCAAAATCTATACAACTTCATACTTTCTGCTACATTCTCTTTCCAAGCTTGATGGTGATACTGTCCCTTCACACCACTCCCTACTGTCTTAAATTTAGAAAACACATATCCTCTATGAGGTTACTAAACCTGCTAGAAACAGCAACTAACTCTCCCCCATATCACACCCCTCCCTACTGTCTTAAATTTAGAAAACATATCTTCTATGAGGTCACTAAACCTGCTAGAAACAGCAGCTAACTCTCCCCCATATCACACCACTCCCTACTGTCTTAAATTTAGAAAACACATATCCTCTATGAGGTCACTAAACCAGCTAGAAACAACAGCTAACTCTCCCTCATAACCCTCCCTGCTGTCTTAAATTTAGAAAATACACAGACAACCATGCAGAACAACTCCATCGCAGCTCTGTTGTTCGGCTGGCATCGTCTACGCGCGTGTTGCGCAAGTACTGTGAAACAATAAATTTCAACACTTTTTTGCACAGAGATAATATCCATAGGCGAAACTACAATTGTCACTGCTGGCGCAGCTCATGCTTCCAGGTCTGCAATTCATTCACGCAGTGCTGCCATAAAATGTGTGGTGCAACCTAACTTTGGTAACTTAATGACCCCGAGCAACGCCGGGTTTTAATGGTAGAATATATATATATACATGTATATATATATATATATATATATATATATATATATATATATATACTTGTATATATACATGTATATATATATATATACATGTGTATATATATATGTATATATATATATACATGTATATATACATGTATATATATATATATATACATGTATATATGTATATATATTTATATATATACATGTATGTATATATATTTATATATATACATGTATATATATATATATATATATATATATACATGTATATATATATATATATATATATATATATATATATACATGTATATATGTATATATATTTATATATATACATGTATATATATATATATATATATATATATATATATACATGTATATATATACATGTATATATATATACATGTATATATATACATGTATATATAAATGTATATATATATATATATGTATATATATATATATATATATATATATGTATATATATGTATATATATATATATATATGTATATATATATATATATGTATATATATATATATGAATATATATCTGAATATGTATATATATATATATATGTATATATATGTATATGTGTATATATATATATATATATATGTATATATATATATATGAATATATATCTGAATATGTATATATATATGTATATATATGTATATGTGTATATATATTCTCTTTTACTCTTTTACCTGTTTCAGCCATCCGGCTGAGGCCATGCTGGGGCACCGCCCTTGTTGCTACACATTTTATCTCCAGCCTGTATAGGTTGGCCACTGGTGTAGGAGGGAGTTTGTTGCTGCTGCCCTTAGGTTTCCCTCGTGTCTTGCTGTGGACTCATCCGGGATCCTGGATAACAAGGTGTCGAGATGTTTCTTAAAGACATCCACCTCCACGTCATGCAAGTCTCGCAGATGCCTCGGCAGCCTGTTGAAGAGTTGAGGGCCCTTGAATCCCAGGCTATTGCAATACCTGCTCCTTATTCTAGATGTGGAAGACGGGACCTTTGACACCACACAGTGACGTCCTGTTCGACGGTTGGTCCAGCTCCCAATGCCAAAGTTTGGTGCTAGTCCCTCCAGGATTTTCCACATGTAGATCACTGCGTATCTCTCCCGTCTTCGCTCCAAGGAGTAGAGGTTCAGTTCCTTCAGCCTCTCCCAGTAGCTCGTCTCCCTCATCTTGGCAATCCTTTTGGTGTAGCTTTGCTGGATTGCCTCAAGCTCCGTGGTTAGTTTGACACTATGGGGTGACCACAGCTGGGAGCAGTAGTCCAGGCGGCTTAGGACAAAAGTCCTCCACAGTGTCAACATGGTGTCTCGATCTCTTGTAAGGAAAGTCCTCAAGATCCAGCCAGCGAATCGTCTATATATATATATATATATCTGAATATGTATACATATATATATGTATATATATGTATATATATATATATATATATATATATATATATATATATATATATATATATATATATATATATATATATATATATATATATATATATGTATATATATGTATATATGTATATATATATATATATATATATATATATGTATATATACATATATGTATATATGTATATATATATATATATATATATGTATATATACATATATGTATATATGTATATATATATATATATATATATATATGTATATATATGTATATATATGTATATGTATATATATATATATATATATATATATATATATGTATATATATGTATATGTATATATATATATATATGTATATATATGTATATGTATATATATATATATGTATATATATGTATATATATATATATATATATATATATATACATGTATGGGTTCTACAGTACGGCTGTTACTTTAATATAAGTATGTATACGTACATATATATATGTATACAGACGTACAGTAGTATGTATATATATATACATACATGCACACATATATGTACGTATGGATTTACCGAGCATTTATTTTAATGCTCGGTTTGTTTGTAAACAAACATCCCATATATATATGTGTGCATGTATGTATATATATATACATACTACTGTACGTCTGTATACATATATATATATATATGTACGTATACATACTTATATTTAAGTAACAGCCGTACTAAGAGTGAGAAATGATATTTCGTTTCATTTTTTTCCATTTATCGTTTTCGGTGCGCCCGGCCGATTAACTCACTCGATATGCAAATTAGGCTGCTCAGCCGTTAATATGCATAAGGAAAGTATATACTTTCAGACGTTCAATCATCAGGCAGGAAGGTATACGGTGCTGACGATAGCTAATAAGCTTGAAACTAGTACATCGTTCCTTTGTCAGTGTTGAACAAAAGGGCAACGATGGTTGCTAAACACTGTTTGGCTTAATTCGGGATGTTTGTTTACAAACAAACCGAGCATTATAATAATGCTCGGTAAATCCATACGTACATATATATTTGTGTGCATGTATGTATATATATACATACTACTGTAAGTCTGTATACATATATGTATGTACGTATACATACTTATATTTAAGTAACAGCCGTACTAAGAGTGAGAAATGAAATTTTTTCCATTTATTTATATATATATAATATACATATGTATATATATGTTTGTATATATAAATATATATATATACATGTATATATATATACATGTATATATCGTATATATCTATATACATGTATATATATATATATATATATATATTTGGATTTAATGCTCTGAAATAGCAATATATATGTGAAGACAAACATAGAATATTCGAAAATATTCTGTATGTTTATAATAAACATTTTGAAGACCCAATCGCTATAGAATAGAATACGTCACGTATTACAATTTGAGATTCTCGATAAAAGCAAGGGAAGTAATCTACGCGTTTCATTCTTATTAGAAATCATCAGGATTACATATCCAATGCTTTTATCGAGAACGACACAGCTAGAGACTTATAGAATACTTAGCTGTGTACAGGAACTGGTTTGAAAGAGTGGTAGCCGGTCCGGCAGAAATTAGAATTTGGATTTAATGCTCTGAAATAGCGATATATATGTGAAGACAAACATAGAATATTCGAAAATATTCTGTATGTTTATAATAAACATTTTGAAGACCCAATCGCTATAGAATAGAATACGTCACGTATTACAATTTGAGATTCTCGATAAAAGCAAGGGAAGTAATCTATTATAAACATACAGAATATTTTCGAATATTCTATGTTTGTCTTCACATATATATCGCTATTTCAGAGCATTAAATCCAAATTCTAATTTCTGCCGGACCGGCTACCGCTCTTTCAAACCAGTTCCTGTACACAGCTAAGTATTCTATAAGTCTCTAGCTGTGTCGTTCTCGATAAAAGCATTGGATATGTAATCCTGATGATTTCTCATAAGAATGAAACGCGTAGATTACTTCCCTTGCTTTTATCGAGAATCTCAAATTGTAATACGTGACGTATTCTATTCTATAGCGATTGGGTCTTCAAAATGTTTATTATAAACATACAGAATATTTTCGAATATTCTATGTTTGTCTTCACATATATATCGCTATTTCAGAGCATTAAATCCAAATTCTAATTTCTGCCGGACCGGCTACCGTTCTTTCAAACCAGTTCCTGTACACAGCTAAGTATTCTATAAGTCTCTAGCTGTGTCGTTCTCAATAAAAGCATTGGATATGTAATCCTGATGATTTCTAATAAGAATGAAACGCGTAGATTACTTCCCTTGCTTTTATCGAGAATCTCAAATTGTAATACGTGACGTATTCTATTCTATAGCGATTGGGTCTTCAAAATGTTTATTATAAACATACAGAATATTTTCGAATATTCTATGTTTGTCTTCACATATATATCGCTATTTCAGAGCATTAAATCCAAATTCTAATTTCTGCCGGACCGGCTACCGCTCTTTCAAACCAGTTCCTGTACACAGCTAAGTATTCTATAAGTCTCTAGCTGTGTCGTTCTCGATAAAAGCATTGGATATGTAATCCTGATGATTTCTAATAAGAATGAAACGCGTAGATTACTTCCCTTGCTTTTATCGAGAATCTCAAATTGTAATACGTGACGTATTCTATTCTATAGCGATTGGGTCTTCAAAATGTTTATTATAAACATACAGAATATTTTCGAATATTCTATGTTTGTCTTCATATATATATATATATATATATATATATATATATGTCAGGTCACCATTTGGTGGTACTGGTAATATGTATCCCAGTACAACCTGTCCCATGGTCGGGTCGTTGGCGACTAAACTGGCAACCCCACCAAGGTTTCTTGGTGAGGAGGGTGACTTTGGATATCCTGCAGGACTAAAAACAAAACCTGTCAAAGGGCAAAGGAGCTCTTAAGACTCAATGGCCATCCAAAATCACTGGGAGAGATGACCCCTTAGCCTTTGTCAAGGCAGAATTCTAGGAGAAGGAAAACTCTGATATAACACCTGCAACTCTGATGGTATCCAATGATGTTGACTTGTTCTTCTTTTTGGTAAATATCATCTTGGTTAAGAGAGTGGGACTGGCTTTGTGCAGTGCCTTTGCTCACTATAAAAGCTTCACGGCACAGGCATTGCTTTATATCTGGAGATCTCTCTGCACTTGTCATCACATGGTATCATGGGCCCAGCACTATGTGTCAATATTTGTCACAAGTGTAGTGTTTGTACCAGAGTTTTCAAGTCGCTGGCTGGACTAAAAAGTCACACTTGTTCAGCGCATCGGTAGGGGTTCTCCTACATGGATGTAAGGTAGTGGCCGTACTCGAAAACGAGTTGGCAGCCACCATATATATATATATACATGTATATATACATGTATATGTATATATATATATAAATGTATATTTATATATACATTTATATATACATTTATATATATATATATATATACCAGTACATGTATATATATATACATGTATATATATATATATATATATATATATATATATATATATATATATATATGTAAATATATATACATGTATATATACATATATATATACAGAATGGGGGTGGTAAAAAGCAGTTAGACCATTACTCACCAGAGTACTCGATACTCGGGATAGTAGAGAGGGTAATATGAAACATTCGGAACCCCGACGGCTGAGCTCTTGTCAAGCTGTTAAAACGGCCGGAGCTCAACCGTGGGAGACCCGAATTTTTCATATATACATATATATATAAATTGAAACAAAATGAAAACGAAATTTCATTTCTCACTCTTAGTATGGCACTTACTTAAATGTAAGTATGCATGTATACGTACATACATATATGTATACAGACGTACAGTAGCATGCACATATATATATATATATACATATATATACATACATATGCATACAGGTACACATACATATATGCACGTATCAGTTTAGCGGCGCTAACGTCGCTTTGTTCGTTTGTAAACAAACTGAACAGCCTGAATTTATGCCATACGGTGTTAAGGCAACCACGTCACCTTTTTGTTCAACACTGACACAGGAACGATGTACTAGTTTCAAGCTTGTTAGCTATCATCAGCACCGTTTACCCATCTGCCAGATAGTTGAACGTTCGAAAGTATATACTTTCTTATGAAAATTAACGGCTGAGCAGCCTAATTTGCATATTGAGTGAGTTAAATCGGTCAGGCATACCGAAAACGATAAATTGAAACAAAATGAAAACGAAATTTCATTTCTCACTCTTAGTATGGCACTTACTTAAATGTAAGTATGCATGTATACGTACATACATATATGTATACATATATGCATATGTATGTATATATATGTATATATATATATATGTGTGCATGCTACTGTACGTCTGTATACATATATGTATGCACGTATACATGCATACTTACATTTAAGTAAGTGCCATACTAAGAGTGAGAAATGAAATTTCGTTTTCATTTTGTTTCAATTTATCGTTTTCGGTATGCCTGACCGATTTAACTCACTCAATATGCAAATTAGGCTGCTCAGCCGTTAATTTTCATAAGGAAAGTATATACTTTCGAACGTTCAACTATCTGGCAGATGGGTAAACGGTGCTGATGATAACTAACAAGCTTGAAACTAGTACATCGTTCCTGTGTCAGTGTTGAACAAAAAAGTGCCGTGGTTGCCTTAACACCGTATGGCATAAATTCAGGCTGTTCAGTTTTTTACAAACGAACAAAGCGACGTTAGCGCCGCTAAACTGATACGTGCATATATGTATGTGTACCTGTATGCATATGTATGTATATATATGTATATATATATATATGTGCATGCTACTGTACGTCTGTATACATATATGTATGTACGTATACATGCATACTTACATTTAAGTAAGTGCCATACTAAGAGTGAGAAATGAAATTTCGTTTTCATTTTGTTTCAAATTATCGTTTTCGGTATGCCTGACCGATTTAACTCACTCAATATGCAAATTAGGCTGCTCAGCCGTTAATTTTCATAAGGAAAGTATATACTTTCGAACGTTCAACTATCTGGCAGATGGGTAAACGGTGCTGATGATAGCTAACAAGCTTGAAACTAGTACATCGTTCCTGTGTCAGTGTTGAACAAAAAGGTGACGTGGTTGCCTTAACACCGTATGGCATAAATTCAGGCTGTTCAGTTTGTTTACAAACGAACAAAGCGACGTTAGCGCCGCTAAACTGATACGTGCATATATGTATGTGTACCTGTATGCATATGTATGTATATATATGTATATATATATATATATATGTGCATGCTACTGTACGTCTGTATACATATATGTATGTACGTATACATGCATACTTACATATATATATATATATATATATATATATATATATATATATATATATATACATATGCATACACACACACACACACACACACACATATATATATATATATACATTACATACACCAACACTACTAAATGTTATCCACAAGATTCGAGGGTATAGTAGAGTACGCTTATCCAAGGTGTAGTGTACTCATTTGACTGCAGCCATGTGGGATAGTACATGGCTGCAGTTGATCATATTGATCCGTTCTTAGTACTTTAGGTTTCAAGTGTGGTACTTATTTTATTGGTCTTTTTTCGTTGAACTACTAAATTATTGAACATAAACATATAGTAAATGTGAACACACACAGATATACAGATATATATGCACACGAGGAGCTTCTACAGTGTTTCCATCTATATTTCAGTTACAAGGCATTAGTTGTAGAAAACACTTGTTTTAGGTGCCACGCAATGAGACTGAACCCCAAAACACGTGGTTGTAAACCGAATTCCTTATCCACACAGGCATGCCTGGATTTAATATACTTTATACACCCACGACATATAAATATTGAAATTTGATATAACATAGTTGCGATTTAAAGTTTCGCCTCACATATGTCATATAAGAGTTGTTTACATAGGTCACTGATTTTAGAAAAGGCAATATATATATATATATATATATATATATACTCTAATTAAATTTTTCTCATCTAATCTCTACTTCATGCCTAGTGGGTTTTTTCTCTATACCTTTAAATCTCTCTCTCTCTCTCTCTCTCTCTCTCTCTCTCTCTCTCTCTCTATATATATATATATATATATATATATATATATATATATATATATATATATATATATATAGTAATGATATACACACACATATATATATAGTAATGATATACATACACAGATACATAGGTATATGCAGTCGGGACTTTGAAGAAGAAATAGGTATATTTTTGTCTATTATTTCCTAGTATTTTTATATTGATATATATATATATATATATATATATATATATATATATATATATATATATATATATACACACACACACAGGGTGTATACTCTTTGATTAGAATGCTGTTGAAGTGTGTATACATTTTTGGGGGACACCTTGTATATATATATATATATATATAAATATATATATATATATATATAAATATATATATATATATATATATATATATATATATATATATATATATATATATATATATCGTTTCTGAATTTGTTTAGCAAGATTCTTTATCTGAAATCGTGTGTTGAAACCTACTTTGGGAGGGTATTGTAAATTTATAAATTTATAAATATATAATAAATTGAAGGAAAGCATGGTGCGTGTGTTTCTTATTGGCAACATGACCCTCCCAAAGTATAACAATATATATATATATATATATAAGAAACGAGGGAGAAAATAATATTTAAATATTTCTTTTAAGTATTTTGTGCAGCTCCTTTTGTTCATCATACAGTTTTCTATATAGATTCCGTAATATCTGTAAACAACTTTCTTTTGTATGATTGATCGGTGAGCAATAATGTGAGACAACAGATTGATATCTCGAACCAAAATAAATACATAAACTTCTATACATGTAAACTGTATACATAAATCCATCATTGATAAATACACCCAGATGTACTTATATTGAGATATATTAAAAATATCAAAATGCTAATCAAAATCAAAACCTGCAGCAGTGATCCAAAAAGTTGTGTTTATACACACACAAACGCACACACATATATATACACACACACATATATAGTACTATATTATATGATCAATGCACACATATACACACGCATATTGAACTTGTGTGGTCGCGATGATATTGTTATTTTATCACGAAGAAGTGTAAAAGAAAAAAAGTATATATATTCAAAACAGTTTGTAAAGTGCTAAATTCGAATTAAAGAGTAAATAACCATCTGACTCACCTGCATTGTGTTCGGTTGCCAGGAAGATGCCATCACATGGATTTCGCGTAAAATTTATCTCCGATAAAACTTCATTCTTTGAAATATTGTCAACGTAATATTGTTTTGATAATGATTTGTTGTTGGCGTCAGTCGTATTCATCCTCGATTAACATGCGGGATGTTCATCAGTTCTGTTGCTTTGCTTGCACGAAAACAGACAGAATACATTCTCCTATGTTTACATTCACATGTCTTCTTTTCTCACACACATACACATTCTTTACTTTATTTCTCCCTCTCTGCCTTTCTCTCACTCACACAGACAAACGCTTTCACGCCTTTTCTCCACCTACTATATAATTTTACTTTTTGTTTTCTTCTCTCTCCCACTCTGTTTCTCTGTCATTGTTCGTCTGTCAATTCGTCTCTCTTTTACCCCACTCTATATTTTACATGCTTTCTCCGTTTCCCTCTCGTACTGACTGTGTGTGTGTTTGCGATAATTATCAAATCATGTGTGTATATGCATGTGTGCGTGCGTATGTATGTGGCTATCTGTCTAACAGATAGATAGATTATATATATGGGGGTGGTTTATATGTGACTATCGCTCTCTCTCGCTATATATATATACATATATATATATATATATTAGGCGATATCCAATTTTAGCGGCCTAAATGCCGCTTACTTGCTGTAGTTGCTGCTTACTTCAATGTATGAGGCTATTCCAACAAATTTACATTCCCCTTTTTTTAGCCGTTAAAAGAAATATAGATTTATTTATTGTTTTTTTTTTTGCCATTTATTTGCCACTGGGGCATAGATTTCTTTATTTGCCCCTTTTTTGTTTGTTTGTTTGTTTTTTTTGCGATTTATTAGCCTTTTGGGGTCACACACACCCCCGTAGAAAGTGTGCGACCTTTCTGCCAGGGAGCACAGAGAGGGGGGGGGGGTGCTCCCTTCTTCTCTTACCTGTACAAGCCGATATAGAGAGATGGCCCACTTACACGGGCCATTATTGCTACTTTCACCCATCTTTCATGGAATTGGCTGGGACTGAGTGCGTTTTTCTCCACCTTGATCCTTCTTTCGAAGTGGTATCGGAAGAAGAGGACCATTTGTTGGCCGGCGACATATCCCCACAGTTTCCTCGTTGCAAACACATCTGGGACATTTCTTTTCCAAGGGGTTTCCGTCCCGGAATCCGTGTCTGTAGAGCCTTTCCCGAACGGGCAGGGCTCCTCGGTATAATAGTAAGTATTAGTGGTTGTAATAAAAATGCAATCAAAATGTAATAAATACCTTCACTGATTTCTTTCCTTATATTATCAACAGAAGTTGGTATGTCACCCAAAGTTCGCTTTGTATGTTCCCGAATAGCAGTGAATTTTGATAAAACTGTTTCTAATTCCTTCTCCACAGTAAGACAAATATCCATGTGTAGTTGAAGAGGATAAGTATGAAAGAACAGTCATTTAAATTTACAGATGGACAGATGTGGTGTTTGGCAAGGTTTGAGATATATAGAAAAATAATTATTTACAGAAATAATAATAATAAAGAATTATTATAATTTTTTTAAAGATTTATCTTTTTGGACTACACATGGATATTTGTCTTACTGTGGAGAAGGAATTAGAAACAGTTTTATCAAAATTCACTGCTATTCGGGAACATACAAAGCGAACTTTGGGTGACATACCAACTTCTGTTGATAATATAAGGAAAGAAATCAGTGAAGGTATTTATTACATTTTTATTGCATTTTTATTACAACCACTAATACTTACTATTATACCGAGGGGCCCTGCCCGTTCGGGAAAGGCTCTACAGACACAGATTCCGGGACGGAAACCCCTTGGAAAAGAAATGTCCCAGATGCGTTTGCAACGAGGAAGCTGTGGGGATATGTCGCCGGCCAACAAATGGTCCTCTTCTTCCGATACCACTTCGAAAGAAGGATCAAGGTGGAGAAAAACGCACTCAGTCCCAGCCAATTCCATGAAAGATGGGTGAAAGTAGCAATAATGGCCCGTGTAAGTGGGCCATCTCTCTATATCGGCTTGTACAGGTAAGAGAAGAAGGGAGCACCCCCCTCTCTCTGTGTTCCCTGGCAGAAAGGTCGCACACTTTCTACTGGGGTGTGTGTGACCCCAAAAGGCTAATAAATCGCAAAAAAAAACAACAAGCAAACAAACAAAAAAGGGGGAAATAAAGAAATCTATGCCCCAGTGGCAAATAAATGGCAAAAAAAAAAACAATAAATAAATCTATATTTCTTTTAACGGCTAAAAAAAGGGGAATGTAAATTTGTTGGAATAGCCTCATACATTGAAGTAAGCAGCAACTACAGCAAGTAAGCGGCATTTAGGCCGCTAAAATTGGATATCGCCATATATTATATATATATATATATATATATATATATATATATATATATATATATATTGCCATTCTGAGTTCAAATTCCGCCGAGGTTAACTTTGCCTTTCATCCTTACGGGGTCGATAAAATAAAGTACCAGTAATACACTGGGATAATTGCTGGCCTTGTGCCTAACGTAGAAACAATTATATATATATATATATATATATATATTTTATATATATATATATTATATATATAAATGAGAGGTATAGAGATTGTTTTAGCGAGAAGCTAATAGTATTCTATAACATATATGTGACTATAACGTCAAGATGGGAAAAGTAGTTAGCGTAAGATTTAGGAAAAATAATTCAAACTCATCTCAAAAGAGAATCAGGATACATATTATATATATATATATATATATATTATATATATATATATATTATATATATATATATTATATATATATATATTATATATATATATATATATATATATATATATATATATTATATATATATATATATATATTACTCTTTTACTCTTTTACCTGTTTCAGCCATCCGGCTGAGGCCATGCTGGGGCACCGCCCTTGATATATATATATATATATATATATATATATATATATATATATATATATATATATATATATATATATATATATATATATATATATATATATATATATTTATATATATATATATATTTATATATATATATATATTTATATATATATATATATTTATATATATATATATATTTATATATATATATATATTTATATATATATATATATATATATATATATATATATATATATATATATATATATATATATATATATGATGAAACACAAATACCAACACATCTGTATTTATATTGCAAAAGAAAATTTAGCCAGAATGAAGT
>OZ024740.1:377160675-377237470 GCA_964016885.1 Eledone cirrhosa | reverse complement strand
GTGCTAGGATTGAATAAGCCTGTAGCCATCGAGTCATCTATTTTATTTATTACGTCAGATAACAACGAATCAGTAGTAACAGAAAACATTTTGTAGTATCGCATTTGAGAATGACTTGGTCGTACCATTGGAGCATCTCTTCTTTGACAGCTTTTACGTAAGACAAAAGAAACTGATTTTGGTTAGCAAGGGAAATAAGAAATAATCAGGGCTGTGCAATAAAAGGTATATACTTACCTTCCTCCTCGTATTTTTGATTATAACACCTCGTTGTAAACAATGTCCTTTGTTTTTCCGCGTCGTGCAAATGCGAAAAGGTTTCCTCTGCTTCCCACTCGGGAACACCCAACATATAATTGTGAGAAACATGTCTCTTCCAAGAGGAGTCCGGCCACAGTCCTTGGGATTTGTTAATGGATATTGCAATGCTGACACGAATTGGAAATTGCAGACGTCTGAATGAAAAGAGAATTTCTGCTCCTGATAGAAGGAGAGGGGTTCTTCGAATGAAGACATCATCACCTTTTCCACATCCAGAAAGAATTGTTGCCTCGATAACATGTGACATCATTTTCTTTACCACCAGTCGTGTCCCATTGCATAGTCTTGGCGGATCTAGATTCCTAAGCAGCATTACAGGAGTTCCAACTTTAAGTCCTAATACTTTGGGAGGTAGTCCGGGGGGCTCCAATGAATTGAAAAATTCTGGAGATAGTTCACCACTTCATTTTGATCCGGGATTGCGTCGACAAACTTGTAAATGTGAAGATTTCCTAGAAGAGACAGCATTAACTGTTCTTTGAGTTTATTAACGGCGTGTTTTTTGGAGCCATTATTGTTCTTTCGCACAGCCAATTGTGATTTTGGTAATTTTCAGTCAAGTTCACTTTCAGCTCCTCCACAGAGAGACTGCTAGAAAGGGTAAAGACACAAAGAACGAAACAGACTGGTGAAACTTTTTCATATGTAACCCATTTGCAGCGCCGCAGCTCCATTATTATCATATTTACACATATATTTTTTCCTCCGCTGCCACCAGTCTGTTTCGTTCTTTGTGTCTTTACCCTTTCTAGCAGTCTCTCTCTCTCTGTTAGCCTCTTCCTCACCTTTCACTCACTCACTCTCTGTCACTACCTCTCCTCCTCCCCTTTCTTCCCGTTTGACCTGTCCGTAATCCTTTTCTCGCGGGCACTTGGTCAAGCCGGTATGAATTTTTTTTCTCTCTCTCTCTCTCGTCTGCGACTTCACAGAACTTATGTTTACCGAATTCGCAGACCAGACCCCTTCTTCCTCCCGTTAGACCTGTGCGAAATTCCTTCCTTGCTCACATTTCAACCAGGTTTGATGGTCTTTATTCTCTCGTTCACGATTCCACCGAATTTATATTCATAGAAATCTGGGACTTGTTTCTTCTTCATCACTTTCTGTTGCTTAAACCATTTTGTTTGTTTACCCTAGCGTCCCCCTTATTTACGTGTCCCAACGACTTTTTTTAGCCGTTGCTCGCACCAAGCTGAGGTATATGGCCTTTAATGCGACGAAATGCCTACGACGGTTGGAAGGCCACTGATGAGGACAAACTTTTTCATATGTAACCCATTTGCAGCGCCGCAGCTCCATTATTATCATATTTACACACACATATATATATATATATATATATATATATATATATATATATATATATATATATTAGTATCAGTGCTCTGAAATAGCGATGTATGTATGAATGTATGTATAGTATATTTGATAATATACTGTATGTTTATTTAAAAACATTTTGAAGACCATTTGCTATGAGTTTTAAAGTAGTGACTATGTCACTTACTTTGTCTCGGCAAAAACAAAGGTAAATAAACATACAGTATATTATCAAATATACTATACATTCATTCATTCATACATCGCTATTTCAGAGCACTGATACTAATTTCTAATTTTTGCTGGACCGGCAACTGCTCTGCTTAATCAGCTCTTAAACATCACTGGAATTCTATAAGAATCCAGCTTCGATAAGTCTCGGCAGAAGCGAGGGGATAAGCAATCTTGATAACCGTTTACAAACGAGAAACAGCTGTCGGTTGCTTCCCTTTGTTTTTACCGAGACAAAGTAAGTGACATAATCACTACTTTAAAACTCATAGCGAATGGTCTTCAAAATGTTTTTAAATAAACATACAGTATATTATCAAATATACTATACATACATTCATATATATATATAAAACGCGAAACCAAGGTTGTTAATCCGGCTGTTGTTTAAACGCAACTGTGTTTAAAAATCAGCACGTGCACGATATAGTGAAAATGGATTTTAGCGTTCTACCACTAAAATTCGGTGAGGGTAAAAATTATTTTAATGAATAACAGTAATATAGAATGTTTCTGTGTACTCATCATTTTAGTGTATTGATCTAAATATGCACAATTTCTTCAAACTAGCGCACCTTTTTCTTTAATAATATGCTTAGATATGGTGCAATATCACCTCTAATGCTTATACTCATATATTTCTCATTAGTTGCGCAAATCACTTGCTTAATATTTACTGCATGCTATATTCGTCTACTTTTAAAACCATGCTTAACTGTCACAGCATAGCGCCAATGGAAGTAACAGAAGACACTTCCTCGGGGTGCCATGCAACCTGAGTGAAACCGAAATCACGTGCTTACAAAGCGAATTTCGTAACACATATAAGTAGCCTAGATAAATAAAGTATCTCTGTACATATATGGCTGGTGGAAACAACTTCTATAATGTAGTCTTATATATCATTAACGTTCAACAGTGACATTAGTACATGAAATGTATTATCTGTTTACAGGCAAAAATACTGAATGATTTCTAAACGTAGCATCCACCTGTGCATGGTATTTTGCAGTATCTGTCATTAACATTACCATTAATATGCCTACCAACACTACTATCATAACCCAAACTACCAGCTTCTGCAGCTGTTAACACATGATTAACCCACCTACGAGTGGCAGGTACACAAAACAATAACTGTGCTAAAGGAGAACAAAATACAGAATAAATGCCTTTTCTCGCCAAGAAGGCAAAAATATCCACAACAAACAGTACCCGCAATGTAAAAAATAAAATAAAAATAAACTATTATAACTAAATAAAAATGGTACAACAAAAACGTCCTGCTAATACTGACGAGAATGAAGAAAATGGAAGGAATAAAGGAAAGAAAATTCAAGCTGAGAAACACAGTATTCAATGCTAAGACCAAAGTTGTTTTTATAGTCTTACACGCACTACTTCCCACCTGAAACGACGAAAAAGTTTTAATACATGATAAAGTATATTTTCCTGCTGTGAAAAAGCAATCGATCATTACATAGCTATTGGTTATTTATCTAGCTATTTATCATTTATAGATGCTTTTTTTTTTTATTAAAGTTATATCGGACATTTTGAGCAATAACTGTCGTTACCTACTGACTCCCAATTGTCTAAACATTGGCACACTCCATTTCTGATGGTGTGGTTGACAAAAAAAGGTTTGTACTTCGGCGGTGTAGAACAAATAATGTAATGAACTTCGTCCGAAAAGCATCGGTATTTCATCGGTGAAAGTCTCTCTCTCTCTCTCTCTCTCTCTCTCTCTCTCTCTCTCTCTCTCTCTCTCTCTCTCTCTCTCTCTCTCCCTCTCTCCCTCTCTCTCTCTCTCTCTCTCTCTCTCTCTCTCTCTCTCTTTATATATATATATATATATGTATATATATATAGTAATAATAAATGTGAAGACTAAAATCTGAAGTGCGCCCGATAAAGATTATATATATATACATGCATACATATATATATATATATATATATGTAAATCCGTAGAGAAAATATTTATTATTAGAACAGATTCAAGTTTAATCTGTACTTATATGTATATATATATATATATATATATATATATATATATTAGTACATGTGCAATGAGCTTTTGCAGTTTCCGCTTACCAACTTCTGAAAACGTAAAAAATCTCCAAGTTATTGCTGAAGAAGTTGATGCAAAATCTTATATAAACAACCCCTCTCCATGACTTACAAATACGCAACACAGAAAATACAGTACTATGGAATTTCTGTTCACGAACTTAATTCGTTCCTGAAGGTCGTTCGTCACCCGAAATGTTCGGAAACCGAATCTATTTTTTTCTATACGAAATGTTGAGAGAAAAATACAGTGAGAGAGAGACTGTGTGTGAAAGACAGCTAGTTATCACCATAGTAACTAATTACACAGCATATGATGCTTTCCCGCCGATACTCCAAGCTTGCTGCCAACCGTTGTTGCCGGCTTTCATCTTCGTTACTCGAGACATCGTTCCTGAACCGAGACGCTTTATGTTCGGAATAATTGTTCGTCGTGAACCGAGGTTCCACTGTGTTTGTAATTCAACGTGAGTGCATGTAGTTCAACGTGACAATAACGACTTCAAGGCGGGAACATAATTTCAATGTGAGAATAGCGATTCTTTTGCAAGCTTATATCGTTTAAACACAATATAAACTTGCTTGATTCAATTAGCCCTAAATACAGAACGCATATTCGCTTACGAAAGGGAAAACTTTATCAGTTGGAAAGTACGATATTATAAACAAAATAAAAAGGGAAGACCGCTTCTTTTTCATTGCGATAGTAATAGCTTGGATTTTAAGGAATTATTGCATTGAAAAAACCTGACGGAGTGTGCGAATTCTAAAACCGTTGCCTGTTTTAGGCAGAGTGTGGCACCATTTAAGAGTTAAGCGTATGCATCATCAAGTGAACATGGAACAAAGAAGACAAAAGTGTTCAACGTTGTTTGTTGTCAGCTTATAGATTATTATAATTGTTGACCGATGCTATAGCCGAGCTTATCTCTGAATGAACTGGAAGATACTGAACTGGAACAATATCCTGAATTGTTTGCCTCATTAGCGAATTAATAAAATTGCTGATATTACAAATGATATTACGATGTCATGTCATGCGCTCTGTTCGTCCATCAAAATATCGGAGTCAAATTTATGTGTTAATCTCATTTGAAATCGCTATTATCACTTTTTAGACGTAACGTCTCATTTTCAAATCTTGAATCTCATTTTAAATCGGAAAGACCTTACGTTGAATCGTTATGGCCCACTTTGAAAATTACAATTAATAATCTCAATGAAATAAAAAAAACAACAACAATAATATAAAAACCAAAAAAGTACGTCGCAAAGGCACACGGAACTGCATTTGGTGCGCAGCGAAATTAAAGAGTAACAAGAAAACAACTAAAATAATAATGGTATTCATAACCATAATTGTTTCTACTTTTGGCACATAGCCAGCAATTTGAAAGGACGGCGAAAGTCGATAAAACGACTCCAGTTCGTTACTAGTACTTTATTTTAGCAACCCCGTAAAAATGATATCCTAACGTAAAGGGACGTATGTATATGCCATAAATCATGTTATCTGCCGCTCTACCGATACTGCCAATCCACTGACAGCAAGTGCCAGCCTCGTCGATAACAACTTGGCCCAAATTTTAAACTCTATATCTAGCAGTGTTATGGGCCTAAATTTATCAATATGGTCTCCCTTGTTCGGGTTCTTTGTCAGCAGCGCCACCACTTCACCGCTCACGGAACTGGGAATTCTGCCGTTCTGCTGCCAGTTGCAATAGACTTCTGCTAAGAGGTCACTGAACAACTCAAGCAAGTAAACGTAAAGCTCGTAGGCAGACCATCCAATCCAGGTGATTTATCTCCCGTGCAGTTAGTCATTGCCTCCCGTATTTGAGTGGCTGTTATCGGTTTTCACAACATTATCCCCGTGGTCGAGATCCGCAGCAGGCTATCAAAGTAGGCACTGAAATCCATTACCCACCACCACTCACGGACAGTTGAGTGAAGTGATTGCTGAAAAGCCGCTTATATCTGCCTGGAATTGAGTAACATGTACCCACAATGGTCCGCCAAAGACCAGATTTTGGCTTTGTTACCACGCCACGCTTCCGCCACTCGGGCCCATCAAACGCCTTTCGTTCCCTGGTAACTAAGAGCACGCACCCTAGTTCTGACAATGCAGTGTTTGTGTTTTGTATTGAAGAATTAGTCCAGAGCCAATCTCGCCGCAAGCTCGTCGGTTGCGTTACTTTTCATAAAAGCTTCTTCTAGCTTTCTAACTATCTCATTCTCTAGTCTAGTTTTCTCTATCGTTAATCCTATACCAAACCTTATCGATTCTACTCTAATCTCACCTTTTAGGGCAAACGACCATTTGTCGTAGGCAATTGCCTCCATCAACGCCCACTTAACTAATTCACTAATCAGTCTCTGTAGGACTTGCGCGCTAGACAGGACGCGTTCAGCCTCAAGCAACCGGGTTCCTGCCTTTGAAGCCTATTGAAGTCGACTGTACAGATTACAAATTTGTAGACTGTATAGTCGACTATGTTGAATTGTGGACAGCTTATGTTAACCTTATCTGCTTCAAAATACATATCTAGATAAGACCTGGATGACCCGATACGGTTTGTCCATGTCGACATTGGCACTGTCGGGAAATCCAGTTGGTACCTGTCAGACAATTGGAAATGTGTGAGTCAGTTTGCGAGGCCTTTACACCCTCCTCCCCTATCTGCTGTCCCCAAACAGTCCCAGCATGGGTCTAAGCTACGGTTCCAGTTATCTACTTACAGTTACCTACATTCTTAGAAAAGTCTCGAGGCGCCTAAAGAAATCAGGGCGTCCTGCTTTTGTCGGGACATAGATAGCCACTAGCCACAAAGCATATCGTTCGCTGTTGGTCACGTTCAGCACCACCATCTTGCCTTCTGAGTCCAGGAAGATGGTCGGTATAGTGAAACGTAGCAACTCCACCTCCAGATTCCGGGCGGCTTGGTGATGTATACACCTCGTAGCCACTGAAAATGGGTGCCAAGGCTTATTTCTTGGAAACTCTAGTCTCACTGATAGCCACCACATTATGAGGTCTTTGAGTAGGTGGCTCTGCTTCCAAGACAACCCTAGATCACGAGCATTTATGTAGCCTAGTCTGAATGAGGCCGTGTTGGATAAAGAGGAGGAAAAAGTGGGGAGACCACTTAGATGCTTTTGGAGGAAAGACAATTGATCCGTCCTTCCAGCTAGTTGTGGGCTCCTGTACCGAAATGTCGGTATAATTTCTTTTGGAAAGTGTCCCTCAGTAGTCTCCAATTACATCAGGAATTTACATTTCAAATGTGTTTGTGATTTGTGCCATTTATATAGATTTGCTGTTGTTGTTGTGGATGTGGGTTCGTTTGCCAAATCTCACACTGGCAGTAAACCAACCATCAGCAGTCAGAATACAACCAAGAACCTTACTTACGTCAACAACAGTAGTAGGAATTGATGGTGGTGATGTGTTGGACTCCAGTATTGCGGTATATACATGTTCATATATTTTTATTGTATGAACTTTGTCGTTGTTGTTTGTGCTGGCTTTAATGTTTTTGTTACTGCTGCTGCAGTAGTGCTAATGTCTGTATTGGTGTTGGTGATATTGGCGGTAGTTGTAGTGACGTTCTTGTCGACATTTGGACTTGAATCCAAGTCGCTGTTACGTGACGCACACCTTTCGATACTTTGGTTGTAAGTAGGGAGCGTATCGCCTCCATTAACCCCCCCCCCCCCCCCCAAAAAAAAAGAAAACGGTTGTGAGCGTAAATTTTAAAAATAAAGTTGAAGTATTTCAGCCCAAGGTCCAAATATTATGGGGTCTCCCTTCTTGAGGGTATAGACTAAAACTTTATATATTCTCTTTGCAACAAAAAATTCTAACAGCAAAATAATTTAAATACGTTAAAACAAAACTTATTCGAGCTCACAATAGCATGTCTTCATGATAATAATGATGATGATAATTACACCAACAACACAATTCATTTAATTAAGCTCTGAGGACAATTACATACGATTTCATTCATTTATACAAAATTATGAAACGTTAAGGGGGAATTACCAATTTTATGCGAAGAATTATAAAGATAAAAATAAAGAGAGAGAGAGAGAGAGAGAGAGAGAGAGAGAGAGAGAGAGAGAGAGAGAGAGAGAGAGATAGAAAGAGAGAGAGAGAGAGAGAGAGAGTGAGAGAGAGAGAGAGAGAGAGAGAGAGAGAGAGAGAGAGAAAGAGAGAGAGGGAGAGAGATATAGAATAAGGGTGAGATAGAGACATAAACATTTAAATAGAAAAGAGGCGAGAATTCATTCTAAAAAGATAAATAGGGAGACTGGAGTAATAATATTTTGTTGAAAGGAAATATAACAAATTAGTGGAGATAAACAAATATTGAAAGATAGACACATGATTAATAGATATTTACCTTATGTAATCTAGAGATAATTATCTTATGAACTCAATTCCTCAGGTGATGGGAACTATTTCAGAAATGCAGAAATAATTCTTAATATATTTGGAGTGTAACATTTCCATCGAATCAAGGGATTGACTTCTTGCATTATGAACGTTTCGTTCTGTACGTAATATTTGTTTCTATATATAGCATGGGGTGTTGTGAAGTTCGTCCATTTCATGTAGGTTAAGTTCATGTAGGTCCATTTCATGTAGGTAAAATAAAATAAAATGAAACAATAAAAGAAAAGAGAGAAATGTAGAGACAAAAGAAATATAAAAAAGAGATGGTTAAAGAAAGAGAGAGAGAGAGAGAGAGAGAGAGAGAGAGAGAGAGAGAGAGAGAGAGGCAAAAACAAATAGAGAAAGATATATATATATATATATATATATATATATATATATATATATATAGGAGGAGGTTATAGTTCACTTGAAGCATTGTATAATGAGGTATAAACGTTTGAATATGTATCATAAAGCCAAAACAATGCAGGTATGGACATAGAAAAAAGAATGCAATTGCAAAAGATATTGTTGACAAATCGTCTTTTACCTTAGATTTATTTAAATGTCCTTAATTTTCGAGATAATATCTCTTCTTCAGAGGGAAATAAAGGTCTCAAACCAGCGTTCTAAATATCTTACCAAGCCATGCTGACAGGAAATAGTATAGAGTATCTGTTCTATCTCTAATGTCAAAGAGTTAAAATTAGGTGGATAAAGAGTAGTCTCCCTTTAAAAGGGCTTTGTTTAGGGTTTTTTTTTTAAATTTTTGTTTATATACATGCCTGTTTAAGTGTGTGGGAGAATGCATGAAGGTGTAAGTATGTGAGTGTGTGTGTGTGAGTGTGAGAAGATAAGTCTATTCGTAAATGTGGGAGATAGGTGTTATCTGGTGTTAGAACTGGTTTTGTGTGTGTATGTGTGAGAGAGAATAAGTGGAGGTGTAAGCATGTGTGTGTGTGCGTGCGTGCGTGTGTGTGTGTGGGGTGTGTAAATATGGGGCTAGAAGCCCTATCAGGTTATAAATTGGGTGCTGAGTTCTAGTCTATTATTGATTGGTGGTTGTGTTTTATCTATAATTAGTGATTCCTTAATTCTAAGATTGCCGAGGTTTCTTTCCTTAGTTTCTATCCTAACTGTTATGGTTTTGTCGGTGTTTTTGCATTTAACTAGGTGTTTCTTAAATGAGGAAGCGTTAGTATTGAGGTGTTCTTTTATTCTTATGTGGAGTGGTCTGGTGGTGCTACCTACGTAGAAGTTGTTGCATTTGTCACACTCTAGTCTGTATACGACGTAAGCCTGGTGGCATAGGTCTGTGTCGTTGATGGGGCAGTTGGCTAGTCTGCAGCAGTTGTCATGTCTGGTGGAGTGTCTTTTCGTTAGCTGTCCGCGTAGAGAAGGACCTGAGTGGGCCAGTTGGATATCTAGTCCCTCTCGTCTGATGGCTCTGCGGATGGCTGTTGTTGTTTCTTCACTGAAGTGTGGGAGCTTCAGGAAGCAAGTGTTAGTGCCTCGGGTGTGGTGTCCTCTGTTCTTTCTGGCTCGGTTTGTGGTGGATGTCGTGTATCCGTTCAGTTTGAGTACTTCCAGGAAATGTGTGGTGTGTGTGTCTCGGTCTCTAGCGTCGGTGCATTTGTTCCGGATACGTGCCAGTTCGTTCTTTATGTATCCAAACTTGGCACCGAGTGGGAGGGCTGATCTGAAATGTACGAACAGGTCCCTGCTGGCGGCTTTTTTATAGAAGCAGATGTGGATGTTGCCTTCCTCTGTTACCCTGAGTTGGAAGTCCAGTAGGGATAGGGATCCGCGGTCATCGGGGTGTTCCATGCTGAACTTTATACTGGCGTCCATGCTGGAGAATGCTGTGTATATTTTATCTGCCTCCTCACGGGATGATGTAAGGATGAGTATGTCATCTACATATCGGGTGAAGGAGGCATGGGAGTGGCAGGTGTTGAGGGCTCGGCATTCTAGCTGGTTCATGTAGGTGATGGCCAGCAGGCCCGATAGGCTGGATCCCATGGGTAATCATGTTGTCTGTCTGTATGTGTGGTGGTGGAAGGTGAAGTACGTGTTGTCTACTATGAAGGACAAAAGCTGGTGTATGTCCGTCGGGTGGAGGCCGTAGCAGTGGATGTCCTCTGCGACCATGCAGTCCGTCAATAAATCGACAGCTGGATGAGCGGGGACTGTAGAGGGAGACAACGTCTAGGCTAAAAGCGTATTTACTTAGTTTAAGTTGTTCTGGCTGGAGTTGGTGTAGTCTACGTGTAACTTCGTCGGAGCTACTGACATGCCCGGGAAAGGTGGAGAGTAGAGGCTTGAGGACCTGGGAGAGGAGCCAGGAAATTTTGTATAGGGGTCCTTCTATGCTAGAGACGATGGGTCTTATTTGCGTCTTAGTACTATTCTTGTGGGTCTTGATGAGGTGGTAGAAAGTGGACAGTCTGCTATTTCTAGTGGTGTAGTTGAGCTTAACTTTATTTGGGAGTTGTCTTCTCCTACAGATATCGAACCAAATGGAGTTGGTCTGTTTTTCGATCTGGGCTGCAGTCATGTCCGGGATCTCTGTGTATAATTCATTGTCGCTTAGGTGTTCAAAGGCTATGTTATTGTATGTGGCTTGAGAGATGACGCAAAACTCTTTACCCTGATAGGGCTTCTAGCCCCATATTTACACCCCCCACACACATACGCGCACGCACACACACACACGCTTACACCTCCACTTATTCTCTCTCACACATACACACACAAAACCAGTTCTAACACCAGATAACACCTATCTCCCACATTTACGAATAGACTTATCTTCTCACACTCACACACACACACTCACATACTTACACCTTCTTGCATTCTCCCACACACTTAAACAGGCATGTATATAAAAAAAAAAAAAATAAATAAAAAAACCTAAACAAAGCCCTTTTAAAGGGAGACTACTCTTTATCCACCTAATTTTAACTCTTTGACATTAGAGATAGAACAGATACTCTATACTATTTCCTGTCAGCATGGCTTGGTAAGATATTTAGAACGCTGGTTTGAGACCTTTATTTCCCTCTGAAGAAGAGATATTATCTCGAAAATTAAGGACATTTAAATAAATCTAAGGTAAAAGACCATTTGTCAACAATATCTTTTGCAATTGCATTCTTTTTTCTATGTCCATACCTGCATTGTTTTGGCTTTATTATACATATTCAAACGTATATATATATACTCACATCCACTCTTATATATATATATAGCGAAATATAATGAGTTAGTGTGTGCAGACGACAGAGAGAGTGAGTGAGAGAGCATGTGAGAGATAGTGAAAATCAGAAGGATTTATAAAGAAAGTGTCCTTGGCTGGAGAAAAGGGAAAAAAAGAGATGACACGCCAAAAAAGTGACGGGGGGGGGGGGGTGTAAGTTAGAGTAGGGGGAAGACGAAGCAAGAAAGTAGTGAATGACGGAAAAGGAAAGGAAAATGATATAGTAAATGGAAAAGAATTGAAAGTAGAAAAGACGAGTGAAAGACGTTTGCGAGACAAAAAAAAAAATAATAATAATAATAAAATGAATGGAAGAAAAAATAAAACGAATGAAAGAAAAAAAGAATAGAAGAAACAAAATGAGAGGATGTTAGAGAGAAATATAACAAATTATAAATCACAGAGAAATATTTTACATGACAAATATCATTTAAGACAGGTCCAGTGGAATAAGATCTGAGGCACCAAGACATAAAATATTACTTTTATTAAACAACGTACATTTAATCTAGTGAATACTACACTACTACAACAAACTCTATATAATAGGTAGTCTAAATAACACATTTCAGGTAGATGGCCTCTTATATTCATTTTATTTTATTTTATTTTATTGACTGGCCATTTAATCAAACTTTATTTATAACCTACACAAAATCGCTCATACATCGTACCCAGCTATAAAGAAAAACGACACGTTGTCAATGTAGACTTAGAGAGATCATATCTGAAAAGACAATGACTGATTGGTAACAGCCCAAACATCTTTGAACACTGATTTGCTCAGTTAAGTCTGACCTGACGTTAAACAACTACAACAATAAGAACTTGTATAAACACACAAACACAAGTCTCCCTCTAAGTACATATGTATGTATAGCTGTATATATATATATAGATATTACACACACACACACACACATATATGTATGTATGTATGTATGTATGTATGTATGTATGTATGTATGTATGTATGTATGTATGTATGTATGTATGTATGTATATATATATTAAAAAACATGTTTGTATAATCTAAGCAGTCCTAAATACGTTTAAATATATATATATATATATATATATATATATATATATATATATATAATGAAAATATACAATATATTCTTCGGCTCTGTTTAATTACATTGAGCTATACCTTTACTGTCATTTCTATAATACGAAGAGAGTGTCTAACTCCAACACACTCTAGTATTTCAATTCTTGTTACTGCTCCCGATTGGTTGAGCTTCCTCCTTTATACTGGTGTTTTGGCCTTTATATATATCTGACAGTATGCTAACAAAGAGTTACCTGCCTTTATCTCTGAAGAATATTCCCATCCCCTCTAGAAATACTTATGAAAAACTATTAATTGCTAGTGTTAACTCCTTCGTAAAAAGGATTAGATGGCGTGCTTTCCTCTATGATATTAATAGGAATAGGACTGACCCCAAGCATAGAACTCATTTCAATAACTTTGGCTTCAAAACTTATAAGAGCCCACCACATAATGTACTACTAGATAACTTTGAAAATGGCTTACTTTCCCTTGTCAAAAATATTAAGTATAGGCCATATACTAGACATGGAAATTATAATAAGTTTGACAAGTTCCAGTCTAGACCTAAAAATATTGTTAAGGGTTTTAGTGCGAATAAGTCTATTCTTGTCCCGGCTGATAAGACTAAGAATCTATACTCTATGGATTACAGCGCTTACCGCGATTTTATTTATAAGGAGCTGCATAGAAATTATAAAAAAACTACGCAGGATAATTTGAACCATATCAATAGTGAGGGTCTTAAGATAGTCTCGGATCTTGGCCTAGATAAGTATACCCAGCCATATTACCCTAGAGAACCGAGATTCACTCTTAAGGATCATAAGGTAGACTTCATTAGTAATCCCTCTGTTAGACTCATCTGTCCTTCTAAGTCTGACATAGCCATAATTAGTAAAAAAAATCCTTGACCTTATTATGCCAGATGTTAGGGAGAAGGTTAATTTTAACCTTTGGGGGAACACTAAGGAGATTATAGATTGGTTCTCTGGCATTAATAAACTTGAATCTAGTAAGTTTATCCAGTTCGATATTGATGCCTATTACACATCGATTTCACCCATCCTCCTTAATAGAGCCTTAATGTTGGCTATGAGAGTGTCCAGCCTTACACGATCACAGGTAGATATTATACTAGCAGCCCGTAGAACTATCATTAATTTTGAGGATACTTTTTGGACCCGTAAAAACACGCCCAATAATTTCGACGTTACAATGGGTTCGAGTGATTCGGCCCAGGTAACTGATCTTGTTGGGTTGTTCCTCCTAAATGAACTATATGTTACTTTTCCGCACCTTAAAGGCGGACTTTATCGTGACGATGCATTGTTTGTGATTAACTCTAGCACCAACAACGTCGAACATAATAAGAAGAAGCTTTATAAGTTTTTAAAAAGCTATAACCTTTCGATCACGATAGATAGAAACGATAGAGCGGTCAACTTTTTAGATGTGACTTTGGACTTGGTCACTAATAGTTTTAAACCCTTCCATAAGCCTAATGAAATACTCTCTTATGTTAGTCCAAATTCTAACCACCCCAAATCTATGATACGCTCTATAATTAATGGTGTATCTAATAGGATTTCCAGACTCTCTAAGGACATAGGAACATTTAATGCACATGCAGAGTACTATAATAATGCCCTAGCTAACTCAGGTTACTCTGGTAAAATACATTATAATAATAGTAACCTTAGAAAGTCTCCGCTTACTTATAATAATAATAACATAATATCCCATAATATGGCCATGAATGGGAGTAGAAAGAATAAGAATCGTAGAAATCACATAGGTGTATCTGAACCCATCCATGGGTTAAGCCACCGGACTCGTAGCAGAGAATCTAATACTTCTAGGAATCAAGTCGAGCCCTCTGAGCGCTCACCCATTGGTAATACTTTTGATATACCTAATTCTAATAATGTTGTTTCTACTGATCCTATTATTGGCCCTAATCCTTTTGATATGATTCCAGTTGGCGGCAGATATACTAGAGGTAGAAACAGAAAGAGACTTAATCGAGTTTCGGCTGATTCTAGTAATGTGGTTTTAACTAATCCTTGTAGTAACCCAAATCTTAATAATGGGACAATAGATAACGGTAGAGTTGGTAAGGATAAAAATAGAAGGAGACTAAATGCTTATTTTAACCCGCCTTATAATCAGGAAGTAGTAACTAACATCCCTAGGTCTTTCTTTTCTATCTTAGAGAAAAACTTCCCTCCAACTAATAAATACCATAGTATTTTTAATAAAAATGTAATTAAACTTTCATTCTCTACCACCCCTAATATTAGTTCTCATTTAGCTAGCACTAACAATGGGAAAATTAGGGATGGATACTCCTCTCTACGTGCTGTTAGTCAGAATAGATCCGTAAATGCCTTACCACCAGAGCAGACTTTATCTCATAGTAATCCTACGTGCGATGTACCACTACTTCAGCCGATCAATAACACCCGGAAGTGTAACTGTAGAGTGAGTGCTAACTGCCCTTTAAACGGTAACTGCCTCTCTAAGAACATCGTTTATGCTTGTGTGGTTAAAACTAATTCTTTTAATAACACGTATATAGGCTCTACATCTAACACTTTTAAGGCTAGGTTTAATTCTCATATCTCTAATTTTAAACATGTTAAGTTTAAGAATTCTACTTCTTTAGCACACCATATCTGGGATCTTAAGGGGGCTAATATGCCATATAGCCTTAGTTGGCGTATAGTAGCACGCTCTAATAACCTTTCAACACATACTAAATTTTGCAATCTCTGTATCCTTGAGACCCACTCTATAATTTTCTCTAGGGAAACCTTACTTAATAGAAAGTCTGGGATATTCTCTTCTTGCCCCCACGCCATTTCAAATTCTTACTTTTATTATAAACCTAAAGGTTCTAGTAGTGTAAATTGTATCCATTAGCTGCTACATTCCCTTATCTTTTTAGTTAAGGTTTATTATGTTTACCACCATCATTATCATCATTTTTATCATTGGCTTTTGACAGCTTTTCATTATAGCTTTCATAATCTTTTGGCTACCATACCATTTCTATCTTCTTAAATATTATATTTTCACTATTAACACCTTATGAGTTTATATCTGATTATATATTTTATTTTATTTTATATTATTCTATTTTATTTTATTTGGATTCTTCTTTGGATAACTACCCCCCACACACACACACACATACATACTTGTCACTCGCCCCTTCAAATATACTATAATTATATCCAATTCCCTTTTACGCTCCTTTCTATTGTATAATACAGTATGTTGATTACGATTTTATGCTCTTTCATATCCTCCATACATTTCTTTTTTTTCTGTCCCCATTGGCCTACCGTAACTCTATTTAAAGTCTGTTTATTAGATAACGTTATTCAACTGATAGTTGAATATTTCATTTTTTTCCAGATATATTTTTATAGTGATATATTTAAATTCGGGGATTTTGATTACTTAAACCATAGCTAATTTTGTATGGACTTATTATGTATTTTAACTACTTTCAATATTAATCAATTTAATAGGGTTTTCTAGTCATTTATCCGGGTTTGTTTCCAAAATTTGTTACTTAACTGCATGCGACACCTAAGTAAATACTTTTGTTTTTTTGTTTTTCGATTTCCGGTTGATTGTATTAATTTATATATACTACCGTGCGTAGTCTGTCTGTCTGGCTCTCATTCACTTATCCACAAATGTCTCTCCACCAACCTTGTAATTATGTATATTATACTATGTTCAATATTTTATATTGAAATTTTATATCAATCCACTCTTTGTAAACGTACTACTGATCATTATTATTTACCGATTATTATATGTACCATTATGTTATGTTAAATTCTGTAAATCCTGTAAGATGTTATATTTTTTATAATTCTTGTAATGTTTGGATAATATTTATTTACGCCAACTGTATAGAAATTTGATCTATTTTCTTGCAATGGTTTTGATATTTTTCCAACATAATTTTTCCAATATAATTTAGTTCTGTACAATGTCTTTTCTCACCCTGACTGTAAACCTATGATTTGTTAAGTTATATGCCATTATATTATAATATTGTGATTTTAATGTTATTGTAACATTTATATTGTTTGTGCAAATTAACCGGAGATTATCTATTATATAATTAAATAGCTTATTATATATTTTATGCTTACTTTTAATCATTTATTTTTCATTTTATACTGTAAATATTTTATGTATTATATTTTAATTTTATTTTCATTTGTATTTTTCATTTGTATTTGTATTTTTATTTTTATTCTTATTATTCTTATTTATATTTAAACTCTTAATAAGGGTTAGTTTGTGCTTCTATTGATAGACATGTGTATTGATATATATGTATATAAGTGTACATATGTATATATATATATATGTATATTGGGCCTTTTAACATTATTATTATTATCATCATTAATTATATTATATTATATTATATTATATTATATTATATTATATTATATTATATTATATTATATTATATTATATATAGTACAATAATTCCCGCTCTATATCACCACCTCTGTTTTAGCTCTAGTTTTTGCATTGGACTATATTTGTAATATGGTTCAAAATGTTACTTACTTCCTTAGCAATTTTCACTTGATAATTTTTTACTTGATAATTTTTTACTTGATAATTTTTACCCGATTATTTTCCTATGATTTAATCTACGTACACTCCATATTCTTCTGAGTTTTCGGCTTGTATTGGCTGATAGTGCTTCATATAGCTTTAATTGCCCTGATGAGTCCTTAATAGGACGAAACATTGTTGGCTAATAAAGACTTTTGATGTATTGAAGGCTTCTTTGGTATATTTTCATAATTCTTCGGCTCTGTTTAATTACATTGAGCTATACCTTTACTGTCATTTCTATAATACGAAGAGAGTGTCTAACTCCAACACACTCTAGTATTTCAATTCTTATATATATATATATATATATATATATATATATATATATATATATATATATATATATATATATATATATATATATATATATATATACAGAGGTATCCACTGTAAGTTGTGGGGTCTATTCTGTATGAAGAACTCAATGTAATCCATATGTTGAAAATGTTGTAGGTTAAGATAAATCTCAGAAAACAATAAAACATTAAAAGGAAAACAGAGTCTTGATATAAGTTAAAACAATGAAATAAAAAATCAAGTCATTAGAGATATACTTCACTGCTTTACGATCGTTTCTAGATGGTGATAATATATTGTATCTATACTCAGTTATTGATCTATGTAAGTTTACAAACTATCAGATAGAGAGAATATTTACTTACATGCATATCCCCAGCTGTTTTCAAAAGCAATAATAAATTAATTAAAGTCAGATTTATGGTCTTTCAGGTTGAAGTGTGGGCTTTTAGGCGTGAAAGGCTGTCCTATCTTCAATCTGGAGCTTTTTTACTATATCACATGATATGTTGTTCAAGGATGTTAGTGCGGTGGTATTTGCTTTCTTATAGTTCTTTCTAAGTTCTTTATATATGAACTGGTTATATTTATCGATATCCATATGGTACAAGTTACCAGTTTTGTCAGAATGGACATGGGCCTTTTTTAAATTTTTCAGTTGTAGAAGGGTAGAGTCTAATCCCCTTTGGAATTCTGATTTGTGTTTTCTGAACTTTATGTTTTTAATCAAATTCAGTAGGGCGCTCTCAAAATTTTCCAGTTGAATATTATGAGGAGGATTTTTGTATGTTTTGAATCCATAGCGGTACTTCATTTCATTTGTATTAGTTTTGTTGTCAAAATGGTAGGCCCTCCATCTCATTCTCCTAATAAATTGGTTAGTTCTTTGTATGAGTAAGAGTAGATATTCATCTTTAGGTGGAATTGGAATATTCTTCAACGCAGTATCCAAATATTGTTTTTCCATTGTGATACAGGAATTAGATAAAAAAAAAAGAGCTCAACTAAATATTATAATCAATTATGAAAAATATATTAAAGGAGCAAAATGCACCACCGCACTAATCCCCTTCAACAACATATCATGTGATATAGTAAACATATCATGTGATATATTAAAAAAGTTCTAGATTGAAGATAGGACTGAGCCTTTCATGCCTAAAAGCCCACACTTCAACCTGAAAGACCATAAATCTGACTTGAACTCGAACCCATCTATTAGACTGATATGCCCATCAAAATCTGATATCGGTAATATCAGCAAAAAGATTGTTGATCGTATCATTCCGCAAATTAGAACATTTGTATCGCATCCACTATGGGATAACACTTCCCAAGTTATCGAATGGTTTACTAGTAATGAGAATAAAAACTCAGCTTCATTCATTAAATTCGACATTAAATTCCTACTATTCTTCGATTTCTCCAATTCTTTTAAACAAAGCACTAATCTTTGCCAGAAATAGATCGAATTTATCTACTGAGGAAATCAACATCATAACGCACGCTAGAAAAACCTTACTAAACTTTCAAGATGAATATTGGACAATAAATACGTATAACAACTTATTCGATATTACGATGGGATCCATGGACTCTGCTCAAGTTACAGACGTCGTTGGACTATTTCTCCTCTGTAACATTAATGACTTTTTCCCCACCTCAAAGGTGGTCTTTATCGGGATGATTGTCTATTGTTATCTAACAATCTTAGCAATTCCAATATAGAGAAGAACAAACAGCAAATTAGATAATTCCCCAAGGACAATTACAGCCTTAACATCACTTTTGAAAACATTTCAAAAGTAGCTAATTTCCTTGATGTTACCTTAAATCTCTCTACGAATACTTAGAGAGATTTAGGTAACATCAAGGAAATTAGCTACTTTTGAAGTGTTTTCAAAAGTGATGTTAAGGCTGTAATTGTCCTTGGGGAATTATCTAATTTGCTTTTTGTTCTTCTCTATATTGGAATTGCTAAGATTGTTAGATAACAATACTTATCAACCATACTACAAACCTAACCAGAATCTACATTATGTACATTCACGATCTAACCACCCAGGCTCTATACTCAAGAACTTAGTATATAACATTTCTCTTAGACTTTCTAAATTATCTTCCAATGAAGATATATTTTATAATAATGCACCCTTCTACAACGAGGCCTTAACTAGAAGTGGATATAAAGAAAAGATCCCATATATCCCCAACACTACTATGGACCAAAACATAAAACCTAACAAAAACTACAAACACCAAAAAATACCATTGAAACAAATACTTAAAGTGGTTATTCCTATTACACCAAACAACCGAAAAACCACAACAACTATTACTACACGATCTATGACCAATGTTTATCAACCCACATATGAATACCAAGCTCTCAAAATCTCATAATCTACCCAAAAATAACACCAAATACAGCCACGATGATTTACCAAATTTCACAATTAAGGACACTAACCATAGGAACTCTTCTAGAGCACAACACAATAATATAAGGGATAATAAAAACTTAACTAAAAACCGCAAAAGAAACATAACATGGTACAACGCACCCTTCAACCTGCAAACTCTTGGACAAATACCCAAAATATTCTTTGAAATACTACATAAACATTTTCCACCAAACCACAGATACCACCAAATATTTAACAAATATACTGTTAAATACTCTATATCAAACAACCTCAAACAAAACATAAGCAACTACAACATTTATAAACTTAAAAATAATATGACTACACCACCGCAACATAATTTAAATAGGGCTGAATCTTTTAAAAAGACAAATAATACAATCCTTAAACCTAGAAAACACAACCACCCAAATCACCAACACAAACACAACAGAACATAAAATTATAATACAACACTAGTACTAAGCTATCCACAAAGCAACCTTCATTCTCCTGCTATCATTAATTACAATAGGAATAGCTCAAGGATAAATGAGAATAGTATAATCATCTTACGTATGCCTGTAATTGTAGAAATAGAAGCATTTGCCCCTTAAATGGAAACTGTTTGATTAATAATGTAGTATATAAATGCACTGTGTCTACTACAGACTCCAACAAAACATATATAGGATCTACATCAAACACATTTAAGAAAATAGTTTATGCACACTCTAGTAGTTTCAACAATACAAATCTAGCAATACCACATCTTTAGCTGAAGCGGTAAATAATTATAAAAAGAAGAAAATAGATTTTAATTTATCGTGGAACACCATTCTACAAAAAACTCCATATCTTGGAAACAGGAGGGAATGCGGATTATGTTCAGGAGAGATCTTGGAAATTACTAAATCTAAGGACGATTTATTAAATAAAAGACAGGATTTGATCATAGACTGTAATCACCGTATACGAAAAACATTTAAATACTATAAATCTAATTAAATACTATAAACCTAATTAAATATTCTAAATAGCAACTCACTATAATTCCGTATAGAATAACATTTATTAGTACCTCTTTCCCCCAATTATATGCTTTCATGCTTATTTTTGCCTTTTAATGTTTTAGCTTCCTTAGATTTATGCGTTAATGACTAAAGGCAACAAGATACACAGCCACCCGTAATTGCATGAGTGAAAATAAACATCTATGTATGATGTGGAAATATATTTATGTGTGTGTATATATATATATATATATAAAGGTTTACATATACATAAAGTTATAGATATATATATGTTGCAACCGGTTACTTTTAAGCTCTATGAAGAATTAATAAATTAAATAATCAGAGCAATATATCATAAATCATGTCCTTAGAATTATTAGATAAAATATATACTATTTCCTCTTCTAATTAGCATAATTAACCATATAAAAAATCAATTAGACCAAGCTATAAGAAGAAAGGCTCTTATGAAGAAATCTCCGACAAATAACCGAAAGTGGCCTCTTCGCGGAAAACTAGATGTCTGATTTTGAGTTTGTCTCCTGATGAATCCTAACTCAAGACATTCCTATTATTTGGATGTCTAAAAATACGGATGAAACCATGGTAGAGATATAATTACGGTATGTACACATTTCTTCTAAGTTTAATTTTACACCTAATTGTGTATGGTTGATGATATATTTAGTCAGTTTCTACATGCTGTCGAAATGTTGGATAAATACTCTATTGGGGCCACCGCGAAGAGGCCACTTTCGGTTATTTGTCGGAGATTTCTTCATAAGAGCCTTTCTTCTTATAGCTTGGTCTAATTGATTTTTATATGGTTAATTATGCTAATAAGAAGAGGAAATAGTATATATTTTATCTTATAATTCTAAGGACATGATTTATGATATATATATATATATATATATATATATATATATATATATATATATATATATATGTGTGTGTGTATGTATATGTATATATATATATATATGTTTATGTATGTGTATATGTGTATATATGTATATGCTTGTGTATGTATGTGTATGTGTGTGTATATGTATATGTATGTATATGTGTATATATATGTATATATATAGGTGTGTATATATATATGTATGTGTATATATATATATATATGTGTGTGTGTGTGTGTGTGTGTTGTATATGTATATACATGTGTGTGTATGTATATGTATATATATATGTATATGTGTATGTATATATGTATGTATGTCCATGTATATATGTATGTATATATGTGTGTGTATATATATATATATATATATATATATATATATATAAATATATATATATATATATATATATGTGTGTGTGTATATGTGTATGTATCTGTATATGTATATGTATATATGGGGGTATAGATGTGTATGTGTGGCTATAGCTATGTATGGATATGTATATATATGATTATATGCATGCGTGTGGATGTGTATTTAGGTTTGCATCTATTTGCACGTATGTATATTTTGGTTAGATATCAATATAACTGTACCTCTCTCTATATGTGGTGTGAATATATGCACTTTGTAGACTATGAAATGTATGTGTTTTAATTATGCCAACATGTACTTATCTGAGTTTGATTGTTTATGCATAAACATACTTAGTAATATTTTAGAGCGCATAATATGTTATATTATACTGAGTGCAATTTACCACACCGTACTATATTCTGTTGGTTATGTTGTATATTATCGCATTACTATATGACATTATCTTATTATAATTTTCATCTTTTAATATACTATCTTTCCTAGCCATAACATTAATTTATATTCACCTTAAAACTCAATACAACACTAATCACCATTTATTTTGACATTCCTTTTAAATTCACTATACAAGATACATTCAACTATCAGTTTGACAATCCCCTTCCTTCCTAATAGATTTTTATGCCATTTCTACTAACACCTTTCAACCATTCCTTTCAAAGGTCATGACCTCAACTAAAGTGTATTACTTTTCATCTTAACACCATATGAAAAAAGCAATTTGATTCGTTAGTTCTTCAACTACCTCCAAATATGGACATGATACTAATTCTCAGTAACATTATTATTGAATAAAATTATTATTGCTTTTGAAAACAGCTGGTGATATGCGTATAAGTAAATATTCTCTCTATCTGATAGTTTGTAAACTTATATAGATCAATAACTGAGTATAGATACAATGTATTATCACCATCTAGAAACGATCGTAAAGCAGTGAAGTATAACTCTAATGACTTGATTTTTTATTTCATTGTTTTAACTTATATATTTATATATATATATATATATATATATATATATATATACATATATCAACTAGAAATAGATTGACATATATATATATAAAATAAACATATGGAACAATCGCATACCTTTTAAAACGTATCTATATTTGAAGTTCTGGTTAAACTTTAATTGGTTACCTACCTAGCTATGTGCACTTACGTACTTTACAAATTATTCCCTGTGATTGTTCCATATGTTTATTTGATATATATAACCCTTAATTTAATTTTTGTATATATATATATATATATATACAAAAATTAGCCCCCCGGTGTTTGCATAGCTACGTCTTCCTAAAACCGTATTTCCTTGGAGATACGAAGTATTTATACATATTATATATCTTTAACGATCGACTTTCGTCAAATCGGACCGAAGGAACAATGTTTCCGTTGGTCTTTCCAATTGCTAATACTATCTATCGGTCGCAACTCCAGGTAGAAGGAGCAACGTGAAATAAAGTGTCTTGCTCAAGGACATAACGCATCGCCTGGTCCAGGAATCGAACTCACAACCTAACAATTGCGAATCCAATTCTCTAACCACTCAGCCACACGCCTTCACTATATTATATATATATATATATAATATGTATAAATATTTCGTATCTCCAAGGAAATACGGTTTTAGGAAGACGTAGCTATGCAAACACCGGGGGGCTAACGCTCTCTGGTGATGTCCAGTAGAAACAAGGGGGACAACCGTCTATGCATTTCAGGCTTAACTGGCCTTCGTCAGGACGATCCCTCCCACCGCTTGCGACTGTGCATAAGTTGGCTCAACTTATAATAAAACAGAAATAGGATTTCGCTTCAAGCATAGCTTTATACAATATGTATAAATATTTCGTATCTCCAAGGAAATATGGTTTTAGGAAGTCGTAGCTATGCAAACACCGGGGGGCTAACGCCCTCTGGTGATGTCCAGCAGAAGCAAGGGGGACAACCGTCTATGCATTTCAGGCTTAACTGGCCTTCGTCAGGACGGTCTCTCCCACCGCTTGCGACAGTCGCATAGCTACGACTTCCTAAAACCATATTTCCTTGGAGATACGAAATATTTATACATATTGTATAAAGCTATGCTTGAAGCGAAATCCTATTTCTTTTATATATACATATATATATATAAGCAAAAGGAAAGGGATATTCAATTTGTTGGTAATTCAACAAATATAAATGTTTATAACTGATTCAAAGCACTCGACAAGTATTCTGGAGTATAATATTCAATGATATTAAATAAATGGAAACTATATTTATAAAACCATATTTATTCTATTATATATATTTTAAGGGTACCAACACTTTGGTACGCTCTCATCAGATAAAATACAAAGTTTGTTTTATAAATATTGCATTAACCAGAAAAAATACGTTAAGGGTTCAAGTTTTTCCTGGATAGTGAAAGAAAAGAGAAGAAAAGTCAGATATTTCAAATTATTAAGATGAGTATGGAAATGAGGTTGAGGTATCGGGCTGAAAAAACGTTATTTTTAGACGCTATGTAGATTTAAATAATTAAGATATGTGTATGTATGAGTAGGAAGAAGAAAAAACAGAAAGAAAGAAGAGCTTGTATTTACGTTAATTCCAAAAGAATTAACAATTTGTAGGAATGGTGGGATATGATTCCAGAATTTCAAAATTATTTAGCTATATTATGAGTTATAATGTTGTATATATAATCAATTAGTTTTTTCAGCCCTATACCTCAACCTCATTTGCATACTCATCTTAATAATTTGAAATATCTGATTTTTCCTCTCTTTTCCTTCACTATACAGGAAAAACTTGAACCGTTACGGTATTTTTTCTGGTTATGTCAATATTTATAAAACAAACTTTGTATTTTATCTGATGAGTGCGTACCAAAGTTTTGGTACCCTTGAAATATATTTAATAGAATAAATATGGTTTTATAAATATTGTTTCCATTTATTTAATATCATTGTATATATATATGTATATATATATATATATTGGTAAACGGAATAGAAAATGCTGACAAATTGTTGACAGTTGAAAAATGGTTTAATTAGGAATAAAAGAGTATTAGTGATTGTATGGGTTAGTATTCAGTTGTGGTTTTAAGTTTTTAAGTTTTTACCGGTTGCGCATTTCTAAATGCTTTTCAAAAATAATTTTGAGATAGAGTGTCCGTGCTGTTTGCTCTGATATATATATATATATATATATATATATATATATATATATATATATATATATATATATATATATATATATATATATATATATATATATATATATATATATATATATATATATTAAATGTATTTAGGAATGCTTAGATTATACAAACAGATGTTCTTTAATATTCAATAAAATTTTAGAATTATATTGAAGTGAAAGCTATTTATGCAAGCAAGTGCAGTTTCAGCTTACCCGTTTATTTCCTTCTCAACGTGAATATTGGTGTTGGAAAAGGCGTGAAATTCCGGTCTAAGTTATCTTTGACTGGATACGAATCTTTCCGCACGTGTTTCTTTTACAGAACTAATAATTAACGATCTCTAGTATACTAGTATAGGCACAAGGCAACTAATTCTTTTCTTTTTTTGGGGGGGGGGGGGTAAAAATTAAATCGATCCAACTACGTTACTGGTGCTTTATTTTATCGACCCCGTAAGGACGAAAGGCAAAGTTAACTTCGGCGGGATTTGAACTCAGATCGTAAAGGATCGTAAATCTATGCTGCAAAGCATGGTATCCGACTCTACCGATACTGCCAATCCACCGCCATACACAGAACTAATAATTAACAAAACACAACTGAGGTCGCAAACAGAAATTTATTAGAATCTGTCACAATTGTTTCTATGTATAAAATCTTGCGTAGTTTTCTTATTCTGGAAACTTCATTAGAGGTCCGTTGTATCTTACCACTTTGGAGATTTCCTTGGAGAATATTCCTGCATCTGACTTGAACAGCTTGTTTTACGTCCGTGCGCTTGCTGTGTTCTAATGTACTCCATCTTAATGAAGATTTCTGAACAATTCGTATATTCCTAGCGAACAATTTTAGATTATAATCATCACCATATGCACACGCATTACGCACATATTAGTATAATTATTAGCAATAGCAATTTACTAATAACCGCTCTTAATATATCTGGTTTTAGAAATAAAATAGATATTATGCCTGAAGCTAGAGAAACCTCAGGGACTAGGATAGGTAATTAAATGGGAGTCACTGGAGCTTAGACATTCAACCCAATTATAACAGATAGAACAATCGGTTCATTAAATATTAGAAGAGAAATGATGGGAACATGAACGCGACCTCACTGAAATCGAACCTGAACCAATTGGAACCCTAAACCCATTCCTTCATATCATGATTGAATGCATAGAGAAGTGGTAGGAAGTTCCACAAGCAACCCCAACTGACAGCATATGCATCTATCGGCGGGAACACTTCAAACAACTAAATGTACACACAAACAGAAACATTTATGGTTCAGCGCTCCATATGGATTCCAAATACTTTCTTCAAAATAATTGATAATAACGTTCCACCTACTCACAAGCATCAGCTGCGTGATTAATTACTATACTCCACAATTATAAATCTAGAGTATTACTTTGCATTTATAAACAGCAAAAAGCAAATTAAACATCAAAATTGAGCGTTACCAGGGACGAACTGAACAATCTAATAACTCTCGTATTCCCAATGGCAATATTAACACAACAAGCAGATTAGGATGACACAGTTAACTTAGTAACACCACTCGCCGCGAGTCTTCCAAATATAGACCTAAGCACAGGATCTAAGCTCATAACTGTACAAAGACAACATGGACTACCTGTAATCAGGACCTGGGGATTGGCAACTATGTGAATGATCAAATCTACTGATGCAGGCTTATGTTAGCAAACATCTTATACCCCACATTCTACTTCATTATATTTTTACTTGTGGTCTTTCGTGGGTGTCCATGTGTATGGGCATGTGTTATCTTACGATTAATATTAAAACCTTTACTGTTACTATAACTTGATAATAATATCCGTAATAATATCTTTGAGTCTACTATCGAGATCATTGCTGCTATGAAAGGGATGATTAATAATATGATTGTTATTATGGATGATGTCCTCGGACTGCTATCAAAACCATTGGGAAAATAATATTTCAAATGTGTGTATCCAAACGCAAATGATCAAATATTAGTTGAATATTGTAAATAATGACTTCTTATATAGACACAAGGCCAGCCATTTTGGAGGAGGGGAAAGTCGATTAAATCGATCCCAGTGTGTGACTGGTACTTTATTTTATCGACCCCGTAAGGATGAAAGGCAAAGTTATCCTCGCCGGGATTTGAACTCAGATCATAAAAGGCCTTAACTCTATGCTGCAAAGCATGGCGTCCGACCCTCTACCGATGCTGCCAATCCACCGGCTTTATAAATAATGAAACCGGGTAAAAATATTCTCAGTTTTTCGTAAGTCAACTGCTTTGTTTACAATCTTAGCTACAGTCTTAAAATCTAATGCACTCGCCTGGCATCCGAGAGATGCGTGGTTCCATTCTTAGTAGGCACTTCTGTTCACTTTTTCCCCGTCTAATAGGAACTTCATCTAATTTTCTCAATTACAATGTTTGTGGTGACTTCCCAGAAACATTTTGGCACTATTTGTGCCAATGTAAAAACTATCAGTCTGAGAGGGAGAGGACATCTTGAAGCCGATCATTAAAAATGAATCAAGATTAGAGATACAATATATTGTAATACCTGCCAAATATTTAGAAATGTTTGAGTACAGGAAGGTTACGAAAAGATTCAACAACAAGCTTCCCCTGCTTTCCATTTTACTTTATCTTTTTTTATGCTTATTTAGCCTTCATTTGGCCTTCTCTATTTAAATTTTATTTCATTATTTAATGGAGAATTGGCAGTATCGGTAGAGCGTCAGAAACCATGCTTTACATCGCAGAGTTATGGCCCTTTACGTTTTGAGGTCAAATACCGCCGACGTTAACTTTGCGTTTCATCCTTACGGGGTCGATAAAATAAAGTACCAGTAACACTCTGGGATAATTGCTGGCCTTGTGCCAAAAATAGAAACAATTATTTAATTTTCAATTTAATTTTTATATTCACGTATCTCTGTTTATCTTGTTCTAAGGTTCTCAGCTGTAAGAAGTACAAGACATTTCCCCTAGTATGTCATGGCTTACTAGCCCTATGCAGGCGTTTAAATTGATTAAATAAATAAGCTTTGCTTTCACTTTTAGCTACGATTTTAAAATCTTCAAAAAAGACAGAATTAGTGGCAAGAGACTGTTAAGCGTAGTGGCCAACGCTCTCACTTGGCACATGAGAGATGTGGGGTTCGATTCCTCGGAGGCGTCATGGTTCACTTTACGCTATCTCTAATGGTACCTTATAAGATTTTCTCATCTATGAATGATAGTGATCAACTGCTATTAGGGCCAATTGCATATGGATGCGCACATTTCAAATTTCACACACACACACACACACACACACACACACACACACACACACACACACACACACACACACACACACACACACACACACACACACATGTATGCATGTATGTATGTTGGGTCACTCTTTGAGTGCTACTGGTAACATGTAACCCAGTACAACCTGTCGCATGGTCGGTCGTCGGCGACTAAACCGGCAACCCCACCAAGTTTACTTGGTGAGGAGGGTGGTTTTGGACACCAAAAAACAAAACCTGACAAAAGGCGGAAGAACTCATAAGAGTCAGCAGCCATCCAAAAGTGTGTAAATATGTATATATACATGTACATATGTATCGCGCGGTTAAACCACTAGGAGTGAAGGACCTATAGCCTTGTCAGGGCATCCGTCTAGGAGAAGCCAACTCAGGAAACTGGGATAACTCCGGTATAAAACCTGCGGCTCAGTAGTTACCGATGATGTTGATCTTCTCTTCTTTTCGGGTTATCGCTACTGTCGTTCAGAGAGTGGGATTGGCTCAGTACACAGTCTTTACTCATTTAAAAAGTATCTTCACGTACAGGCATTGCACGATTGAATTAATTAATAATTATTAATAATGGTATATCGTGCAATGGCCGTATTCGATAACGAGGGGGCAGCCATCATATATGTATGTATGTATGTATGTATGTATGTATGTATGTATGTATGTATGTATGTATGTATGTATGTATGTATGTATGTATGTGTGTGTGTGTTTGTGTGTACTCGATAAATAAAGTAGAGTGTGTATATTTAAATAAGAACTGCATTTGAAAACTAAATATCGGAATTTGTGAATTGTTGCGGATATTCCGATCGATGATTATTGGGGAGTTCCCAATTACCGACTGGCTAAAATAGCTTATTTCCCATATAATAAATTTTCCGTAACATGAAAGATGGTAATAGAACGAAAAATCCATTTACGATAGCCATGTTTTTTTTTGTTTTCACCTAAGATACTAAAAATAGCATGTGAAGATGTTAGTGTTCATGTGTGGAGTCATTAATATATAAATTGACAATTAAATAGATGTGAGGCATTTTGTAACGGTGTTTCGGCAAAGAATCAAATTTTTTACATTAATCATTATCTCGATATATTTACGATTATTATTGCTTTGGCAGTATCAGTAGAGGGTCGGCCCGCTATGCTTTGCAGCATAGAATGACGGCCCTTTATGATCTAAGTTCCAATCCCGCCGAGGTTAACTTTGCCTTTCATCCTTACGGGGTCGATAAAATAAAGTACCAGTAATGTACTGGGTAATTGCTGGCCTTGTGCCAAAAGTAGAAACAATTAATTTAGTAATAAAAAAATAGCTATCAGTTTAAAAATAGGAGATAGAGTAGAAAATGTAGCGTTAAGTGAACCAAATGTCATAAAGATGATTTTCTTCCCTACCTGAAATGTAGATTTAAAAATTCAAGAGAATGTGAAATAGTCTGTTCAGTAAAAATAATTTATACTCCATCATTTGTAACATTAAATAGATCACTGCACTTACGCTATTAAATAATAGCTTATCAGTTAACCAATATAATCTATAATATATATATATATATATATATAGGAACAAGTAGGACCCCGACGGCTGAGCTCAAGCCGTTTCGACGGCTAATTCTAGACTAAAAATCAGTATCAGTAGAGGGTCGGCCCCCTTTTAGTCCAGAATTAGCCGTCGAAACGGCTTGAGCTCAGCCGTCGGGGTATATATATATATATATATATATATATATATATATATATATATATATATATATATATATAACGAAGGAAATGTGGTAAGGAACCAGGTGGACCATAACGCACCAAAGTACTCAATACTTAGGGTAGTAGAGTGGGTAATAGGAATGAGTAGGACCCCGACGGCTAATTCTGGACGAAATGAACATTTTTATCCTGGTATTTGAATAGCCGAGCTTCTCAGGGGGTAATTCCATATATGGTAAAAGTGATTGTCACAAGGATTGGTCAAAAGTTTGTTCTTGAGACATAATAATTCTATCATTGCAATTTGTGGAGGGAGGGGCTAGCTGAACCTACCAGTAGAAGAAAGAGGGAGAGGGGGTGGATGAAACCCAGTCGTGTGTTGATAGTGCCAACCACAGCTGGGCAGGAGGTCAAAGAAAATACTAGGGGGGAGGGGGAGGAAGTCGAAACAATAAGTAAAACAATATGGGGTAAATATATAGAAAAAACCGGGAGTGTTAAAAAACAATTAAATGTAAAAAAACAGTTTCTGGTTACTATAACCTAAGGACAGCTATCAAGTCTCTCACTGGTACTGCTAGACTAAAGACAGGTTTAATAGGTGGGACGGAATTATAATGAGACCCTTTTAAGAGGTATAAGTAAACAACCGAATATATCTTACGGTGACGGGTCAACAAGTGGGGGGCCAAAATACTAAAGAAACTACCACGAAATAATAATTCAGAGTCCCGAGACCAGTACGAAATAAAGGTTTCTACCCCAGGCACAAGGCCAGCAACCAACCAGTGCTAAAAAAAATAAACTAATACGAAATAATAATTCAGAATCCCGTAAAATAATACTAATACTATCTCAGGTTCAGCTACCCCTCCCTCCACAAATTGCAATGATAGAATTATTATGTCTCAACAACAAACTTTTGACCAATCCTTGTGACAATCACTTTTACCATATATGGAATTACCCCCTGAGAAGCTCGGCTATTCAAATACCAGGATAACAATTTTCATTTAGTCCAGAATTAGCCGTCGAAACGGCTTGAGCTCAGCCGTCGGGGTCCTACTCGTTCCTATATATATATATATATAGGAACAAGTATGATCCCGATGGTTAACTCTATAAATTTCGACGGCTAATTCTATACAAATAAGATTTAGCCGTCGAAACGGATTGAGCTCTGCCGTCGGGGTCATACTTGTTCCTATTACCCACTCTACTACCCTAAGTATTGAGTACTTTGGTGCGTTGTGGTCCATTTGGTTCCTTACAACATTTCCTTCGTTATATATATATATATATATATATATATATATATATATATATATATATATATATATATATAATATAAGATCAAAAGATGGTTAAAGGAGTTCAATATATTTTATTATGCGCATTTCAAAAACAAACATCATCAAACAATAATATTTGTGTTTTCATCAGATAAAACAGGAGAACATGATATGAAGGGTAAAAAAACACTTGTTGATAGTGCAGTTTTAAATCAACATATCAACATATCATATATTGAAATGCGCATAATAAAATATATTGAACTCCTTTAACCATCTTTTGATCTTATATTATGCATACTCCAGTCCCACAAACTGTAGAGTGCTTCTTATCCGATATCTGCATTGCTTTATTGTACTACAATAAAACTCACCTCCTACATATATATATATATATATATATATATTGAGTATATGTTGGTTGTATACCAACACCTCAGTATGCAGCTGGAGCACTCGACGAAGTGCGCAGGTTGGTTTGGTTACTCCGGAGTAATGTAAAATAAAGTAAAATAAATAAGTCAAATGTTTAAAATTTAGCTTCGTTTATTACTGCTATATATATTTCGGTGACAGCCATCTTTGGCTGTGACCTCTTCAGGCAGTCCGAATTAGTGTGGTATAGGCAAGTACATATGTTGTTGAGGTGTATAATTTTGTCAATACTCTGATATGCCCAGTTCCTGGTTGGGTTGTTATTTCAACAACATATGTACTTGTCTATACCACACTAATTCGGACTGCCTGAAGAGGTCACAGCCAAAGATGGCTGTCACCGAAATATATATAGCAGTAATAAATGAAGCTAAATTTTAAACATTTGACTTATTTATTTTACTTATATATATATATATATATATATATATATATATATATATATATATATATATATATATATATATATATATTATAGATTATATTGGTTAATATAATCTATAAGCTATTATTTAATAGCGTAAGTGCAGTGATCTATTGAATGTTACAAATGATGGAGTATAAATTATATATATATATATATATATATATATATATATATATATGAACACTCCTTCACTACATGCAGTTTGAAATTATGTCAGATGGTGGGGAATATCACCTGTATCACGTAGACAAAGCTGATAAACTATATATATATATATATTGTTATACTTGGGGAGGGTCATATTTGTGTAATATTGCCAGAATTAATAACAGAACACACTCACTGTTTGGTTGGTTTTCGCTTCTCGCTTCTGTGTCTTTTATATCGGTAATCTAACTTACTCGGTCCTCAACGTTGCCATTGACTGACCGACGGTCAAAAATAATACAGATACAATATAGACACAAACACATATATATAGGTTATCATAAATCTTTCGTTGCACATCTGCAACATCGTCAGTGGTGTTATATTTTCCTCCTGTTGTATTGTATGTCTACGCCATTTTTATTCAGTCTGTCTATATATTTATTTATTTATTTGCTTGTTTGTTTATTTTATTTTGTCTTCTTTGCGCATGCGTTTGCGTGTGTGTATAGTGTTTTGTTTGCTGTGTGATGGGTGACTAGTGTGTGTTTATGTGCTTGTTGTTATTGTGCTTGTGTATGTATTTATTTATTTATTTATTTATTTTATTTTATTTACTTATTTATACTTCTCTTAGGTCAGTGTTGTTTGTTTGGGTGTTGTTGTTATTCCATTCATTCTTTCTGTTTAGCCTTGGTCTTCTAATTTCTATTTCACTGGCCTCTCTGATTTGCCTATCTGCTGGGTCATTTCTATGTTTAGATATTATTCTAATTTCTATGTTGTCTATGTTACCGTCATGTTGTTGTCTAGCATGTTCGCATAGTACTGACCCGTTTTTTCGTCCTTTTAGTTCCCCCCAGTGTTGGTCTATCCTTTCACCTATGCTACGAGCTGTCTCACCTATGTATGTTGTTGTCATGTTTCTGCAAGTACCCTCTGTACATCTTATGCTATAGACTACGTTTCTAGTTTTACAGTTTATCCGGGGGTTCACCTTACAAATGATACATTGGGTTTTCTTAAAAGGGTAGGTTTTGCTGATCAGGGATTTTATGGTGGTTCCTGGCTTTTCTACCACCTTTATTTTTAAGTGGGTCTTTCTCAGGGCCTTTTTACACTGGTTAGCTAATTTCCCTCCAGAGGTAGCGTCCAATAACATGACACTCTGGTATCTCTGGTTGTCGTGCCATGAGGTGGCTTTCCCTATCTTATGTCTAGCCCTATCTAAGCTATTCCATGATTTGTTCCTGTATAATGGGCAAGTTCCTTTCATGTCCAGTTCTATGAGGGTCTTATACTTTTCCATGGCTCCTTCGTATACTCTGACTCTGTCTCTTTGGTTGTAGCCAGAGAACTGCATGCGGTTGATGAAGTGTTGGATGTGTCTTTCCATTTCTGTTGGGTCGCACATGCGGGACACATTCTTCATCACTCGTACCAAATCTGCGATCAGAATGTTAAACTTAGCACTACTGGACATTGCTGAGTTTTTGAGTATCGTGTAGAGGTTAATAGCATCAAGAATGCACTAAACAAAAAGCTCAATTCACATTTGGGGGGACTTAATTAACCTAAACCCAGGGTTGGAACACGTGCCAACATTCATTATGAGTAATTTAATTATGTAAAGAGGTGACAACATTAATATGAACACGAAACTTTAAGTAATGTACTCATCAATTAACAGTTTTTACTGATACACACACATATATAGGAAAAGAGTCAGGACCCCGACGGCTGAGCTCCGGCCGTTTCGACAGCTAGACACTTTCTAATATATATATATATATATATATATATATATATATATATATATATATCAAAAAGTGAGTTTTTTTTACAAAATGAAAAAAATCTGAGCTGTCCTACATGAGTGAAAGTTTAAGTAAAAAAGATGGAATTGCAAATGAAACTGGAGTCTTTTTTTTTTAAATATATATTTATTTGGTTTCTTTACCGATTTCGCAGTTCTTCTGATTTTCAAAAGTAGAATTGAGATGGAGGGTCTGTGGTTTTTCTCACACATATATATATATAGTTTATTAAATAAACAGAGAACAAAAAACAGAAAAACGAAGAGGCAGCACAAATGATCTTAGTATTAGTTTCACGCTTGAGAGTGGGGGATGGGGGACGACGTTTCGGGAATAAGCCCTTCATCAGGAGCAAAGTGGGTAGGAAGAGAGTTCCGAGGGTGTGTGTGGGGGGGGGGGAGTCGTGGAACGATATTTAAAAAAAGGGGGTAGGGAGAAAGGGAGGAAAAATATATTTTAGAGAGTAAAGGAAATGTTTTAAAAATAAAAATAAAAATAAAAACAAATGGTGAAAGTGTGTGAGGCGTGTAGGGGTGGTGGTGGGTGGAGGGGTGGAGAGGGAGAGGGCGCGGGGGTCCAAGCGGGGAGGGCTGAAGCTGATGTTTGTGTATGTGTGTAGGTGTACGTGTGTGTGCGCGTGTATGTGAATGTGAGAGTTGGGGTAAGAACCAGATTCCATGTTCAGGTAAAAGGGAAACCGGTGTGTACATAGGGTAGGGTGTAAGTCGGTGTGTGCGTGCGTGTGGATGGGGAGGGGTTAGAGGGGTGGGGGAGAGAGGGCGGTGGAGTCCGGAGGCTGAGTGTGTGTATGTGTGGATACGCACGTGTGTGTTTGTGTTTATATGTGGCGTGGATGTAGGTGGCGTGGTTCGAAAATAATGAAAGTGTTTGTTCGTGTGTATTTCCATGGAGTGTGAGACATGACTCGCATATATAGGATTTTCTTGCTACTGGCTACCATGGAACCTAATATTACTTGCCACGTTGGGCCAGATGGAGGTCGTTAGCCGTGGCAGGTAGTCCATCTAGGAGAAGGAAAACTCTGCCCATTGCGGTGATATGCAATCACATTGAAGGCTTCAGGAGTAAACCTTGTGAAAAAAATCCGGAGTCGGAGCCCCTAAGGTAGTTAGTTGTGGATTACAACATTTTGGCAGCTCCTGCGACAGCGCTGCTGCCAAAATGTTGCAGCCTCGCTGTTCCTTTGGATCCAACGGTATTGTGGAGAGTGTGGACATGCTGCATGGGTAACTATTGTGGAGAGTGTGGACATGCTGCATGGGTCACTCATGTCCTCCAAATCACATCGCCCAGGCTTGTATCCTGCCTCTCCATATATTATATACATACGGAAAAACTTATCTTTTAAGCAGATTATATTGAGTTTTATCATTCTCATGAAGAATTTTTAGGATTTTCCTCTTATTTCATTAAGAGTAGTTTGGAGCAGTAGCGTTCTTAAAACCATGTGTGTATTAAGGTTTCGAAAATGTCACGGCTCCATCTTCAGAATCAGAATGGTTACACTAGTGGCGCTCTGAGCAGTGGTCAATATGGTCATGGGAGTGGTAGGAAATCAAACAGGAACACAATCGTGTTTTAAATATAACGCACACGCACTATATATATATATATATATATATATATATATATAGTAATAATAATAAATTTGAAGACTAAAATCCAAAGAGAGCTCGATAAGGATAAATATATATCAAATATATAAGAACCGTAGAGTAAATATTTATTAACATAACAGATTAAAGTTTAAGCAAAGAATCGCTGCTTTCACCCTTTAAGATCCCGTTAAGGGTGAAAGCAGCGATTCTTTGCTTAAACTTTAATCTGTTATTTTAATAAATATTTGCTCTACGGTTCTTATATATTTGATATATATTTATCCTTATCGAGCCCTCTTTGGATTTTAGTCTTCAAATTTATTATTATTACTATTTGGCTCCCTCGGTTGAGCACTCTATTGATTTATATTCATCATGCAGAAACAACATCTGAATATTTTTACAAAGAACATAGCAGGAAAACATACCTAAAACTCCTGACGTGTACACGAACCAAAGTATCGTCTTCCTGTCTGCCTCCAGTTGCAACGTTTTTTGAAATATCCACTTCTGCGTTTACAGATTGACTTTGTTAGTTTCAGAAGATCCCGTTAAGGGTGAAAGCAGCGATTCTTTGCTTAAACGTTAATCTGTTATTTTAATATATATATATATATATATATATATATATATATATATATATATATATATATATATATATATATATACCAAAGTTTATATGGTTCGTTGATTATTCAACGAATACAATTTTACTATAGATTAGAAACACTCGACTGGATTGAATAATCAAAACCGTAGCGGTATTTCGCATATCCAATCTCTCATATATTTTATCTGATGAAAACGTACTTAAACACCATTGTACCTTTGAAATATGTATAATAAAATATATATCTTGGTTATGAGAATATTTTTTATTTATTAATATTTTGAATAATATATATATATATTTATGTAAAAGATGATAAAAGGTAATAATATATGTATATTTATGTAAAAGGTGAACAGAAATAACACAATCGGTACACTATATGGAAGGAATATATTAGGTATATATATATATGGGAGGAGGGGGGGTTGCGCGCTTAAGAACGGCACTTGACCTCCGTTCATATTAATCTTCTTTAAGTCAGTGGAAGCGCAACTTTCCTTGCACACAAACTTGTGTAAATTTTAAACACTAGTAGGAATTTCATTTTTTATATCTATTATATCTTTTGGGGTTTCTTTAAATAAGAGATACATAATGTATTCTAGTCCTCCAACAACATTAATATAGCATTAATATAGCATTCGTACTGCAGTAATTTTTACTGCATTGCAAATATAAACATAAACATATTTATTTCTGAAATAATTGTTTCTACTTTAGGCACACGGCCAGCAATTACCCAGTGCATTACTGGTACTTTATTTTATCGACCTCGTAAGGATGAAAGGCTAAGTCAACCTCGGCGGGATTTGAACTCAGATCGTAAAGGGACGTAACTATGCTGGAAAGCATGGTGTCCGACTCGCTACCGATACTGCCAATCTACCGCCCTTTTTTCTGAAATAATCAAGAGCAGATAGGCAGCTGGAAATTGGTAGAAATATTATTGCCTCAAACAGTTGAAAGTACTACTATCTAAATGCCTCTAATATATCATTATTTCCGAATGAAATTAACTTTAATATAAATATTCTACTTAGCTGGTATCTAGCTGTAACATACGAGTCGGAGATGTACAATATTCATATACAAATTTGTATATTTGAAAAGGCCAGATAGTTATTGTTGGTGCTGTGTAGTCCAGGCGAGCCTTGATCAAGTATGGATTATGCCGTTTTGATTTCAGATATATTGTATCTATTAATACATTGAGTCATTTTTGGTAGAGTGTGATTTGAGGAATGGTTAATTGCTATTTTTAGTAGGCTTCGCTTTTTGGCTTATACTACACTAAGGTTACTAAATATGGGAAACGAATAGAAGTAGAAAACACCCTCTTTTTTAAATGTAAGGTTAAGTCAGTTTCATTACGGACATATAATGTTGAACCGTGTATCGTAAGTTAACGAAGCGTCGAATTTTGAGGGATGATGATCCTTTAAATCAGTCATGGTCAACCTGCGGACCCTGAAACTTTCTGAATGGCTCGCCTAAGTCACCTAAGTGATTTTTTTACCCCAACTTTTCAGTCGTAATTTATCTCTCTATCATTTTTACGATCGAGGAAAACAACGTGTACGAATTCTGAAGAAACAAATCAAAACAACCCGAGTTACCGCCATTTTTTAAATGTGGGCACGAATGTAAATTAGCGCTTGCGGCCCGCCTGAGATGAACCATATCTCATGCGGCCCGCTTTTCGAAAATGGTTGCCCATGCCTGCTTTAAATTATGAGTTTCTCAACCCTCTTTTTAACTATTTAGGACGATGTGAACTGAGCTGATTGAGAGCCAAGTGTCTTAGATAAGGTTACGGCGTATCTTTGGTTACAAACGGATGATTATTTACAATATCGACTCAGGAATCGCAATTTAGGTTGGCCATCTGGAAATTTTATTAATGTCAAGTATAAACTGAAATCAACCATGATTTGAAACATAGCTCTATATCATGATGGGTAGGCGGATATTTTCTTGGAAATGATTTTATTTGAACTCATCCTTTGTTTTTTTTTTTAATTCCAGTAGGTATAAACCTAAACATGTACCCAGAACATATAATAACTATTTTCCTGAAGTGAAATATGCATAGTTACATGCACTACTCAGGTGCACAACGAAATAGGCGTCGTTAACTTAAACTATTGAAATATTAACAATTAAATAAAAACCTTATCTTCACTGCTACATTGACTTTCTAATGTGAAATATATGTGGGTTTTCTTCCTAGGATGGATCTGTAGTAGTGTTCTATAATATAGTATATGTTTCTGAATTCTTTTTTGTTGAGGGAAGGATGTCTGACCATGCATTTCCTAAATGTACTTTATATGTGTAATTTTATTTCTATGTTTGTATTTTTATGTAAAATAAATGCTCCATGTAGCTTGATACAAAAACAAATCTATTTTAATGTCTAGAATATTAAGTCCATTGATTTGGATATATCTCATTTCAGAAACGATTAATAGTAATATGATGGACATTTTATTAATACATATTCATAATACATATTTAATAATATTTAATACATATTCATAATACATCATAATACATATTTAATACATATTTTATTAATACATATTCATAATATATCAAAGCTGGAACATTACTTTTAACATATCATTTTAGAGTGTATTCACTTCAAAAAGAAGCAACAAAGTTCTATAATTTTATTTGCAAATGAAAAGTAAAATAGCCGCATAACTATTATATCATTGATTTCCATGCATTTCCTAATGCATTTCTCAATTACTAAGGTTTTGTGGCTAATATAAGCTGTTGTAGGGAGGCAGATAGACAGAAACTATTGAATGACAGACTTAATATTTTGCAGTTAGTTATGACTCTTTACGTTGCAAATTTAGACCCTGCTGAGGTCAATTTTGCTTTTCAACTTTCCAGCAATATTTAGTTGCATACATTCTAAGTTAAATAATAGTGAGAGCGAATTTGTTTAACACTCTTCCGGGACCAATAAAATAAAATCAGCTAAGTAGAGGGTCATTTTATAGACGACAACACCCTCATCAAGTCCATGGTTTTATGACAAAATTAGAAACTTATATTACAAGTCAAGCAAATACTAAAAAGTATTAAATAAACTACTAACATGTTGAAAATAAGTTAGATATATAATCTTAGTTGAAGTTATATTCAATAGTGTACAGTCTAGGTACTCAGTAAATAGGAGATATACATTAGAAGTTGTTTGGTAGGCGTAATAGAAGGAATAAAGGAAAGTATAATGAGAAAACAATTGTTTCATCTAAAATGCCTTCTCATATGTAGTTACGATAGTAATTTTCAGAACAGCCAATTGGTAGAACTTCCAGACATTTAATAATCTTTTATCAACTCTACGGAATTAATAAAACCTGTATCAGGAAACGATTTAATCGGCTATAGTCTTTTGCTGAGTCACAAGATTCAATTAACCCAGTGTTTATCTGTAGTTACTAAATATTTAAGGAGTGGCAAATATATCGATTTTGCATCGCCAATAGATTTTGTCTGATTCCACAATGGTGAGTAAACTACTCTACACTACGTAAGTAGAATTAGACAGTAAGAAGTTTAGATTTATGTGATACAATACAGTTCAAGAGACAAGATACTAGCCTCTAATTGTATCAGCCGTATGTTTTATATCTAATCGACTTGCTTGGATAACCGCTCTCTAACTATATCGAAACATCATGATTTTAACTGGTTATCAGTAATATTAGAAAATACTTTGTTATATTTACTTAATTCTTATAAGATCACTATAGGGATCACAGTAACATGTTCTTTCAATGCAAAACGTATTTGCCATGGCTTCATTGGAAGAGGAAAGGGGATTGTTGAAAACATTAATTAATTTGAAATAGAATTGGTTGTGAAGTGAATAATATCAGAATGTATAATGGAATGCAACACAAAAAGATTTAATTCTATATTCGGAGAATTTTAACAGCCACTTTATTTTCATTTGTAGCTCAATGGTTTTAGTATTTTGATACATGAAATTGGAAATATTAGATTCATAATGAACACAATATATAACAAGATCTTAATATTTATATTTAAATTCCACATGTGACATATTTTTAGTTTTCAATATTTTAGATATTTCCTGAGCGCGGTGGTTTGGTCGAGTTGTTAGTGCATCGGATGAAATGCATTGCAGTATTTCGTTACGGCTTTTAACGCTCGTTTCAAATCCCGCCATCTTCTTTCCGGGGGTTAAAGTAACTATCAAGTACTGTGGTTGATTTACTCGACTCACCCCACCCCACCAAACTGCTGGCTTTGTACCAATGTCAGAAATCATTATTTTTAGATATTCCCAATAAATTTCAAAGACGTAATGTTTACTCTGCTTGAATAAAAATATTTGCTAACGTGGAACTAAGTAACAACAATAGCATCCATGCAGATCCATTAGCAAATGAAGTGTTTATAAACACTCTACAAAGAAATTACATCCGATCATTCTGATTCTGTTTGTCAGTTTCTGATGTCATTAAGATACATATTTTCTTACAAAGTAGTAATTCAATTTTGTCTAAATAAGACATCGTTGATAAGTATATATTCAACTTGTCATATGTTTAGGTAGTAGCGATGGCTTCTGAATAAGGTCATTTTTCCTGTCAATAAAGGTTGGATATAAGTACATGGCTAAAATCAACTGAAAGCTTATGGTAGATTGAACTGTAACGTTTAAAATGACATATCTTATTACAGCCCATTTCATATATTATGTTGTACTTTGCTTGGTTCATTTGGTTTTTATTTTATTATTTTATTCACAAAGAGGAGAGTGTGAACTACATGTTTCTTAAATACCCATGTTACTAATGCACAAACCACAAGAGGGTGAAGCAGTGGAACAGCTCAACCTGTACTAACTAACACTAAATATCCATCAATCATAGGACACATTGATAAGATGCAACTATGACAAAATATGTGATGGGCACTGTTAGACCTCTTGATCGTAGGTTTGCACGGTCAAAAGCTGACATGAGTCTAAACAGCAGTAGTAAAAGCAACAACAACAACTAGTATATCCTACCCTTTCCAAGGAATATGCCTATAATATATTTTAATACACCCCTAATTCTAACTCAAACTCTCTGCTTTAGCATATCATGCGTGCAAATTCATCCAAGACGCAGGTGTGTGCCTTCCTCCCGCGAGACCGTGAAGCCAAGCGCCAACTGAAAGTCAACTGGTCAGACATCCCCCTTGAACGCTGTGAGCACCCAGTCTATCTAGGTGTAACCCTGGACAGGTGTCTCTCTTTTAATATCCTAATAAGAAGACCAAATGCAAAGTGAATGCGAGGAACAACATCATCCACAAGCTCACTGGTACAACATGGGGTGCAAACCCACAGACTCTGAAGTCAACTGCACTAGCTCTCTGCTATTCACCTGTCGAGTATGCATGCCCAGTACGGGAGCAAGCTGTCTATGTCTAGAAGCTAGATCCCGCCCTCAATGCTATCTGCCGCCTCATAATGCTTAGGTTGTTGGCTTTTGTTTTAGTCGACAGATATTAAAAATGTATTTTGATAATCATATTAAATTAAGTTTAACTGTGGCGCTGTACTTGTGTGTATGAGTGTTTGTCTGTATGTGTGTATGTAGGCTTTGCAAACCAATAGTTGAATCCATTGATTTAGAATTGTATTAGATATAGGTACTTACCTTACTATATAGAAACTCATATACACGCACAAACACCCTCTCTTTTTTTTTTAAAAAGGCAAAAATATAGCAAACACAGAAATATTATCAATCTGCATGCTAGGGAAGGAGCATCAGTACACACTATCATTTTCAGAACAGCTGAAACATCCAGTTAAGAACTTCAGTAAATATTCATACACCAATTCACTGATTTTACCCAATTTTTCTCACGTTATTTATTGGCGACAACAATAACAATAATAAAAAGCAAGAAAAATAGTAGAAGAAGGAGCAGGCATCACAACAACTGAGAATGTCTAAGGAGATCAAACACCTTACAAACAGATACGCTAAAAGTTCAAAAATAAATTTCTTTTGTTACACCATGTGCTCCTAAGTGATATCAGCAGAATTCAGCTTTCGATGGGCTTTTCACTTAGTGTATTTAGTTCTCCATTCTTTTATATTCAAAGTACATCCGATTCAATGCAGATGCACCTGGTTATTTTTTACAATGTTCATCTTGAAATGTTATTTATCATTCTACCTAACTGCTTACCTACCTACTAGACTATGTCTGTGTATCTACCGCTCACCCCCCCCCTCTTTCTTTATATATATATATATAAGTATAAAACAAAAAATCAAAAACAATAACAAAGAGTGCAGTACGAACAGTGTGGTATTAGGTTCACGCTTGAGAGTGAGGGTGGGGGACGACGTTTCGAGCATAAGCCCTTCATCAGGAGAAAAGTGGGAAGGAAAAGTGTTCCGAGGGTGTGAGGGGGAGTGGTGGAAAGACATTAACAAGGGGGGGGGGTTAAAAGGAAGGAAAACAAATTAAAAGGAGGGAAAAAGGGGGGAAATATATGTATATATATATATATATATATATATATATATATATATATGTATATATATATATATATAGGAAAAGAGTCAGTACCCCGACGACTGAGCTCCGGCCGTTTCGACAGCTGGATCCGAACGCGTTATGGTCCACCTGGTATCTTACCACACCTTCTTTGTTATATATATATATATATATATATATATATATATATAACGAAGGAGGTGTGGTAAGCAACCAGATGGACCATAACGCACCAGAGTACTCAATACCTAAGGTAGTAGAGTGGGTAATAGGAAAATATATGACCTCGACGGCAGAGCTCAAGCCGTTTTGACGGAGTCATACATTTTCCTATATATATATATATGTGTGTGTGTGTGTGTATTACATATATATATATACACACACATACATATATATATATATATGTATTACATATATATATATATACATATATACATTATATATATATATATATATATATATATATATATATATATATATATATATATATATATATATATATATTTATATATACACACATACATATATATATATATGTAGATCCCTAGCAGTGCCGGGCGTCAGGTGTAACCACAATTAAAAACGAAGAGGCTATGTAGCCGGTAAAACCTAAAGGGACGCAACACACATATTGCTATAGTGTTTCACCAGTCCCTTTCTTTCTCAATCATTCATAAATGTGTGTGTATGTAACACTTAATTTGTAAAATTTCTCTATTTATGAATATGTATGAGTAGATATGTGTGTGTGTAAGGGGGGGGGGGGGGGGGTTCCACTTCTGTTGTATGTATCTGTTTATGTATTTACGTATAGATGTTTGTGTATGTAACTAAAGTAAAACGTACGCTACGAATGGACGAATGATTTTAATTTCTTACCGGCTACATAGCTTGGGTGCCTATTTTACCGGGACCGGTTACATAGCATCTTCCAATTAAAAAAGGTACTGAATACATTGATAGAGTATATGCAGCTTTCTCTCTATATATATATATGTGTGTGTGTGCGCGTGAATGTAGAGATGTATGTATATATACACAGTTATCTATATCTATCTTCGTCCAAGAAGAAACTGTTTCACACTTTTACTGAACTATGACTAGGTGTTGAATCAGGTTGTAAACCACCCAAACCCGGATGTGATATATCTCGTCTTTTCAAAGGGCTTCGATGAAATTGATTATGGAATGACATGTCGCAAATTTGCATTCTCTCGGCATAGTTGGAAAACTAGGTGAGTGATTACATGACTTTATAATTGGCAGAGGTGTTGCAGTTGTAGCCAATGAGGCCCTGTCAAAGAAAATATTAATAGGGAGTGGAGTTCCTAAAAAAACTCCTTTATAGCCACTGTCCTTTGTAGTGTGCTTCTCAGATATGCAATCGATTAGACAGCCACTCTCACTAACTATGCTGAAGATACGAAAGTATGACGGGTAACCATGAAATCCGATGATTTTACATAAACCTAGCAAGATTTATAACCAATACAAAAATGAGTCGATGTCAATAACGTGCAATTTAATGTTGGAAAATGTCCCGCCCTCCACATTTAGTGGAGATTTTGGAATTCTACTACCTGTCGCATATCTCACAACTTTATTTTTCTCTTTATCAACTACTGGCCACCGAATTCTGTCCTTAGGGCTAATTTTACCCGACTTACATGCTGTTGTCATTGACGGCATTCGTCTGTTTTAACAGTTATTCCTTGCGTTCGACTTTTCAAATCATTCCTATGAATTTCAATTACACTCACACTTGATGTTCGAGGCAACAATATTGATATATGTATATACTTCATATACAGTGTTAAATATTACTGTTATGGTTTCCCAATTTAAATCTTTAAAACCAGAATAATTCAACCTCATTATTTTATCATTCGATAGAATATTAAAAACCAAAGCTGAAAAATACAATTATTTTCGCATAATTTATTGGAAATTAAAAAAAAACTCTTGAAAATGGTTTAACGAAAAATTCCCCGAATAATATGATGGCTAAATGAGACTATAAGAAAATGGTTTCTGCCGGAAAACATAATTAAGGTTCCTTGGTAGCTAAAAAATACCGTAATTGTTCGTGATGAGTATTTTAAGTATTGCGAATGAAAACAAATGGAAGATGAGGTTCCCAGTAGAATCATATCAAACGTAGCAAGAATATCTTTGGCATGAGCCATAATTTTATAGTGAGTTGATATTAAATCGGCATTCAATTTTCAATTTCAAGTACATAGAAATAATTTTATATTGTGAAGTTGAAAACTGTAGATAAGCAAATCGATACTGAATTGGAAGCGAATAGTTGAGGATTCGACAGTTCACAATCCGTGAAATGCATCCGGTTTAGTTCATGATCAAGATCAATAATCATCTACAGCTGGGTTTATGTAGGTGTGCAGTGACAGCACGATAATATTTATTATAATGTAGGCTCATATTCCTGTATATTCGTTGCATTCTAACGTTTCTGTCATGGTAGAAACAATAACAAATACACTATCAGAATTGTGACGCTAAGAGTTGTGAGTTAGTAGAGCCTTGGATAAAATATCATTGAAGTATTTGTTCTGCTCTTTACATTCAGATCCCGCCGAGATTAACTTTGACTTTCATCCTTCCGGGGTAGGTAAAATAAAATGCCAGTCATGTACTGGGGTTGATTTAATCAACTTTGCCCTTCTCTCAAATTTGCTGGCCATGTGTCTGAAGTGGAAATCAATATGAATGGTGATATTATCTTTTTCTCAATGATTCCTACCTAGCAATCTTACCCAGGCTTCTAATTTAATTCATCAAAACACCCACAAAACAAAAAGTAAAATAAAACAATAAAAAAATATTGGCTTATTTTTGATGAGGTAGATGTTTGCGAGTGAGGCTACTACTAGACTGATGTTCGTATTTTTCTCAAGGTCAGTAGCAGACGTGAACTTCGTTTAATGAGATTATTGAAACGTGTTGATATCAAGAAAACATCTGCCACTGGCTCTTCATTAAAGTAAACTATTTGGAAAACAAAAACATCATTATGTATACAATTTGGAAGTATTGTATCATTAGATATAATGTGTTTGTTTGTATTGCACCATTAAGCACTCTCATAAGGTTTTATGTTCCAAACTTTAAAATATTATTATTCTGTCACACTATCACATCATTTAGCCTAAGAGATTTTAGAGTAATTTAGTTCTAAATAATGCAGATAAATTGAGTATATTTAGTAATTGTAGACACCAAAGGAACTAATGTGAAGTTAATGATGTGGTATCAGTTACTACTTCTATTTCCATCGACTTTCACTTGTAACTGACATTACAGAGCATTTTCTATCAATTTCAGTGTGTCAACACTAATATTGTTTTTAGTTGACATAGGCGCGTGTGACGAGCATATCTAAACATTTAAACGCATGCGCACATTTCTCACACTCTAACTCTGATACATGCATTAACTGTCATGAGTACTCATAGATTTAAACCGATATACTACTACGGGGACAATTGAATGTATATATACGTATGCATATTAATCGAAAGGTCGGCTGTGTTTTTCTTTTAAATTGCGTGTCAACTTGGAAATTAGAGTGTGCGTGTACAAAAATATATATATATTATCCCAATAACTTATTTTAGTTATTGTTCGCGCTAGCCTGAGGTATCTGGTCTTTAATGCGAAGAAATACCTATGATGGCTAGTAGATCACTGATGATGGATAGTCCTATTTCTAATTCTTCATTTTAATTTGTATATCACATTTGCAACAAGACAGCACGCCACCTCTGCAAGAGATACATAAAATAGTGTTGACTGGCACTCTCCATGTCCTGAGATGCGCATTATCAATTTAAAAACCTTGGAAAGACATTTACTGTTTGTGCTCTTGTGGCATCATTTGAATGACAATTGATTGTAAAATGTGTGTATTATCAAATTTTGCCTCAGGTGTCAGGTTGACACTCGGCATGATTCGGGAAAGAAGCAGAATTCAAAGGAACTTTCAAATAATAATAGTAGTAGTGATAATAATAATATAAATAATAATAATAGGTTAATAATAGTAAGGTAAATATTTTCGGAGTGTGCTTAAAAGTAGGCTATTTATTGTCATACATAAGTATACGCTTACAAGAGGGGATGCATGCGTTAGCAAAAGAATCTAGAGTATATATATACATATAAACATATATATATATAAACACACATACATATATACACTCACATGTGGGTACATATCTAAACATATGCATACATATATGGTCGTGAGAATAAGTACTCAATACCATAAATAGGATAATATATTCTTTATTATGGCCAAGGTTGAGTCTTGTTACTCTGGAGTGTTTTCTGTATTCTCACACAACCCTGTCAGTACTCAAGGTAAACTCAACAATAACCAGACACAAGGCTCGCCTTAATAAAGTCTCTATATATATATATATATATATATATATATATATATATATATATGTTTGACTCCGACGACAGAGCTGAAGCCGTTTCGACGGCTATTTCTGGACCGAGCTCTGCCGTCGGGGTCAAACATTTTCCTATTACCCACTCTACTACCCTAAGCATTGAGTACTCTGGTGTGTTATGGTCCATCTGGTTCCTTACCACACCTCCTTCGTTATATATATATATATATATATATATATATATATATATATATATATATATATATATGCACCAGAACTTACGCCCGCCTGTTTAACTTCTTCCCCTCTCTTCCTTTGGTTACTGTACATACATGTTCTACTTCTCATGCCCCCGCCCTCTATCGGTATGTTTTCTCTGTTTTTTTCTTCTATTTATCTTGTTTATTTATTTTCTTTCTCTTCGTCATCGTCTCCCTGTCTTTTATTTCCCCAATAACGTTCCAGTTATTGACGCTCTGTGGTTAGACGTATTTTCTTTGATGCGTCGAAACGTCCGACACCCACAGTAGACAACTGATGAGGGGATCTGTCCTTTGTTTGTGTTTTCCGTATATTTCTAAACACTCGTTTCTTAGTAACTACACAGCACGTTGTCCCTTATATATATATATATATATATATATATATATTTTATTGTATAGAAGGAGCTTCTACAGGACTAGTACTGTTTCATTCATGTATTGAGTACCTTACTTACTGTGGTTATCCCCGACTCAACCCGGGACCTACGTATATATATATATATATATATTCTGACAAATAAAATGTTTTGAAATTCGATTTCAATATTTTTTACATGATATTTCGACATAAATTATCATTTACAAATAGCTTTTTTCCTTAGAACAACAGCTAATAATAAAGTTATTCACTTGTTATTTCTGCTTTCGCCTTGTTCGCTTTTCTTGTCTCTTTTCACTTTCCCTCAGAAGACCACGAAATTTGACTGTCTCGGGGATAAACCCAAACTGATAAGGCTGTCTGATGACGTCACTATTTTAGCTATCGCATGATGCCGTTAGAGTCAGTAAAACTATTTTGTATTCCTAGAAATCTCTTTGGGCTGAATAAGTAGTTTAAATAATTTGTAAAGGACAATTTTTGTCGAAATATGAAAATAAAAATCCAAATTGTTTGCACTAAAAATTAAATTTCAAAATGTTTACTTGTCAATACAGAGTCTGCCAAACAAATGTATACACATTTCAGGAAAAGAAAAACTTAAATATTTAACTTGTTAAATACCTCCCCATTCCCCCTCTCTATATATATATATATATGTATGAAACTCTAGATCTTGGTGGAGTGGTAGGAACGCCGTAGTTATGTATGAAGTTTCGTGGGCATTGAAACTTCACGGAGCCCATCCCTCCCTAAGACTTCTCCGTCCCCTCTCTCTGTATATATATATATGTATATATATATATATATATATATATATATATATATATACACACACACACACACACACACACACACACACACACACACACACACACACACACACACACACATATATATATAATTAATATTAGCGGATTTAGCGAACCGATTAAGTACATACCCAACAATACTAACTCCTTTAAACATAATAATAGGAAAAGAAAAATAATCTGGTTCACACACCCCTACTCTTTAGCAGTTAAAACTAATGTAGGCAAAACATTCCTACAGCTCTTAGATAAACATTTCCCTAGAACACATAGATATTATAAAATCTTCAATTGAAACTGTGTCAAAATTAGCTACTCCTGCGGTCCCCCTATTAAATATTATATCATCAATAAGAAAACACCCAGAGAACATCAAAATTGCTCCTGTAGAGTCAAAGGTGAATGCCCATTACAAGGTAAATGCAACACCAAAGCCATTGTATATGCGGCTAAAGTGACAACCATCAGCAACAACCTACCAGCCACCAGAGAACGATATGTGGGTATGACACAAGACAAATTCAAAACGCGTTATTACTCACATGTCGCATCTTTCCGACATCCAGAAAAAAGATTTACAACAGCTCTGGCTAGCAGAATATGGGATTTGAAAGACCAAGGTATCCAATATAAATTGGATTGGTCAATTTTGAACCAATGTAAAGAATATGCAAGAGGAACAAGAAGATGCACACTCTGCATAAGTGAAAAATATTGGATTTTACAGAACCTTAAATCACCAAAAACCTGCCTAAACGCAAAAACAGAAATTTTCACCAGCTGCCCACACATGAAATCACACTTGCTTTCCAGCTCATATAAACTTAACTCACTTTCAGATACTTATCCTCCATAAACTCTTGTTCTTCACTTTCCTTAAATTATCCTCTTTACAGACTTCTCTTTCTGATTTACTTTCATTTTTAACTTTATTTTTTATTTTATTTTTATTTTTACTTTACATCCACCAGTGAACCCCCTCTCCCTACTTTTTGATTCACTTACCTAATATCTTCACATTCCCCATTTTACTTCCCCATTTTCTTTCACTACCTGATACCCAATGTCACTTGCGTTTTCCACCCCAGATATATTCTGTTGTTTCGCAGCCGATTTTATATTTGTACTCATTTATTCATACGGCTGGTTTATAATCTGTATCTATGCGTGTGAGTGTGCATATGTGTGTATACGTTCTGTATATGTATACGAAAGCCTCCGTATGTGTGCGTGCGTACGTGTATATATATGTGTGTGTATGTGTGTTTTTATATCTATGTTTTTTACATACTTTTTTATACGTGTGTGTGTATGTGGGTGAATGTATATGTATGTATATATATGTATATGAATGTATGGGTGTGTATGTATATATATATATATATATATATATATATATAGTCGCGTACGTACGTGTGATTAGATATACATGTGGCGATATATATATATATATACGTGCCTCGTGTGTATGTATGTACGCATGCATGCGCTTTTGTCTGTACGTATTTATATGTATATATATTTATATATATATATATATATATATATATATATATATATATATATATATATATATATATATATATATATATATAAGAGGGTGTTAAAGTTTGCTTGAAGCATTGTGAAATGCGTAAAATACGTAGTTTAGAAAGCCACAACAATGCAGAGGGAAATCTCGAGGTAGGAAGTGAATGATAGATAGGAGAAACAGGAGAAAGTGAAAATTGAGAGAGACAAAGATGAAAACAAAACAAAGGTAGAAGGGTTACCGTAGTGGAGATTTAATCCCAATATTTCGGGCTCACGCCCATCAACGGGGGAAAGTTCCAAAAGGGGGGGAACAGGCTAAGCGGAGAAAGTTGTGATGTCGTTAAGACAGGAATGCCGTTATGGGGAGAACATTTTTTAAAATTTAAATGAGGGAAAGAATGCGCGTGCGCGTGATAGGCTGTGGCAAAAGCTACTGACCAAATGGGTTAAATCAAGAGGGTGCGCTAGCGTGTGAAAGCCGTAAAATATGTGTGTGTAAATATATATGTGTGTGTAACTGTGTGTGTATATGTGTAAGTGTGTATATGTGTGAGTGTGTGTGTGTGTGAAAGATAGTGGGCTGTAGAAGCTGGAAATCAAAGGGTGTGAAAGGTGGTAGGTTGGAAAACATGTGTGCGTGTATAAATATAGATGTGTGTGTGTATGCGTATGGGTATGCATATACGTGCGTGTGTGTGAAAATAGCAGGCCGTAAGGGCTGTGAATGGTCACTATGGTTAAGTTAGCCATGTCAGATCATTTCTCTCAGCCCGGTTGTTAAGTGGGGGTCTGAGGTTCTTAATAACAAGTGCTTCCTTTATCCTTAAGGATCCGATGCTGCGTTCAGTCGCTAGGACTGTGACCAAGGGTCTACCCTGTGGGTTTCCGCATTTAAGGATGTGTTTACAGAAGGAAGATGCGTTGGTGTTGATATGTTCCTTGATACGAACATGTAGGGGTCGGATGGTGCTACCTATGTAAAACTTGTTACATTTATCGCATTGAATCTTATATACGACATAGGTGCGTAGGCAATCTGCCCCCCGTATCGGGCAGTTGCTGAGGGAACACGTCCCATCTGACTCGTCGGGTTTGTTGGAGAGGCATCTTCGCAGCGAAGGTCCTGTGTGGGCCAAATGTATGTCAAGTCCCTCCGTCCGTATGGCCCTGCGGATGGCGTTCGTGGTATATTCACTCAGGTGGGGGATTTTAAAAAAGCACCTGCTTTTATTTAAGTTTCTAGTGGGTGTCTGTCTATTGGGTCTGGGGTCTCTAATTCCGTTAATCAGTCGCTTGGGATAACCATTAGATCTGAGTAGATTACGGAATTGCGTGGTATGGGTGAGACCACCCATCGGGTCGTTGCATCTGTTAGTGATCCGTGTCAGTTCATTTAGGACATAGCCTCTCTTAGCGTTGTTGGGGAGGGCTGAGTTGTAATGCACAAATAAGTCCTTGCACGCACCTTTCACACCCTTTGATTTCCAGCTTCTACAGCCCACTATCTTTCACACACACACACACTCACACATATACACACTTACACATATACACACACAGTTACACACACATATATATTTACACACACATATTTTACGGCTTTCACACGCTAGCGCACCCTCTTGATTTAACCCATTTGGTCAGTAGCTTTTGCCACAGCCTATCACGCGCACGCGCATTCTTTCCCTCGTTTAAATTTTAAATAATTTTCTCCCCATAACGGCATTCCTGTCTTAACGACATCACAACTTTCTCCGCTTAGCCTGTTCCCCCCCTTTTGGAACTTTCCCCCGTTGATGGGCGTGAGCCCGAAATATTGGGATTAAATCTCCACTACGGTAACCCTTCTACCTTTGTTTTGTTTTCATCTTTGTCTCTCTCAATTTTCACTTTCTCCTGTTTCTCCTATCTATCATTCACTTCCTACCTCGAGATTTCCCTCTGCATTGTTGTGGCTTTCTAAACTACGTATTTTATATATATATATATATATATATATATATATATATATATATATATATATATATATATATATATATATATGTGTGTGTGTGTACGTGCGTACCTATGTTTGTTTTCTATTTTCTAGTGTTAATTGATAACCCCTCCCTCTTACTTTCTCTTTGATTAAAAAATGTTTTTTTCATTCTCATACATTGTTTCATTTTTATACATTTATCGAGAATGACACTTCTTTTTACTATTACACTCCCTTCCCTCTTTATCTTCCGCATATAAGGAATCGTGCGTGTGTGTGTGTTTATACGCGTGCTTTCACAATCGTATGTGTATATATTTAATACCTGTATCTGGATGTGTGTTAACTATATTCTCTTACAATTTCTTTTTCAACTCATATTATATACGTATTTGTGGTCACACATACACAAATATACTTGCCCAGACATTTTCACCATACACATGCATTTGTACATACACACATATGTACATTTGTGAGTGTATATACATACATATACACATACCATAACTATATTTCCTTATTTTTTTATATATCTCTTGCATTACTTTTATTTATATATTTCTTTTTGCCCGTTAAACTCTTGCCTCTCTTGAGGAGATTTTTCAAATATTTCACTATGTTTTAAATATATACTATATACAGATTGCCCCCCAAAAATGTACACAAACAAACAGAAACTCGCAGTTCGAGTATGACGAATGAGGGAGGGGGAAATCACAATCAAGATCGCAATTTCAAGATCGAATTTTTCTGTAGAGGTATTCAGATAATGTGAAGCAAATAATATAACTTGGGTTGGTCCAAGGATTTTTGATTAATTTAAGACAATGTAGTATGAGTGAATTTGACTATAAGCCTGATGAAAGCAACGGGCATTAGATCTCTCCAGATCTTGAGAGAGAGAGATAGAGAGAGAGAGAGAGAGAGAGAGAGAGAGAGAGGGCGAGTACAAATGGTTTTATATATAGAGAGCTAGATGAAGGATATTGTCTGAATAATTGACAGTAATGAATGTAAAAAAATGATTTTTATTCTAGATATGCAAATAAACTCAAATAACTCGTGAATTTGTTCTTGCAGGTTGAAAAAATAATATTTCTGACAATCATACTTATTCGTAATTTTCTACATGACCGCAAGATAACGATGCACCTTCTCTTTCGTCACATGGAATGCTCAAAATAACAGCTAAATCTCACTCAAACGGCGCCTTGCAGCTTTAAAAAAGGATGGGCACACTGGTTGATATAATCCTAAATAGACTATATTTGAAAATGCAAAAACAAAACAATCACATTAAAAACACGATGTTTACTGCTAAAATATTTTAATCATATGCCAGCTCGATCATGTTTAGCTCGGGTTAAACGGCTGAATAGCAGAATTTATTTCATCTTCCATATTAATATACTTTTACCTTCTCAGCTGTACTACGTGCTATTTTATTTCTTTAGTTATTAGTTGTCCGTTTTCTGTTTTCTTTACTTATCCTATACATGTTATGTATCACCCTAATTTTACGCTGACTTCACTCTGTGTTATATATGTTATAAGCTGGACTATCCATTTTGATAGTTATTTGGGCCAAGTACTTTATCTCTCTCGCTTTCTATGTCTATATCTTCTTATCTATCCATCTCTATCTATCTATTCATATATCTATATACTATCTATCTATTTACGTGCTTATCTATTTATCCGTAAATCAAGTGCTGAAGCACGAACAGTTAGATAGCCGAAGACTTTTAAGATCATCATTAGAGATCAAATTCTGATTAGGTTCTCTCAGAATCAGAATATAATAATCTAGATGTATATGTATACAATAAACTTCTAGTCAGACGGTAGGAGGATTACTGACAACGTCTCATAAAGAAAACGAATGTAATGTTTTCTATAAAGCAAACTACAAAGTTGTAATCACAAAGCGTTTGGGTTCGACTGACAATGTACGTTTGTGTGGGACATATTTAACACGTTTTAAAGTATGTACTGATGAATATATTCACAACACATCTTTGATAGAGAAAAGTAAAATCCGATGTTTGAAAATGAACTAGAATGTTCAACCAACAACAAATACGAAATATGTACCTTTTCTTGAAAATGATCCTTTCGAGGGGGAAAATCCTTAATTTGGGACGCGACATGCAGCGACACGTTTTCCGCCTCCAGCCTTATGGCTTTGGTCACGAACCTGGGATCCACTGTCCGCAATGCGGTAAGAGGAAGACAGTCAAATACCGGGGCCTGACTGACCGTTTATTCTTTCCATGGTTTTCAGTCGAGACCTCTGGAATCCTTCGCACTGATTTCCATGTGAGCCCCATGAGGTATGGTGGTGTCTCTGGCCATTCATCTTTGTAATCCTTTTGTCGTTGGTTTGGGGTATAGAGACTGCCCCCTCCCTTTTTTTCTCCTCTTGATCCTCTTTCTTTTTCTCTTTTTCATTTTCTTTTCTCTTCCTTTTCTGTTCCCTTTAGTAGTGTGTTAATTTGATACTGTTCAATTATTTTTATATAATGTCAATGGCCTATTATGACATTGTAGGATTTTGTAAATAGAATAAATTACGTACCTTGTAAAAAAATACAAAACAATCCTGAAACAAATTTCTACTTTCACTCAACCTTATATTTTATAATCTTTTTTATTATAGCTTATAAAAATATAAAAAGAAACCAGTCAAATTTAAGTTGATAGTGAACTGAAAGAATTAGAGTCGTGATTTAAAAAACAAGACAAAAGCAACTACAATTTGCTATGATATATCCGAGAATCGGCTGAAAAGTTCATAGGATGACCAAGATACTCTCATGGAATGTGATCAAATGCGGTTTTCAACATAGTCCGCCTTGCGGGCCACACACTTCTTTCATCGGTGATGCAGCGCTGGAATCCCATTGGTGAAGAAGCTTTCATCCTGTTTGTAAAAAAGATCAACAGCAGACATGACATCATCATCACTGCAATACTGGTTCCCAGCCAAGTGTTTTTTCATGTTGGGGAACAGATGATAGTTAGATGGGGCCAAATCAGGAGAATAGGGGTGGGGGTGATCAACCAATCACGCACAGCAGCCATCGAGACAAGGGCTTGTGTGCTGGATAATTGTCCTTATGAAATAAGAAGCTTTCGTCCACTTTCCTGGTCTTGATAACCTTTCGTAGTAACTGCAATAGAAAGTTGCCATTGTACTCTCCATTGATGGTGTGGCTCATCTGAAGATAGTTCATAAACACAATGCTTTTTACATCCTCCAAAATTGAAGCCATCACCTCCCATGCTGATGAAACAATCTTGGGTTCTTTGGAGCAGATGAAGAGGAGTGTTTCCACTGCATGGATTGTCTCTTTGTCTCAGGCTCAAAGGGATGAACCCAACACTCTTCCTCTGTTAGGAAACATTCAAGGAAATCAGCTTGATCTGACTCAATCTCAGATTTTCCCGTGATGTGCCTAAACTGGTGCGCTTTTGATCAGGTGTTTGAAGACTTGGTACCCACCGAGCAGAAACCTTCGTCATGCCAAGTTCATTGTGCAGAATATTTTCAATTAACTCCCGTGATATGCTAATAACATTGGCTATTTGATGCATAGTCAATCGCCTGGCATCCTATAACATGTAGTGAATGCGATCCATATTTTCCTCGGCGGTGGCTGTTGCAGGACGTCCAGATCTTAGGTTATCTTCAAGACTCTCCTAATTTCAGTACCGGAATTTTCACTGTTGATAAAGCTTGAGCATCATCCCCTCATGTAGCGACATGGATGTCATTGGAGGCTAAACCCTTTTTCTGCAGGTACTTCATAGCACCTCGGTGCCAAATTTTGTCCATTTCCAAGATCAGTCGGTACTAGTTACATTTGAAGTCTTCTTTGAACAGTCAGATGTCAGTTTACTTGGAAGAAAACAAATCAATTATTAATAAGAAGAGTGGAAATTAATGCATGCAAGATTTCACAGCTCTAGTATCACGTATTCATAGTAAGCCTATGAACTTTACAGCCCACCCTCATACGTGGATGTTGATTAAACTGGGATAAATTATATGTATTTCTATATTTGTAACTCATATTTAGAGTTCATGTTTCAACATTTCAACAGTTACCAGAATTGTTACTATCTATGCAAAGAATGAACGAAGGAGAAAAAAATTGTTGAGAAATGTAAAAAAACATCAACTTTATGAAACGTTCATGTGCCCGCCTATGTCTGTTAAGTTGATTGTGTTCGCTACTGGTAATATGTAACTCAGTACATCTGCTTCACGGTCGGGTCATCGGCATTGGTGAGGATTTGATTCTTGGAAGGGCGAAAGAATTCAAATAATGCTTGTACATATTTACCAAGCAATTTATATATATATATATAGATATATATATGCTCGCGTACCCCCCCCCACACACGCATATATATATGTTTCTGTAAATACATGGGGGGGGGGGGAGAGGAGGATGCGGTTACTTGAAACATGCAATGTTTTTTAATCTATAACCATTTAGAGGGTAGATCTTATCAAACAAATGTTTGTCCCTATAAAACTTGATGCATAAGCAATTCCTGCACTCATATTTCTTTTTATTTTACATCCATCCCCGCCTGACGCAAGTTATCACATGGTCATTTTCGAGCCACAATCTGACGGTAGATATTTCGTTGCGATGATTGGAGTACCACCTGAATCTGCAACAATTAAATAAACTACTGATTCCGTAGTTAAAAAAGTGTATTATCGTTGATCCTACTGTGTTCTTGGTTGAAGCGCTATCGGTGTCTAGCTGGCGGAGTCTTGGTTTTGCCATTATGGTATACATGTTTATCATCATGAGAGACGATTATGGGCAGGTATTGCATCATTAAAATGGAGGGATGGGTGCACGCATGATTGCAATCAATAATAAGTCGATTGATATATATATATATAGTTATGTAATAAACAACATAAGATAATTATTTCATTTACCAGTGGTTTCTTAAAGGCAGATCTTGTGTCTCTCTTCGGTCGTCAGAATGAATAAATAACATGGTGTTTTTATTAAATATGGATTTGAAAACAAAATTTAGGAAATATGAAAGTGAGGCTGAAAAAAAACCCCAACCAAACAGTGAGTGTGTTCTGTTATTATTTCTGGCAATATTATTACAACAATATGAGCCTCCCCAAGTATAACGATATATATATATATATATATATATATATATATATATATATATATACGTTTAAATTTGGTGGTTTACCACTGGGTAGAATTAGTCACTCTGCAATGTTAACCGTGACTTAATATGAGAATAGCACTTGACATTATTCAACTCATCCATCTTCGATGTTTAATCATGTTGGGAGTGCGAGAACAGAGTAAATATATATATATAAAACTGAGGTTGTCTGTTGTCTGTATGTCTGTCTGTCTACTGAACGGTCGGCACACATCTTCTCCTAAACCGTACGTTCAAATTTCGGTGAAATTGATACACTTATAGATGAAGGTCCGATGGAGACATGGGTCAAAAAAAGGTTCAAATCGACCCACGCCAAGTGCAAAAATCGAATTTGTAATGTATTGATTTTTCAGTTCAAATGTATAAATAGAGATGAGAGACGAGTTATTTCCCTTTTATCGCGTCATTTGCTTATCTATTTATGTTACGTATAAACGACGCGTGCAAAAGTACAAAAATACATACATGAGATTTTCATTTAGAAGCAATGATTTTAAGCGACAGACAGATAACGCATTTTTTTTTTTTGTTTTCATGTCCATCCAATTTCTTTGTTTCAAAATAACAGGTTGTTTGGTTACGCTGATGTTTTTCTCTGAGACAAGTGTTGCAATTTTCGATTTTTGTTAATAGATTACCAGTGCAGTTTTTATCCCCAGCATCCTCTTTTGTTTTAACATTCGTGTTATGGTTATGTTTTCTTAACTTCATAAGGTTGGTTGAGGGAATATTAATCAAAAGTACCACATGAAAGTCTACACTGTAGACTCTACAGTTTTTAAACCGAGGAAGGAACTTAACATTGTAACTTTGACACAGCTACTGAGCAGCCCCGAGCAACGCCGGGCTTTACTGCTAGTGTATTATAAAGTGACAGGAGGCTAAATATGTTGAATTTCAGGTGTAAATTGCGTAATAGATGTATACCAACGGAATGATGGTAAACTTTAAGGAAACAAATAAAGAAAGAAACAGAGAGGAACAAGTTTGTGTTTATGCTTTTGACTCAGAGACGGACGAAGCAGCATGCTGCCACCTTGCTCCCTCGTCTCTGAGTGAAGTTATTTTTAACAAAAGGTCAAGCTAAAGTCTATGTACTCGCGGAAAGTATATAACCCCCCCCCCCCCCCACACACACACACACACGCACTCACACACTTATATACATATATATGTTTATACCAGGTTCAATCTGGGGCACTATTATATAAATGTTCACTAATCGTTACTCCGAGTTCAATAGCTACCTTTATCGGCAGATCAAAATATCTGAAACGGGAATTTTGGAGTAGCGACTGGTGAAAAATCTACACTATGCATTTAATATCTTTCTCTGCTTTTCTACACAACTCTCTGTGTTTTAAGAACACACCTATACAAGCACACCCTGAAAAGTGATGTCTCAGTCGGTGGAAACTTTCTTGGGAAAGCATAATGGCAATTCTGCATGAATACCTATATTCTTTAAAACTCACCGCTTATATAATTTGCAAATGTGACATACGAGGAAAAAGGTTTAAACATTTATTTAGTGTATGTATTTTTCAAAAAATTAAATACTCTATAAATCAGAGCCATTTCGTTTCCAGGACCTCCTGTAATTGAAAGGTTTCAAAGTGAAAAAGTAAAAATGTTTACAATGGGAGATAAGAAAAATGGTGTTTTCATAGAGTGCTGACTATACACTGTTAAGTACGTATCCACCAAATACTGTTACTGTATTACTTTACGTAATTAACGTAAAGTATGCTCATTAACTAACGAAGTGTATCGAATATCAATAGAAGATGGAACGATTCTAGTCGATGCCCTGGCCCTTTCCAAATATTGTATATATATATATATATATATATATATATATATATATATATATATATAAATATATAACGAAGGAAATGTGGTAAGGAACCAGGTGGACCATAACGCACCAAAGTACTCAATACTTAGGGTAGTAGAGTCGGTAATAGGAACGAGTAGGACCCCGATGGCTGAGCTCAAGCCGTTTCGACGGCTAATTCTGGACTGAATTAGCCGTCGAAACGGCTTGAGCTCAGCCGTCGGGATCCTACTCGTTCCTATATAAATATATATATATATATATATATATATATATATATATATATATATATATATATATATATATATATATATATATATATATATATATATATATATAAATATATATATATATATATATATAAATATATATATATAATCAAGGTTTATCAAATAGAGAAAAAGTTTTAAAATAAATTTTTAAAAGTTCGCTGTACTTACTATATGTGCCTTTACCACGCGGTTTCAAATCCCAAAATAAACAGATAATCCAACCGGATTTCCATTGAGAAAGGGACTTTCGTCAGAAGGCTTTTCTCGATCGGAGAATATAAAATTCCCGAGTTTAAATCACAAACTGGCGCCATACAAAACTGTTCCCGAATGAGAATGAATGAGGAAAGAAACAATTTTGCCTAGTGCCGTGTGTAAAGACAAAAGGCAGGGCGGACAGGTCAATGTCCTGCTACTAAAAATAGCAGCAGTTCAAACGACCAAACGTTATCTCAACCTTAGGGGAGATTAATAATAAAGTATCTGTTCCTACGTGTAAAAAAATACATATGGGGATACACATATTGTCCAACCGTATGCCAATGTGGTTCTATGGCAGGTTAATAAATTAACATATATATATATAGGGAGACACAAAGCAGGCTTTGTTTACAAACGGCTAGCGAATTTGAAAATTAGGTAGTAACATGTGCTTACGCCGCATTTGAATTAGCCTGTTCGTTGGGATTTAACAAAAAACCCTCATTCAGAGGGCTTTTGAAAATGTTAGTTCAACTTCAGTAGTTGTGAGGGACTTTTCTTTAATATTTTTGATGTTCATAGAAATTGGGGGCACTTGAACTGATATGACATATACGTTAGTATGAATGGAAATGCGAGGAATAAAAATATATCCTTTGGCACAACCAGTTCAAATGATTAGCAGCCTCTCAAAGCCATATATAAACTTGCTGTGCTTGTGTCTATCTTTCGTTTATTGTGTGTATTTAGGCACAATAACATTGTTGAAATGTGTTTACAACGGGCCAATCATTGCGATAGGCGTTCGTAATGAATTTCTGAATATGAAAATAAGTATTTATATACAAATATTTTTTCATATTCAAACATGAGCGGTTTCAGCGAAGAGGTTTTCAGTTTGCTCGATGAGTGGAATTACATACGTGTACATTGAACTAGTGATCTCATCATTGTTGATGAAAAAGCAAGCACATTAATTACAAATATCATCCACCTGATGGAATTCCACACATAATTAGCTGGGTTGGGTCATTCCGTGACTATGACAGAAGATACTTTCCATTTCCCAATGTGTTGCCCTGTGGATCAAATTCGAGACTTTTGATTTTTAAGCGCTTCTCTTCACAATTTGGCTATGTACTCATATAAATACACTTCTAGCTGCTGTTTATTGTATTGGTTCTATGATCGTCTTTCAATAACATATTACTACATATAAAAATAATAATATAGGAATGTGACACTAGAAGAAAGAGTGTAGCTATAAGATTCCTGAATCATATTAATAAATAGTGTATAACAAAGAAACGCGAGGAACGAGTTGAATAAGGTCGACATTCCAAATGATTTCAATTCAAATATATTTATAACATATTGATAATCGCTTTGTTAGTTCTTATATTCAAAATCAGTATTCAATATTCAATGATGCAGGTATAATTGATTTCGGCAAGCTAATGGCTGATAGGTTATATATATATATATATATATATCTACCGAAGTCATCTCATTGTTTTCTTTGAATAGGATACTATATTCTACTTAACTTCACTCCATGTACGTGTGAACGTGAAAAGCGTCGCACAAATGTCTATTTATATGATTTTAAATCAGTATAGAGTAAATTGAAAATTTCTCCGTCATGAAGTTCAATACCTTATGAGTGACATTAGATTCAGGGAAATTGTATTGAAACCAGTCAGATGGATATGGTCATACGAAAGCCCGCCAAGGGACCAGCTTTGTCACACTATTACACGATTCTATCTAATGATGGCATTATGGTACATGATGCGTCTGTAAAATACCAAAACACGTACACGTTTACTCACCGAATAAACCATTCCACTGAATAAACAACTGGAACACCCACCGCCGAAACCAACAAAAGATCCATTTACTTTTATATTTCCCTTTCAAGCTTAAAAAATGAATGGAAAATGTTTCTTGTCTTTTATTCCATGGGAACTTACAGCTCGATGCATTGCATTTGTTACATGGCGTTCACCATTTAATAGAGTATTACCAAACAAACTGCTACACCTTATTAGATTCGAGATATAGGAAGGGGATATGCTATAAAAAGGAAAACAAATTGATCGAGACGCTATTGAACCCCATAAAATCTACACGGTTTTATATTGCAACCGATTCAAAGTATGTATGATAAAAAATATTGTGTCAAAGGCACAAAAGATAATTATATCTAACTTGCATGCCTTCGGAGGTTAATAATATATCAGTAATACAATGTGGTTGGATGTAAAAATAATTGGTGCTGAAGTTGGGGAAAAGAATTAGTATTTCAACTGTCTCTAGTTCTTAATAATGTTTTGAAGCAATAGAAACTATAATCATAAATGAATTAATGTTTTTGAAACAATGCTTTGTTTTCAGGAGGAAATTACTTGATAGTTCGATTAATTTTTTATTTGTTCATTAGATTGGAAACATCAACGTAAGAGACTATGTATTTTTTGATAATATGTATTATAAAACAGTATCGATTTTTTCCCATTCTCTGAATACATATTTAAAAAATAAACATGCTTTCTTTTATCAATGCCAATTAGAAGTTGTGTTAAAAATATAAAGGTTTCTTGAAAACATCAATATTGATTTCTTGTTGGGTAGCTTGACAGTCAAAAGAATAGAACGTCAGATTAATTATTTAATGGTTTTTAGTTTTGACTTTTTATATTCTGAACTCAGACCTTCTCTATATTGAATTTGAAAATCATTTACCTTGGATCGATGAACATAGTACCGGTATCAATTGATTATTCCTCTTCCGTACTCGAATATACCTTTTGACGACGGTCTATATTTAAAGGAGCAGTGAATAACCTAATGAGAATTTTGGCATAAATAATGATATTGAGCTAATGTATATCTTTATTTAGCAAATAAAAATATTTAACCAGCAAAGCACCTCCATATCTATAGCAACACATCTAAATTAATTTAGTGCTTTCATACACACAGAGTTTGTTTATATATGAATAAGTAATATCAAATGTTCAAAGAAAATCTTTCCATATTTTTATATGATCACCAGGAAAGAGAATCCTTTTAACATATACAGTTATCTGGCTGCATACTGTCGTTAATAATGTAATAAATGAAACAGCCATAAAACTATTCAAAACTAGTTCATATACACAACATAACCAATTAGGCGCTCATACATAAATAAATGGGTATACAATTTAAAGCAATTGAAATCATTATCAAACGAGGGACATATTTCATTTAGTGTTGTAGTTAATTTTAATTACATTTTGTATTTCATATAAAAACTCTATGATTCCAAGATATTCACAAAATTTGTAAACAAATAAAATATTTTAACACTATAATATACAGTGTCATTTTCTACGTAGATCAGATGAATGTCACTAAATATTTCTAACTGTGTATTTATTGAACATGTATTTGGGGGACAGACAAACTTCTTTTTTCTGATTTTGTGTTAACTGCGCAGATTCAAAATAAATTAGTCGCAATAATTAGAATAAAATAAACCAAATATCTTTCGAAAAGTAAACGAATTCAGGTTTCAATTTCAGGTTTCAATTTCCACGCCAAATCTTTATTTACGCTTTTAAGGGTCTGGTGCACCGCTCATTTTCTATCCATTTTTAGTATAGATAAAAGGATCCAATCATTAATTAAATATGTCAGGTTCTTTTATCAATACAAATATTGCCGATTTATTCGTTCGTATATATTATCAAACGTTCTTACTGAATTATGGATTTTGCCTTGTGTTACCCCCGTCCACCCGACTATGAATATAAATTACAATGGTGATGCTTACTGATGCTCGGTAGATTGTAGATCTAGATAGAATGTTCACACTTCTGCTCACTTTTATCCCCGTCCTAAATTCAGACTTTTCATTCCAATTGGGTTATATTTTCTCAAAACATCATTATTTAAAACAGAATATAAGCTAAACCGGATAATGAATCAATCTCTTAAAATAATTTAAAAGTTATTTTCTAAATTTTTCAAATCGGGTGCTTCAGATATTTAGTAACTCTTGTTCCTATTATTTATTATCCAGACATTATAAAAAAAACCTGTAAGACCTAACTGCAATGCAATAAAGCTAGCAATGAATAAATACATACTATTGTCAAGAATATGGGACAATCCAAACTAAAATATATGTGGTAACTTAGCGAGGGGTAATAATGGTTCCTAATTTAGACATAAGACCAGCAACTTTGATTTGAGGGAAAATTAATTATATTGATGACAGTACTTGAGTGGTACTTTATTTTATCTCCCGGAAGGATGTAAGGCAGAGTTGATCTCAGTGTGATTTGAAAAATATCTCGGTGTATTTTGTCCAACGCTGTAACGATTTTGTTAATTCTCTGCCCAGGCTACTGGTAGTAACAGCAATTTCTGATTTTTAACAAATACCACAAGGGTCCTATATTCAAGCAATTCTACCAACTCACCCTCCTCAAAAGATGTTTATTTCTAATTTAGACTCAAATATGTGAAGAGGGACTTTACTGGCACTTTATTTCATCAACCCCAAAAGGATGAAACGCAAAGTTAAGCTCGGCTTGATTTGAACAAACACCGTGAGGTACTTTGTCCAACGCCGTAACGATTTTACCAATCGAACACACAGGATACTAGTAATAATAATAATTTATAATTTTGGCACAAGGCCAGAAATTTGTGGTAGAAGCGGTTTATGTTAATTATATCGTCCAATACATGACTGGTGCTTTATTTTATCGACCACGGAAAGATTGAAAGAAAAGCCATCTAAGCATGATTTGAAGAATACCTTGGTGTATTTTTTTCAACGCCCTGGCTACTGGCTAATTGGAGCTTATACTTACAGGGACAGTATTTTATGTAATACTGACAAAGAAAGTTTCTAACATATCTTTACAGGACTCAGTCAGATTTACTTCCGTATATCATGAATAAAAATTCACGAAATTTTGTGCAGAATTTGAATCTTAACATTTTATATTTTAGTGAAATTTCAACGTGTTCCACTCAAGAATATCATAAGACATGATACAACTAGAATCAATGCTACCCAGAAATAGGAAACACTGCAGAGCTAATTAATTAAAATATCGGAATATCTGTTACCATTTCGCATTATCAAAGTTATTCGGTGGATAATACTTTATTACTTTACAGGAGATTAAAGAAGAGTTCATTGAATCTGACAATGGACTGGAATTTCTCTGCAGCATATTCATTCTTAGCCTTGATGCAAAGCTATATATTTTAAAAGAAACCGGTTTTAGATATAAGCTACGTAAGTTAACTTGAACAGAAAATCAAAATCAATTTGTATAGTTAGCTAACACATATTCAGTAATACTCGCGTTGGGACAAATACCCCTATTTAATTTTATAACCATAGCTGTTTTGCATTAAACTATTCGTACCAAATCCAATAGAAGAATTTGATCATAATTGTACATTTTCTATACGTTTCCAGTCACTATTTTCAAGTGTGAAACGTTATCTTATTTTAGTAAATCACATATTTACAATATAATGACTGTCTCGTGTTAAGTCAGAAAGAGAATGCGATCAATGTAAATCAACACGCAAATGTACATAATGTTCTGTACAAAAGCGACAAAGCGCAAAGAAAAATAGAAATTACTCATTGTAGATTATAGAGCTGCTGCATTCTTATATTTCTCATTTCTAAATTATCATGCACATTCGCAATCAGTATACAAGACGTTTTCCATTAGAAGTTGATGCCATGATTTTTCCATAGCATGCATCTTGGTCAAGGACAGACTGAATATCTAATTTTTCAAACTTAATATCATATGGAATTAGTTTTAATCCGAGAATAATTTAGAATGTTACACGCGATAAGCCATAGATATTTTGCACTTTCAATGTCATGTGTTTTTACGATAAACTTTGTCGTTTTGTAATTATTCTCAAACATTTCCATCGTCGTATGTAATATAAATCCAGTAAAACGTATATGTCATTCTCAGCTGATATGGTGTGTGACAGAATGTTGTCTTGGAGCTGAATATATCATGCCATATATCTTTATTCTAAAAGAAAAGAAGATGTCAGTGAACATGCTATTAATAAGCACTTACGCTTTAGCAAATAATAAATCTGAATTGCAGAAGTAACAACGAAGTGGGTCAAAATCACAACCCTGTTTTAACCCGGGGTAAGATGGCAAAAAATCTATCTTTATAAGAATGTTAATGGGAAAGGATCGTAGTTGAGCTAATAACTCAACATAGTATAATATGGGTTGGGTCAACGAGGAAGCTGGGTAAAGTCGCTTGGTCGAACAACTAAATAGCACTAAACTTTCCTTAAAAATTGTACTACGCTGTCCTAAATGATATATTAGGTATACAGTCTCGTACAAAGAGGCAAAATTGTCACGACTGGAACTGTTTGATTATCTGTCAATTTGTCCAGAGCTTGCACAGATAAAAAAACAACAAAACAATAAAAAGACAACACTATATAAATCAAGGATGTTTATGCCACAATATAATAAATGATCTCCCACCGGCTTCGACACTAAATATTCCACTTGTTTTTTTACAACAGAACAGCATACTTGTTACATTAACGTGTAAGTCACTGAGTGTTCCATACCACATCTAACTTTAACATAAATACCAGGAATATTCGGCGTAGCAAAATGTGAATTACAAGCTTCCTAACATCCTTTTATCTTCTCATCTTCCCTCAAAAGGAACCGAAATCGGGACATCATGGTTATGAAGCAAACGTTTTACCCATTTAGCTATACTGCGTGAGAATCACATGTTTAAAAAATAACATACATTTGTATATCTATCGCTAATCTTATTTTACGCAGCAAATATAACTGCATACATTATTTTATTCATCTTGTTTAAAATAATTATAGTTCAAAACTATATAATCGATCCCTTTAAGTTCTTAGTTCATATAAAAATAGTATTTAAATGGGCAACATTACTCAGGTGTCATAGAATATAATTTACGGTTTTCTGTTAATTCATGTCTTTCAGCGGTTGCTAGAGAATAGAGTGGAGTTTGGATGATTTATATGAATTATTTTTGTGTCTCACGTTTCTGCCTTAGAATCCAGTCTCAGTTCGCATTGGCATTCATATTTGATAAAAGTGTTACGAGAGTTTATTTAGTCGTGTCACAATTAATATGGTTTCTTGCTTCCATATATATAAAATCTAATCGATTTGTTATGACTACAGTGGAAACACATGGTTAGGATCTGTGAGAGAAAATTTAGTTACGTTGCACTCAAGTGCTGGGCTTTCCGAAGATACTAGGCACCTTGCCTGCATCCAACACTCTTCACAGCCCTCAAATTATACACAAAATATACAACAAAGAAATTGATACATTACGACTGAGGTGACATGGATTCTTGGACAGAACTATAAATGTAGTACACTTTATGCACATATCAAATTTGTGTTGACAAAAGTAAAATAACTGTCTTAATTCTTGAAGTTATCTCTGAAGGATTACAACAAATAATGTTTCATCAATATCATGGAGAATGTTTTTCGAGTAGTATGCTCAAGATTCTCCAGCTTAGAACGTTGATACAAACAAAGTTAATTAATTGTTTGTTTTACAGTGATATTTAGTTTGATATCTTTTGGGAATAATATCTTCAAAAATTTATTTTGTTTCATACAAAGTTGGCAGCTTAATGATATTTAATGTAATGATAAAGATACAGCACTTCAAAGATACCAAGTATAAAATCACATAAACCTGTATATATATATATATATATATATATATGAGACCAGTATAAAATCACATAAACCTGTATATATATATATATATATATATATATATATATGAGACCAGTATAAAATCACATAAACCTGTATATATATATATATATATATATATATGAGAAACAAAATTATCTCACCATAACATGATGGCTTTGATCATTAGAAAGGATTTAAAGTTTCAGGTATAGCTGAAATATATAGTTCAATTATAATTTCAGTTTTCGTAAATATATGAGTTAAATTGTTTTTAAAGATTTTGTTTTGGACTATTAATCACTTAAGACATGTATATATATATATATATATATTATGAAAATAAACCAAAGAAGCCTTCAATACATCAAAAGTCTTTATTAGCCAACAATGTTTCGTCATATTAAGGACTCATCAGGGCAATTAAAGCTATAAGAAGCACTATCGGCCAATAGAAGCCAAACAACTCAGAAGAATATGGAGTGTACAAACATTAAAGCATAGGAAAATATCAAGTAAAAATTGCTAGGGAAGTGAATAACATTTTGAACCATATTACAAATATAGTCCAATGCAAAAACTAAAGCTAAACAAAGGTGGTAATATAGAGCGGGAATTATTGCACTATATATAATATAATATAATATAATATAATTGATAATAATAATAATAATATTAAAATATTAAAAGGCCCAATATACATATATATATATATATATACATATGTACACACATATACATATATATCAATACACATTTCCATCAATCCAAGCACAAACTAACCCTTATTAAGAGTTTATATATAAATAATAATAAAAATAATAATAAGAAGAATAAAAATAAAGATAAAAATAAGGATAAAAATATGGATAAAAATATGGATAAAAATATAATACATATATTATTTACAGTATAAAATGAAGAATAAATGAAGAATAAAAGATTAAAAGTAAACATATAATATATAATAAAACTATATAATTATATAATAGATAATCTCCGGTTAATTTGCACAAACAATATAGATGTTACAATAACACTATAATAACAATATTAAAGTATAATGGCATATAACTTAACAAATCATATAGAGTTACAGACCAGGTGAGAAAAAATATTGTACAGAACTAAATTATGTTGGAAAAATTATGTTGGAAAAATATCAAAACCATTGCAAGAAAAACAGATGGATGTCAAATTTCTATACAATTGGTGTAAATAAATATTATCCAAACATTACAAAAATTATAAAAATACAAAGATATTACAGAATTTACAAAATTTAACATAGCATAATGGTACATTTAATAATCGGTAAATAATAAAGATCAGTAGTACGTTTACAAAGAGTGGAATGATATAAAACTTCAATATAAAATATTGAACTTAGTATAATATACATAATTACGTGGTTGGTGGAGAGACATTTGTGAATAAGTGAATGATAACCAGACAGAAAACTACGCACGGTAGTATAAATATATAAACAAAATCAACCGGAAATCGAAAAACAAAAACAAAAGTATTTACTTAGGTGTCACATGTAGTTAAGTAAAAAATTTAGGAAACAAACCCGGATAAATGACTAGAAAACCCCATTAAATTATTTAATATTGAAAGTATCTAAAATACATAAGTCAATACAAAATTAGCTATGGTTTAAGTAATAGAAATCTCTAAATTTAAAGATATGACTATAAAAACATCTGGAAAAGAATGAAATATTCAACTATCAGTTGAATATTTCATTCTTTTCCAGATGTTTTTATAGTCATATCTTTAAATTTAGAGATTTCTATTACTTAAACCATAGCTAATTTTGTATTGACTTATGTATTTTAGATACTTTCAATATTAAATAATTTAATGGGGTTTTCTAGTCATTTATCCGGGTTTGTTTCCTAAATTTTTTACTTAACTACATGTGACACCTAAGTAAATACTTTTGTTTTTGTTTTTCGATTTCCGGTTGATTTTGTTTATATATTTATACTACCGTGCGTAGTTTTCTGTCTGGTTATCATTCACTTATTCACAAATGTCTCTCCACCAACCACGTAATTATGTATATTATACTAAGTTCAATATTTTATATTGAAGTTTTATATCATTCCACTCTTTGTAAACGTACTACTGATCTTTATTATTTACCGATTATTAAATGTACCATTATGCTATGTTAAATTTTGTAAATTCTGTAATATCTTTGTATTTTTATAATTTTTGTAATGTTTGGATAATATTTATTTACACCAATTGTATAGAAATTTGACATCCATCTGTTTTTCTTGCAATGGTTTTGATATTTTTCCAACATAATTTTTCCAACATAATTTAGTTCTGTACAATATTTTTTCTCACCTGGTCTGTAACTCTATATGATTTGTTAAGTTATATGCCATTATACTTTAATATTGTTATTATAGTGTTATTGTAACATCTATATTGTTTGTGCAAATTAACCGGAGATTATCTATTATATAATTATATAGTTTTATTATATATTATATGTTTACTTTTAATCTTTTATTCTTCATTTATTCTTCATTTTATACTGTAAATAATATATGTATTATATTTTTATCCATATTTTTATCCTTATTTTTATCTTTATTTTTATTCTTCTTATTATTATTTTTATTATTATTTATATATAAACTCTTAATAAGGGTTAGTTTGTGCTTGGATTGATGGAAATGTGTATTGATATATATATGTATATGTGTGTACATATGTATTTATATATATATGTATATTGGGCCTTTTAATATTTTAATATTATTATTATTATTATCAATTATATTATATTATATTATATTATATTTAGTGCAATAATTCCCGCTCTATATTACCACCTTTGTTTAGCTTTAGTTTTTGCATTGGACTATATTTGTAATATGGTTCAAAATGTTATTCACTTCCCTAGCAATTTTTACTTGATATTTTCCTATGCTTTAATGTTTGTACACTCCATATTCTTCTGAGTTGTTTGGCTTCTATTGGCCGATAGTGCTTCTTATAGCTTTAATTGCCCTGATGAGTCCTTAATATGACGAAACATTGTTGGCTAATAAAGACTTTTGATGTATTGAAGGCTTCTTTGGTTTATTTTCATAATTCTTCGGCTCTGTTTAATTACATTGAGCTATACTTTTACTGTCATTTCTATAATACGAAGAGGGTGTGTAACTCCAACACACTCTAGTATTTTAATTCTTATATATATATATATATATATATATATATATATATATATATATATAATTATTATTATTATAAAATAACAGGAGGCTGGACTTGTGTAAATCCTTGAAAGGTTTATTATACTATGATCATTTGAATGACCGGGTTCCGTATGAATCCGGTGATATCATCAGGTATTCGAAATATAATAAATGAATGTAACATATTATTACATCAAGATTGACCATACTGAATGACCAGCTCTATCCAGTGTTGAACCTTCAAACCTAAATAATATATATATATATATTTAACGTGTTTAGATTTTATATGCAATTTGATGGTTTTGCTCTCAGATCCTCATCAGTTTTTATATTCCTGGTTGTTATATAGCATCAGAATCGTTTCTAGTTCGAATATAATCTGGCACTATGTACATACGTAGGAATATGAGATGTGATAGCGATCGGAGTTCAAACTAATCGAACCGTAGTATAGATGAATATTGTTTATTTTTAATAAAGCAAAATTTAGCTCTTATCTACAACTCCATGTCTTCATTGTAAATGTTTAAAATAACTAAGATTATGGAAACGTACTGCACCTCATCTTTGGTAACTTGCGAGTAGTTGCTGTAAACGACATGCTGTTTTATTCCCAAAAGTTCACAATTAGAATAAATTATTTTAAAACTATCCAAATATTACGACACACCTGACGTATTCTGCATGAATACCATTATCAATGTTTATACCATTATCAATCTTGGCGTCTGTTTCGTATTGCTTTAAATACTAAAGCTATAAACAACGATACATAAAAGCTGAACCAGTAATATAAACTTATAATGTTGTTTAGCCCTAGCTCAGCACTGATTGAGCGCACAGATAACTGAACAAACTTGATGGTTTCAAATTTATCTGATCAATAAGCTTAGTTTCTAATGTATCTACAAATATTTATTGCATACTCAAATGTAGATAAATTATAGTACAAGGTGATAACAAGTATATTTCACCATTTCTGCTACATAAAACAGTTCTTTTTTCTGAAGGGTCTCTTGATCATCCGTATCAACCTCACAGCGATGATTTATTTTTTAGTTCAGACAACGTTGCACACGATCGGCGAAACTGCAGTTGGGACTTTGAAGAAAATATAGGTATATTTTTGTTTATTATTTCCTCATATTTTGTAATTATATATGTATATATATATATAAATATATATATATATATATGGACATAAATGGACATTTTCAAAGCAATAGAATGGTGATAAACTGGTGGGTAATTTAGTTTGTTACACATTTCTGTCTATTATTACGGACTGAGTTCAATAAAGTACCAGTAAGGTATTGGCTAATTGCTGGCCTTGTGCCAAAAGTAGAAACAATTATTAGTTTTGATTTTTATGTTCTGAATTCAAATCCCGCCGAGGTTAACTTAACCTTTCATCGTTAAGAGGTCGATAAAATAAAGTACCAGTAATGCACTGAGATAAGTGTTGGCCTTGTGCCAAAAGTAGAAACAATTATTAGTTTGGAACAGTGAATCTGTTTTTGTCAAATAAATTAGTAAAATAGGCAAGACAGCATTTCCAGTAAATCTTTACAGCTCCAATACGAGTTGTTTTATTTTCATGTCATTTTATTTGTTTTTGTATCAATCACTTTTTATCACGAATAATCTTTCTATATATTAGAAATAGGTGTGTTTGTTGTTGTTTATTTATTACTTAGACCATCTCGCCGTTTATGTGTATCACGTTCTACAGCATTCTGAACGTTCTTTCTTTAAAGGGCTTGTTTGTCATTTGGGAGAGATTGAATACTATTGGCTATTTAAAGGGTCTACCATTGACTAGCTCACTGGTTAGTGTGTTTAGAATGATGGCGCTACTTCTGGTGATTGAGAACTACCAGTAGAATTGTAATAATTTCCGCACTCCCCGTCATTTCCAGCTATTTTCTTTTATTTTAGAAGTTTGTTTCAACGCTAATATCTGAAATACTTCGGTTGCAAAGGACATGAACAAGTGCTGCCTCTAATCAAATGGTAATCCTTAGGTGGTTATGAGAATAAGATGTTTCAATTCCAAAGTTTCCAAACCAGGTGGAGATTATTTTTAATGTATACCAATCATTGGACACACGTAGTGAATCGCACATATATGCTGTTTATACCAATAGTAATAGCATGAACGTTTATTTCATTAAATCAGTAATATGCTTTTAACATTGAAAAGTAGAATTAAATCACTAAGATTATACGTAGAATGAGGTGAAAGTACTATCTCAGGTGATTCGCTTTGTGACCTATATTTGCCTATCTATCTAATTATGTATCTTTTTTGTCAATACGTCATCTATTTATATCCTGTTTGCATATGTGCATAGGTATACTTCATTTTGATTTGGACAGAAACGTCGTCAATAAAAGTTACCTAATCATTTTATGCAGCCATAAATATGGTGCGTAATAATCTGTTACTGTTACGTTAGTCATTAAGCCATAAACCTCTTACAAACAACTCTTCATATTCACCCAGAAAGCAAACTATACTTCATAATCTGAACTTCAGATAATTATAAAGTCGCCATAATCTTTTGAATTATGATGTTTTTAATTATTTTCGGTGTGCATTTCAGTACATTCCAGTATCTGATAAATCATGTAAGGACATTGATATTGTCTTTCATATATGCGTTTGAGTAGAGATCTTTCATATCTTGATATCTGCCATACTATATATATATATATATATATATATATATATATATATATATATATATATATATATATATATATATATATATATATATATATATATATATATATATATATATATATATATATAAGAAGGAATTGGTAGTTTGCTTGAAGCATTGTATAGTGAGGTATAAACGTTAGAAGTTAGAAGGCCAGAACAATGCAGGTTTCGATATAAATGCAAAAGATAGCGCTGACAATTAGTCTTTTACTTTAATTTATTCATATATCCTGATATTTCGAGATAATATCTCTTCGTCTGAGGAAAGTAAAGGCGTTAATCCAGTGTCCGAAGTGGGTTGCTAAGTCATGCTGACACACACACCACACACTTCCTGGAAGTACTTAAACTAAACGGATACCCGACGCCCACCGTGAACCGTGCCAGAAACAACAGAAGACACCACACCCCAGGCACTAACACCTGCTTCCTGAAGCTCCCACACTTCAGTGATGAAACTACAACGGCCATCCGCAGGGCCATCAGACGAGAGGGACTAGATATCCAGCTAGCCCACTCAGGAGCGTCTCTACGTGGACAGCTAGCCAAGGGACACTCCACCAGACAAGACAGCCGCTGCAGGCTTGCCAACTGCCCCATTGACGACACAGACCTATGCCACCAGTCATAAGTCGTCTCAGATTAGAGTGCGACAATTGTAGCAACTTCTACGTAGGGAGCACCACCAGACACCTTCACATTAGAATAAAAGTACACTTCAACACTAATGCTTCCTCATTTAAGAAACACCTAGGGAAATGTAAAAACATCAACAAAAAAATAATAGTTAGAATAGAAGCTAAGGAAAGAAACCTCGGCAAACTTAGAATTAAAGATGCACTAATTATAGACAAAACGCAACCTCAAATCAATAATAGATTAGAACTCAACACCCAATTCTTAACATGATAGAACATCTAGCCCTCATATTTACATCTCTAAGTATCCTCCCACACTCTCTCTCTCACACACACACACGCATGCTTACATCTTTACGTATTCTCTTACACTCACACACATACTTAGACATATATGTCCAAACCCTTTAAAGGGAGACAACTCTTTAACCACTTGACCTGCCCAAACCTTCAATCTTTGACATTAGAAGTAGAATAGAATTTTATACTACTTCCGGTCAGCATGACTTAGCAACCCACTTCGGACACTGAATTAACCCCTTTACTTTCCTCAGACGAAGAGATAGTATCTCGAAATATCAGGATATATGAATAAATTAAGGTAAAAGACTAATTGTCAGCGCTTTTACATTTATATTCTCCAAACCTGCATAGTTCTGGCCTTCTAACTTCTAACGGTTATATATATATTGTTATACTTGTGGAGGGTCATATTTGTGTAATATTGCCAGAATTAATATAGTTTATCAATATATATATGTGTTTGTGTCTATATTGTATCTGTATTATTTTTGACCGTCGGTCAGTCAATGGGAACATTGAGGACCGAATAAATTAGATTGCCGATATAAAAGACACAGAAGCGAAAACCAACCAAACAGTGAGTGTGTTCTGTTATTAATTCTGGCAATATTACACAAATATGACCCTCCCCAAGTATAACAATATTTGTTTCGACACACAATTTCATATAAAAAACCTCGCAAAACTAATTCATCGCCGTTATGGCATTAGCTTGTGCCAAGCTGAAAGGTTATTGAAAGACACTGTTTTCTGTTATATAAAAACTACAATAACAACAGAACAAATCCGTTTCTTAAAACACTGTGTTTCCTCCAAAATATACACAACAAACTTATCAAAACAAGTAAATAATTTATTATTGAACAAAACACAAGCTGAACGACTAAAACACAATAACAGTTAATATGAAAAGAACAACATACACAAAAGTCAACGAACTTTACAGACAGAAACGCATTAACGGTATAACGTTATATATATATATATATATATATATATATATATATATATACAGTTTTTTCCGTTGTGTTGTAATATAAATATTACACACAGTAGATTATCAGCTCACGTAGAGTTTGCTCGACGGTTCCAGTTGTAGTTCCAAAAGTAATCCGGAGAAAAATAGAAAGATTTGAATGGATACAGTTTAGTTGAAAGGAATTTATTGACACGTGTTTCTATAACAGTTACATAACCTAAAACAGCTATCTACAAACTTTTAGTTATGCAGACATTCAATATTTCAATGTTATTGTTTACTGTCATTTCATCAGAATAATATTACTGAGGACCTATTTAGTTTTTATAGAGAATATTAGGAGGAAGGGGTGAAGTTGTTAGAAGAATAGTTGAAGGAGTGGTTTTTCGATAGCAGTGAGAATTCTTGGTGGCAGTGATTAATTAGATTCCCATCTGTTGTTTTGACATTTTTTATAGAATATATTATAGAATAATATATTCTATAAAAAATGTCAAAACAACAGATGGGAATCTAATTAATCACTGCCACCAAGAATTCTCACTGCTATCGAAAAACCACTCCTTCAACTATTCTTCTAACAACTTCACCCCTTCCTCCTAATATTCTCTATAAAAACTAAATAGGTCCTCAGTAATATTATTCTGATGAAATGACAGTAAACAATAACATTGAAATATTGAATGTCTGCATAACTAAA
>OZ024740.1:377148175-377155675 GCA_964016885.1 Eledone cirrhosa | reverse complement strand
GTCACTGAAATGGTCACAGAATGTTTGACGAAAGAACTTTGATAATATATGAACAATCGTCTGGTTGTGGAACCAAGCAGCCAACCGGAAATTTATAAATTCCTAAATTTATAAATTTAATTTATAATAAATTGAAGTGAAAGCAACTGGTGCGTGTGTTTCTTATTAGCAACATGACCCTTCCAAAGCATAACAATATCGGTTTCAACACACGTTTTCAGATAAAGAATCTTGCTAAACAAATTCAGAAACGATATATATATATATATATATAGAAAGGATAAAAAGGACGATTGATTATTCCTTCATTGCATTTATTGATAGGTGACGCGCGTTTCACCACTGATCAGCTCAAGGTTCGATCTATATCGATCCTACCCGACTCAATAATCCGCAGCTCGACGGACCCTCTTAAAATGCTATAAGAAAATGAAATACATGCTATGTGGTAAAGTCAGAGATTCAAGAGTTTGACAAAATGAGTTGTTTTGATTAGTGGGAAGGATCAACGTGATGTACTGGCCTGTAGTGTATATGGGTGTGGGTGTGATGGTGATATGTTGGTGACGGTGGGTGGATGAGATAGGCTGTGGTGTGGTGGTGGTGGGTTTGGCCTTGGCGTGTAGAGTATGTGTGGGTGGATGTGATGATATGGTGGTGGTTATGGTTGCTTAATGGGATGGGCTGTGGTATGAGGTTAGTGGATTGTCAGTAGACAGGTTGGCGTGTGTGTGGGGGTGTGGTATTGGTGCCGTTGTCTATGGTAGCGGTGTTTGTGGTGGTGTGGTGGATGTATTGGTGGCGTCAAGGTCCTTACCTAGATACATAGCTAGACGCTCTTCGTCTGACAGATGCTTTGTATATACGTATACGCACACACATATATGTATATATGTGCACACATATTGTTGTATAAACACACACACCACAAAACACATACGCACATCATTGCCCACACATATCGACACACGCTCACACACAGCCATATGTATATGTACACACATGTATGTGCATGTGCGCATGCGGACACGAATATGGAGAGTGGGGGAGTATCGGTGGAGGTGGCAAACGACAGAGATGCGGGAAGGTGAGAGGCAATGTAGGTATTTTATACACATACATATACCCATACACACATATGGGTATGAGTACATGGACTCACACTCACGTATACAAAATATACACATACACACTCACACACACGTATACTCACACATATATATATATATATACACACATATATATATATATATACACACACATGTACAGAAAACACACACATACACGTACATATACACATACATGCACATACATGAGCTCACCTACACATACAGTCAGATTCACCCATATACATATATGTAGACGTACACATATACACACATACATACACATACATATACACACACACATACACATACACATATATATACACAGATATATATATATACACACACATACACATATGTATACACATGTGTTCACATACACACACACACACATACACATACATATAACTATGCGTACACGCACGCACACTTATACGCCCGTATGTGTAAAAATACTTACACACAGACACACTCACTATTGTTGGTTGGGGAGTGGAGGTATGTGTTGTCGGTGTTGATGAAGTATGGAGTTGTGTTTTGTGGTGGTGGTGGTGGAGTTGTGAGGGACAAAAATATATACACCGTATCGAATACCGGTTAAAAGGTGACATGGGGAACGCGGAGGAGAAGCGTTTATGGACGTACAGCGATGTGTGTTGTGGACGTGGTGATGGTGGTGGTGCTGGGGTGATATGTTCGACAAGATGATTACATGATCAGAGGTTACGGTGTGTTATAGGGTAAGGCAGACGGGGGGTGGGGAGTATATAATACAGTCGATCTGGGAGCGAGGGGTGATATGTGTTGATGATGTTAATGATAATGATTGTTGAAGTATGTGGATGTATCTAGTGGTGGCGGTGGTTGTGTGTGCGTGCGACAGTACAATTACAGGGTCGAATTTAGCGTGGGGTTGTAGGTTAGGGTAGACAGAGGGAACATGGGGGGATGAGGTTGTAGGTGTGTATGGTAGACATATGACGATGTGTGGTGTGGTGGTGGTGGCGATGGTGTGATATGATCGACATTGTATTTACAAGATCCCTATCATAGGAGACCGATCTAATACGATGTTGCAACGATGAGGTGTGTATGTTGATGTGAATTTTGGTGGTGGTGATGGTGATGTGTGCGGCATGATATACAAATGCGGGCTTAGAAATGGTTACATGGAGTACAATACAATAAGTTCATTGAGATGGGCGATGGTGAGACGGGGTATAGGTGGTTATTAATATGGTGTGTCATGGTTAGTGTGATTTTTGGTGTGGGTTATGTATGCGGCATGATATACAAAATACGGACTTACATATGGTTAAATGCAATACAATAAAATAAGATAAAGTAAAGTAAGATTAGAATTAAAATTCGTTGAGATGGGCGATGGTGATACGGGGCAGATGTGGTTATTATTATGGTGGGTCATGGTTAGTGCGTGGCCTTCCCGTGAATGTTTGTGCAGAAAAGGTGTTCATCCTAGTGTGTCTGCAATTGACAATTATGTCCGACCTATAGTTTATGGCGGAATTTAATTTAATCATTTCCGCCGCCTCAGCCAGGCATAATCTGCAGTGGTTTCTGTCACTGGGGATTTATGCCACGCGTCTTTTTACTGACCACGAAATCTGGGGTTCAATATTCCTGTCCTTGAGGTCCCAGATCAAATCGGCCAGTTTTGTTTGGGGTCGTTTCAATCTATGTTTGAAGGAGCCTCTGTGGTTATACCAGCGCTCCTTAAAGGTAGTGGATGTCGCACCTATATATGAGTACTCCTTATTGCCGGCTGTGACATCACACCGGTAAACAATATTCTTAACGAAGCACTCCCCGTTTAGTGGGCATTCGGCTCGTTTTTTGCAGTTGCATTTGGGTGTAATCGGTGGGGTGGCACGATGGCGGTTGGTGTCATGCGGTGTGGGTGTGGTGTGTGGGTTGTTGTGTTGTGTTGTGTTGTGTGTTTGGTTTCGTCCTGGGTTGTGGAGGTGGTTTGTTGAGGGGAAACCATGTGTTTTCGTATTTTTGCCCTATTAGTGTGTGCTATTGTGTGGCCTAGGTTTGATGCTGTGGAGAAAGAGAATTTTACGGTGTGTCTATTGAAGAGCTTGTGGCATTTGTGTGTGTGTGGAAAAGATTGTTCGAGAGCCCTGAAAAAGGTTCCCGGTATGTTAGTGGCGACGTGTATAGAATAGGGGGGGGGGGGGTTATACCACGTGACAGGTCTACTTCGGTTTATGCGTTGTTTAGTGAGGTTTTTGTGGTTGGGTGGTAGTTTGTGTGTGTTTTGGTCAGGCGTATGTTTCATATAGGTTCCAGGTAATCTATTGGCGTTATGTCCCTTGTCTCTACCGGTACGCAAACGTGTGCGATAGTCGGAGTTGTTATTGGGGCTGGAGAGTATGGCTTTATCTCCTAGACAGTTATGTGTGGTGCTGTCTGCGCTGCCGGCTAGGGAGCGTCTAAGGTTATTGTGTGTCCTAGGTGTGGAGGTTTCTTCCAAGTTCGTTTCTAAGGGTCCTGCTATATTTAGCGGTGTTACGGTTCTATTTGGGTCGATGTAAGAAATCTTCTCAGTATAACCAGCGTTTATAAGTGCAGAGCCGTAGTATTCCGCGTGCTGCTTGAAGATGTTTTCATTAGCCGAATGTGTGGACACTCTGTTGGAGACGCTTTTAACTATAGAGTTAATTATGCTCCTAGGGTGGTTGGAGTGTCTATTGACGTATCTAAGATTTTCATTAGGTTTGTGGTATGGACGGTAGAGGACTGAGTCTAATTCTAGGGTGACGTCTAAAAAGTTAACTGTCCTATTGTTAGGTTCAATTTCTACTGCTAAACCTTGGGTCTTAAAGATGTACCTAAGTCGTTTGTGTATTCTATTTAATTGGCTGTTATTAAGTCCACGGGTCAATAGTAGGGCATCATCCCGGTATAAGCCACCGCCCAAGGAGGGGATCTCGTCTGTTAATGTGTTTAGGAGGTATATGCCTACTACATCTGTAACCTGTGCAGAGTCAGTCGATCCCATGGTGATGTCGAAGCTATCTGGTCTATTCTGTCGTTCCCATAGTCTTCCGTCGAATTCTAGTAAAGTTTTCCTAGCTGTTATTATTATGTCTACTTCTCTTCTAGTGAGGCTTGATCTGTTCATGGCTGAGATCAGTGCCTTGTTAAGGATAATTGGGGATATAGATGCGTAGTAGTTCGTAATGTCCAATTGGACTAATCGAACATTCGACTTAGTTTCAATGGCACAAAACCAGTCTATTACCTCCTTTGTACAAGACGATAGGCTGAGTTTAGTTCTAATCTTAAGTTCAGGTAAAATTCGGTCAATGATTGATTTGCTAAATCTACCAAGGTCCGATTTGAAAGGGGCTATGAGCCTGACCGGTAGTTTTGACTGGAAGTCCAGTTTATGGTCTTTAATGGATAGTCTCTGTGTCCTAGGGTTGTAAGGAAAGGTCCTGTCGTCAATACTCAGTTCGGTCATTATTGTTTTCGTCTGTTTGTTTATGTGTGCTAGGTTTTCTCGTGTTGATGTTTTGTATATTTTAGAGATTTCGTTTGTAATGCATTTGTTGTAGGTTTTGTACTCTAAATTATATAGGTTTCCTGTTTTATCCGCTGGTACGATAATTGCAGTGCTATTCTTGATCTTTTTTAAGGTTGAGGCGAGCCCGGACAGGAATGCACTTCTGTCAGGGTTTCGCGGTGGTTTCCTGAATCTAATTGTCCGGATCATGGTAATGATCCTGCTTTCAAACTCCTCAAGGAGTGGGTTTTTGCGGTGGGTTTTTCGTTGATTTGAAAAGTCTTTTTATGTGGTTGGTGGAATTGTCAATTGATCCAGGGGCCCTCCTGTTGTTGTAGTGGTAGGCCCTCCAACGGATCCTCCTGATGAAATTGTTAGTCTGCTTTAGTAATAGGTCCATGTAGACATCTTCCGAATGTCCTTTAGGGAGGAAGCGTTGTAGAACAATTCCATGGTGTTCCATGTAAGCGCTCGACAAAGAAAGGAGCTAAATATCCAGGGGGTGTAACTAGGAGTTACTGCAGGTTCACCGGGAGAGCACTCGATGTTTAGGTTCACTTCTGTGATGGGGTGTAGAGCTATACAGAGTGTAATATATAGAAAGGATAAAAAGGACGATTGATTATTCCTTCATTGCATTTATTGACAGGTGACGCGCGTTTCGCCACTGATCAACTCAAGGTTCAATCTATAACGATCCTACCCGACTCAATAATCCGCAGCTCGACGGACCCTCTTAAAATGCTATAAGAAAATGAAATACATGCTATGTGGTAAAGTCAGAGATTCAAGAGTTTGACAATATATATATATATATATATATATATATATATATATATATTTGTGTAAGAGTGTGTGTATATATATATGTGTGTATATATGCGAAGTGAAAGTGAGAACGACGCGTCGTCGCCGGCGGCGTCAGGGCTGGTTGAAGAAGATGGCATGCGGTAGGCCGCCGCTTCATATGTCAGGTCACCAGTTGGTGCTACTGGTAACATGTATTCCAGTACAACCTGTCCCATGGTCGGGTCGTTGGCGACTAAACTGGCAACCCCACCAAGGTTTCTTGGTGAGGGTGACTTTGGACATCCTGCAGGACTAAAAACAAAACCTATCAAAGGGCAAAGGAGCTCTTAAGAGTCAATGGCCATCCAAAATCACCGGGAGAGATGACCCCTTAGCCTTTGTCAAGGCAGAATTCTAGGAGAAGGAAAACTCTGATATAACACCTTCAACCCTGATGGTATCCAATGATGTTGACTTGTTCTTCTTTTTGGTAAATATCATCTTGGTTAAGAGAGTGGGACTGGCTTTGTGCAGTGCCTTGCTCACTATAAAAGCTTCACGGCACAGGCATTGCTTTATATCTGGAGATCGCTCTGCACTTGTCGTCACATGGTACCATGGGCCCAGCACTATGTGTCAATATTTGTCACAAGTGTAGTGTTTGTACCAGAGATTTAAAGTCGCTGGCTGGACTAAAAAGTCACACTCGTTCAGCGCATCGGTAGGGGTTCTCCTACATGGATATAAAGTAGTGGCCGTACTCGAAAACGAGTTGGCAGCCACCATATATGTGTATATATATATATATATATATATATATATATATATATATATATATATGTGTGTGTGTGTGTGTGTGTGTGTGTGTGTGTATATATGTATATGTACGTGTATATATATACACATGTGTGTATGAGTGTCTGTATATATGTGAGTGTGTGTTGGCGTGTGTGCTTGTACTAACCTACCATTTCCACAGATGTTCGATCAACTACTTAATATATCTTTTGTTCAAAATTGTACTATAGAATAGGGTAGTGTTTATTTCAATTGCAACTTGCCACTAAACTGCTTTCTCTAAATAAATTTTGTTGGTTTTTTTCTAAGAATCCCATCCTTTAATCCCATCATGACCTCTACCCCTCCCCCCTCACCACTACCCTTCCCTTACCATGACAAAATGTATAAATACCAGAAATTTACATTGACAGTCGACTTTCTGATGATTTCCTCCGAATGAAACTGTTCTAGTCCTGTAGAAGCATTTCTCTATTAAATTACTTTTACTCTGCTATGTATTGAGTACCTTACTTACTGTGGTTATCCCCGATTTAACCCGGGATTTACACACACACACACATATATATATATATATATATATATATATATATATATATATATATATATATATATATTTGTTCATTTTTTGTCGATTCTATTAAATGATGAATAGCTCCTGTTTATTTTAACATGTCTATTGAGCACTCTTATTCGATATGTGAATTTCCACATTTTCCCGAATATTTTTTGCGGATATAGAGGTTATCTCCCTTGCTGAATTCCATGTGCGTTTTTTCAACTTGGGTTGTGCCTTTTTATTCGTTCGGACAAAAGCTCGTTGAGAAAGTAATTCCGGTCCGCTGCTTTCTAGAAGTCTTATATATTTTATGTGGGCTGATAGAGGGCGGTTTAAGGATTTACAGAAACCCAAGAAGCTAGATTTACCATCTTTCTAGCGGGTCCGGGTAAGCTTTTTACATTCATTTGATATATTGATTTATTGATATTTTATCTGAGTGACCCGAATCTTCCAGATCGTAATTTTTCGGTCGTATGGTTGATTTTAGACATGTTCTATGTGTGTCGGTATTTTAATGATAGTTATAGCTCTGATTTATCTGAATTATTGAGCCCTCTGCCGCTCATTTCGAATTTTGTTTATCGTGAACTCGTGCGCCGATTTTTCGATACTCGATTATTCTACTATATATATATATATATATATATATATGTAAGTATGTATGTATACGTACATACATATATGTATACAGACGTACAGTAGCATGCATATAT
>OZ024740.1:377123175-377145675 GCA_964016885.1 Eledone cirrhosa | reverse complement strand
AAACGTACGATGGTCGGCTAAAAAGTTCATAGGATGATCAAGATACTCTCATGAAATTTGACCAAATGAGGTTTCTTTTTCAACATATTTGCCCTTGCGGTCCACACTCACTTTCAGCGGTGTTGCTGTGCTTGGATTCCATTTTTGAAGAAGCTTTGATCACGTCGGTGAAAACGTCATCAGCAGCAACTATGACATCATCATCACTGCGATACTGGTTCCTAGCCAAGTTTCATGCTGGGGAATAGATGATAGTCAGATGGACCCAAATCTAGAGAATAGGTAGGGTGATCAACCAGTTCAAAGCTACAGTCATGCACAGCAGCCATTGAAATCATTACCTATGTGCTAGAACAGGCATGTCAAAAATTTGGTCCGCGGAACGCATGCGGATCTTTGCAAGCACACCTGCGGCCCGCAGAAAGGTTTTTACAGCGCGAGCATGTTTTATCTTCGTAATATAAAATAAAAAAGGATTTTCGATATAGTCGTTTTTTTTTTGTGCGGGTTTTGTCAACTACTTTTAACTTCCGACAAATCACGCGCTGCTCATTAACAATTGTAAATAGAAAACTTTCTTTCGAAATTTCAAAAGTTTTTTTCTTTTATAATGGCTAGTGCTCCACCGGCTAAAAGAGAAACGAAATTCAACGAAGAAAAGTAAGTGTTTCAAGAAAAGTGGGAATTACAGTATTTTTGCACAACGGTGAACGGAAAGATACACTGTTTAATTTGCAACAACTGTATCGCTACGCTAAAAGAGTACAGTTTGAAAAGGCATTATGAAACGAACCATCGATCTTACATTAATTATGAAGGCCCAATGCGTGTTTCAAGACTCAAGGAATTGAAGGCTAACTTGAGATAACAACAAACCTGCTTTATGAAAACTGAGGAAGAGAATGTCACTTCCGTTACTACAGGCCGAATGATCGCTATGTGTGGGAAATCTTACAGTGAAGGAGATTTTGTAAAGCAATGCCTTGTAAAAACAGCTGAAATCGTATCTCCAGAGAAAGCACAGTTATTCAAAGACATTTCATTAACCAGGAACACTGTTGTTGAACGGATAGATGAAATATCAGGTGATCTGAAACAACAGTTGAAGGCTGTATCATCAAGGTCTGAACATTTTTCTATTGCTATTGATGAGACCGTTGACATCACTGGAATAGCACAGCTTTCATTCTTCATCAGGGCCTGTGATAGTGAATTTAGTATTTCTGAAGAACTGATTGAACTGGTCCTCATGTGTGGCACTATAACAAACCAGGACATCTTTGAAAAGGTCGATCAGGTTCTGCATGACTATGGTTCTGATTTGAGTATATATTGCCATCTAAAATTTTAGTTTTTTGCCAAACTACTTCATTACTTTGTATTCACGAATGCTGCTAAAACATTTGTATGTACATTGTATGTTTCTAAATTTAGGTAACAAATTTTTCTCCAATAAATTTTATTAAATGACTTTAATTAATTGTAATGTGCACAATTAGTTGTCGTGTGCGGCCCTCAGACAACACTTATGTGACCCATGTGGCCCTTGGGGAACCCTCAGTTTGACATGCCTGTTCTAGAACATTGGTCAGTTTTCCTTAGCAAGTGGCCATAGTACTTTCCACTGACGGTGTGGCCCTTTCGAAGATAGTCAATATATACAGTGACTTTTTCACTCCCCAAAACGGAAGCCATCACCTTCCATACAGATGAAACGACCTTGGCCTTCATTGGGTCAGGTAAAGAGGGTCGTTTCCACTGTATGGATTGTCTCTGTCTCAGGCTCAAAGGGATGAACTCACCACTCATCCTGGGTTAGGAAACGTTCAAGGAAACCAGCTGTATCTACATCAAAGAATGTCATAATTTCTTGAGATATGATCAGGTGTCTGAATACGTGGCATCCATAGAACAGAAATCTTCGTCATGCCAAGTTCATTGCGCAGAATATTCTTAACTCTTTCACAGGATATGCTAGTAGCATTGGTTGTCTGATTTATAGTCAATCGTCTGTCATTCATCACTATGTGGTGAACACAATCAATGTTTTCCTCGGTGATGGCAGTTACAGGACAACCTGCCCTTGGGTTTTCTTCCGCTCCTATAGTTGACCTGCCCTTGGGTTTCCTCCCGCTCCTATAGTCATCTGCCCACTTTTTCCCTGTTTTTAAAGCTGGTGCGTCATACACTAATGTAGCAACCATGTCAACATGAATGTCCTTGGGGGCTAAACCCTTCTTCTGGTGGTATTTGATAACACTATATTGTTACATTTTGTCCATTTTCAAGATGTCACTGCTAGTTACTTTTGAAGTCTTCTTTCAACAGTCAAATGTCAGTTTACAGGAAAAGAAACAATACAGTTATTAAGAAAAGTTGAAATGAATGCATATAAGACTTCACAGCTCTAGCATCATTCCTTCACAGTCATCCAATGAACTTTGCAGTCCCATTATCCTACACACACACACACACACACACACACACACACACACACACACACACACACACACACACACACACACACACACACATATATATATATATATAACGTGTGTGCTTATGTGGCCATCAGTTCACTAGACCATGAAGGCCATCGCTAAAAAGTAATGTTTCTATTACTGTGAGCCCTGTAGTGGTATATTTGGTCACATACATTGTATAGAAACTGAGATACAGAGGTTCTACATGTTGCCCTTTCAAAGCCGCACGCTTAATGTAGCCCAATTCAGAAGAAAATCCTTGAATAAGCCGTACATCATTAGATATACCAGTGCACTACCAGTTTCCCTCTATTGCACAGACTTCTCAGCGAGTTGGGTCAATGTTGTACATCGTTAAGGAATATTTCACACAGTCCTTAAAACGTAGCGTTGGGATTCTGGTGTTGTCAGATTTAACAACGTGACCTACCCAACTTCAATGCTAAATACACCAACATTTTGTAATATTTCAGTCTATGTGGTGTGTTTACTACTGTAAACACCAAGAATGTCTCGGAGAAAACGTAGGTTAAATCATTCGAAGTCATTAATTTATCTGCGATAGACAACCGACGTCTCGCAGGAATACTAGAGTAGACAGAATATATGCATTATATATTGCAGATTTTTACTCTTTCCTAATTCCCTTTGGTTCCAGGTTCCCTAATACTTGCAATAATATCCGCCGCTTTTTTTATTCGGGAGGCTATTTCATTATCTAACGTGCATTGTTGGTTTATTGTACTTCTCAAATACGGAATCGTATGGACTACTTTGAGGTTTTGTCCATCTACGAAAATGGGTGGTTCTATATGAGATACCGAAACGGGTAAAGCATTACTACAAAGGGTTTACATAAACGAGACTGAACGAGCAGCTAGATTATTGTCAGTAAAGATCGCGAATGAGAATTTGCTGGACTCTAGCCTTTGCAGGAAAGCGCAAGGTTCTGAACGTTTTCCTGAAGAGGGTTACCTGATGAAGATACCGACATTACAGTCCCTAATGGCATCAATGAGAACCACAAAGAAATAGACAGAGAAAAGAGTGGGATCGATGTGATCACCCTGCTTAATACTATTTTAACTGTTGATTGGCTCTGAGATGAAATGACCAATATATACCTAAATCTCCATGTCATCCTGAAAGGATTTGGTTATGCTAATAAAGTGTTCCGCGCACCCTATCCTGATAAGAATCTTCCACATATCAGCTTTGTCCACCGTATCAAAAGCTTTTGTTAATTCCACAAAAAACCCGATACAGGCTCTGTTGTTCATAATACTTTTCTACCACTTGACGTGCTGTAAAGCTCCTATCAGTACTACCGTTACTGGGGCGGTAGTCACATTGTGACTCTTGTAAGATCAGGTTTAACATTTAGTTTTGAAAGCATGAGATGCAAGAAATTTCCCGGAAGCATAGAGGAGAGCAATTTCTCTATATTCTGCATTTTTTGGAGACTTACGTTTTTCTATGAAGGAATTATTATTGCATCTTTCTAATCCTTTTGTACTTCATCCTCTTACCATATTTACAGAATTAGATCATGCATGATTATTTCACTACGAAATCTGAACATCTCTGCAAATACTATATCGTTACCTAAATTAAAATCCTTGATGCTAATAACATATACGTTTTCAATGTTAGGAGGATCATTAAGAGAAAAGACAGTAGATCTCTCTATTCAATATTGTACCTGGTAATCTCTATTATATAAACCATTGAAATGTCTTCCATCTCTTAGCAATGTTACTCATATCTGTTAGTAGATTTGAGTAGTGTTATTTTAGTGGAACATTTTTCAAAGATTGATTTCATCAAATTTTAGAATTCCTTTGAATTCCTCGAGTCAGTTGCTGTCTGCATAGGTTTTTTTTTTTTACCACAAATCATTTTGCATCTAATGCAATTTAAACTGGGCATCTGCCCTAGCCACCTAAAAGCGTTCCTCTAGTTGACATCTTGTTTCTGATAAACTTTTTGCAGCCTAATAGAATTCTTCTTCAAAGACATTGCTTTAATCTACTGATCATTCCCATCAAACTAATCCCTATATTTTGCTGAAGTGGTTCCAGGATTCCATACGCTACATTCTAAAGTTCATCACTGACTATAGCCCAAGAAGAGTCGTCATTGGTGGTAGAGATACGTTCACGCAAAGCAAGATCTCGACACACCACCACATCTGGAGATCTCAGCTTACTAACAACAAGGCGTTTTGGAAACTTAATCGTGTTATGATTTCCAGTTGTTATTGAATGCAGTTTTATATATTATAGTTTTATATTCTATATTATTGAATGCAGTTTTGCCCTTAGCAAACAGTAGCCAGTCAAGAACTCAGCCCCTTGCATAGTATGGATATTACAGACAACGTGCATTTTACGTTTGTGAACAATAATTACATAATCGATTAAGTTCCACTGTGTGAACCTGTGTGCAGCCATGTTGTCACCAGTCCTCTCTATGCTTGAAGTGTGTGCTTGAGATATATAGGCTAAACGCATTACACAGCATCAGCAGAATGAGGATGTTGCGGTAAACTTTCCTAACGCCATTACTTCTATGACAGCTCATTACCTCTCAATGTTTAACTATATGTGCATTAAAATCCTGCAGAAGAACTATTTTATCTCCATGCGGAATTGAATGCAGACTATTCTTTAATGAATTATAAAACGCTGTCTTTTTGCTTCATCGCTGTCAAGTGTTGGATCATATATACCGATAATACTGACATACCTGCATCTCGAGAGGAGTATTAACACCGTCATAAACCGGTCAATACTCCCACGAGGCAGATCTGTTTGTTTGCGAATTAGACTCATGTGGATAGAGAAACCCACTCCAGATACTTTTTTTTCTTGAGCATTTTCCCCTTCTAGAACAATCTAAAGCCACCACCTATCTTCTATAGGAGTTCATTTTCAGATAGACGAGATTCTGAAAGAGTAGCTATAGTCACACTATAGTAATGCAGTTCTCTGGAGACTAATACCGTTCTAAGTCTGGAAGATATTCAATTCAGATCATCAACCAGAGTTCGTACATCACAACAACCTATGTTGATTTGGACTCTTCTGTTATTGTTTCCTGTGTTATTTTCAGCGCACAACTGCACCAGGCTGATCAGATAGGAATTAAGCAGGCAGTTTTTAGGGTACTTTCTGGAATCCTAGTGAGTAGTACTGATTCCTTAGGTTCCTCGGGCACAAATGGAAGAACTGAAAATTTCAGCAATTTCTGGCTTGATGACAAACCCCTTTAATATTTGTCAAAGGCCGCCCTATGTGCAGGTCAACAACTTCGTACCTCCTGCTTATCAAGCCTGAACGCATCACTGTCTTTTCATCACCAAAAGGACTTTTGTTTTTGTAAGTGCTACCCTGATGAAATAGATTATGGCTACCATCAATGCTCGTGCCTGGAATTGTAGTCAGTAACAGTGTTGTGCAAGCTAAGTACCCCGGAAACAAGCATGTGCTTGGTAAAAGGTTGGGTATTAATTCGTAGTAGCCTTCTCCTAGACATTTTCTGCGACAGTAGCTTGAGAAATGTCCCACCTACTGGCATACTACGTGTTCAACCGTAATATGCCGTAGTTGTATCTGTATGTGGGCTGAGTGTGATTAAGAAGGGAAGACATCGTCTCTCGGTGTTTTCGCTATATGTTGGTAATATAACAGTTACAATAGGGAAAAGTATACATACATAACTATTATATTAAATATGTTGGATGTTTCGTATAAAACGTCTGTCATGCTGGTAAGCGGGTGATGTGTGTGTGTGTAAATGCGTGATAGAGAAAGTGGCTATAGTTGGATGGATATATGATTAGTGTATATATACAATATATAACGCATAATTAAAACATTTAACAAGTCACATTGGTCATATTGATCTTTAATACTTGGTGGTTGTTTCTAATTAAGACGCAGAATCTCAACGGTGCCAGCTAGTATATATTAAAACATTGTATGTCTATCATAGATTCTTGTAGTGCAAGCGTAATGATCACCAAAATTGACCGAAACCAGGTACGAATCCTCCAAAAGCTAATGTGCAAAATAAACTCCAGTAATTTTTCCGCTATATGATTGTTATTGCTTAATAGGAGATGTTTATGTGTATGAGAAGCATTAGGTGATATATTGCTGACTTAGGAGAGAGACAGAGAGACGCTTCGAAACTATTTTTAGTCTACTTATATGTCAACGGAAAGAAAAAGAATACACGAAATATCATATAACGTTTTATTAAAAATATTTATTTTCAGATCATTTTGACAAATGCACTCGCCAATGTACTGTGGTTCTGTGCTATACAACTCAGTACATACGTGTGAAAATTTATTTTACCATTCAGCAGATACTTCCAAACTCTCTCTCCCCCCCCCCTTCTCTCTCTCTTCCTCTCTCTTTACTTATATATATATATATATATATATATATATATATATATATATATATATATATATACATACATACATACATATATATATATATATATATATATATATATATATATATATATATATATACCTATATATATATATATTAGAATCGGCCAAGTACTGGGGTAGGATCTAATCGACTGTTCCACAACCCCAACAAGATTTTTGACCATCGACATATTTAGGAAAATATTATCGGTGTTGAGCACTCATAGATTTTATTCAGTTCTCTTTTTATTGTTCACTAGATGACTGAGTCATTAAGAGCAGTAGTGAAATGCCTTGACCTTATGTCCATGCCGCCACCTGTCCATATAACATTGCTAGTGCCAATTTTCATGTGTATTCTATAGATGGTGCTGATTCATATCTTCCTAGCCTTGATGTCTGAGTTATATATCTCTTCAAGTGCCCTATTAAGTAAATATGCAAATTGCCACTGAAAAGACGCTATGGGATATATTGTTATTAAGTGCGGACTCTTCCATTTTCCGACGTCTGGGAAGTATGCTTTTCTCGCATTAGGTATAAAATTTGCTTCAATGTACTCATAATTCCTATCAGTCCCCAGATATTTATAGTATTCGTCATTGGAGACGAGTCGCTGTATGTATGTATGTATGTATGTATGTATGTATGTATGTATGTATGTATGTATGTATGTATGTATGTATGTATGTATGTATGTACGGAGGGAGGGAGCTTATAGATAGGACAACACACGCTGTCTTTTCGTGGGGTAAGTTTTTAATTAATTTTTGTATTCTGAAACATCAAAATACAACAACTTTTTGGTCACTGGACTCGGGAATGTCACGACAGAAGTTTGTGGAAGTTACACAAATATTTTAGTATATTTTAGCAGAGCAATCCTTATTTATATCTTACATTTTACATTTACTTACATCTCAATATAACATGGCTAAAATTCAAATTTTGCAAAGAGAAGAAAACGGTCAAATGAACTAGATACATCTCACTGTCCCCACCACCACAATAACGTCTACACTCTCTCCCCACCATCACATGTCATTACCATACCATACCCTATCTAGACTAAAGTCATCGACTTGTTGTCAAACTCTCTTCTCTCTGTTGAATGTGTATATATATATATACATATATATATATATACATATATATATATATATATATAACCCTTCTACCTTTGTTTTGTTTTCATCTTTGTCTCTCAATTTTCACTTTCTCCTATTTTCCTATCTATCATTCACTTCCTACCTCGAGATTTCCCTCTGCATTGTTGTGGCTTTCTAAACTACGTATTTTACACATTTCACAATGCTTCAAGCAAACTTTAACACTCTCTTATCATTACACCTGAGCCAGGACTTGTTTGCACCCATAAGGGACCTATTCAGACTATCGGAGAATCGTGCCAAACTCGGTTGCCAAATTACCTTCTTAAAACGCTGCCTAAAGAACAACATCATTGCAACCACCATCAGGAATATACATCTACCCGATTGTTTACGATCACCATCCTTCGAAAACACCATCCGCCACATTCAACGCACGTTTATCAAGAAAATACTACGACACAACCACCACCAACTGCGATTCCATATACAAACGCTTTCCGAGCACATAGATCGTATAGCTCCAACCCTCACCCCTGACCACCAGGTCCAGGAAATACGCAAAGCTATCGATCAGTGTTACCACACCAGAGAAAAATATGATAAACAGCGCCTTATACGGAAATACGAATGGACTGTAAACAAATACTACAATGACAACATCCGCTCCCACAGACGGACCGACTACAACCACACCAGGGGCAACAGCTATACAACACCCTCCGCTACACCCCCCAACATCGATCTACCTACCAACGATGCTTCACACCTCGTTACCGACCTAACTGGTATCCTCACCAACGACGAACTCGAACTTCTGCGCCTCGGACCCAAGTTCATTATTACACAGCGTCTCGATGATAGACTGAAGCTCGACATCGAAACCAACTTCTGTCGGACAGCATATCAACTGAAATGGCTAACCGCCATCCAAAACAACACCGAGATCGATTACAACCCCACAACCCACCCCACACTCCCCACGTACCACCTCGACAACCCACTCCACCCCCCACCCACCAACCACGAACTTGACACTAAACTACTCAAGTTGAAACATTCTATCTCTAACATCCTTTCCCAACACACACACACACACACACACACACACAATAAACGCAACCTCACCAATGCACAATTTAATACTCTCACCAACCTAAGATCCAGGAACTTTGTGTAACTTCCCTATGACAAGGGGAAAGAATTCTGTGTCATCTCGAGAGAGACCTACAACAACTTAGCTCTCCAACATCTTAATGACGACAGCCTCTACTCGAAAGTCACAGGGAGCTCCTCGACTCTAATCGAGGAAGGCATTAACACCATATGGACTAACATCTGTGTCCAACGAAAACTGCCAAAGAAGGTAAAAAACAACATAATGACTCGAAACAGCAAACTACCCACCTTCTACCACCTGGTTAAAACACATAAACAAGGACCCGATTTGAAAATCAGGCCCATTGTCTCTAGCGTGGAGGGCCCACTCTACAAAATATCGTGGCTGCTCTCCACACTACTGAAACCTATTCTACACACACTACCAGCCCACGTCTGCAGCTCAAAGGAGGTCTTGGAGCGACTACACCATCTGACGCCCAACACCAGAAAGGACAACGGTTATGACTTCAGTCTTGATGTGGTCGCCCTTTATACCTCCGTACCAGCATCCCCAGCCGTCGACCTGTTGACCGAACGAGTCCGAGCATCTAACTTACACTGCTTCGGACTCACACACACGGACATCCACCAACTCCTCTCCTTCGTTGTGGATAATGCACTCTTCAATTTCCTCGGCCACACGTACAAACAAATCTCTGGGCTACCTATGGGCTCTAGTCTGTCCGGCATACTTGCGATCTCGTACATGGACCACCTGGAACGCAAGGCACTCAATACCTGCCAACCCAACGCCGTCGCCTTCTACTCCAGATACGTTGATGACATCCTGATACTTACTTCTTCCCGGGAGATGGCGAATGAAATTCACCAAATCTTCAACGATACTGACCATCACGTCGATTTCACTATCGAACACCCAGGAGAAGACGGGTCACTCGCCCTCCTCGACTTCCGTATCAACATCTCGGAAGAAGGAGACATAAACACCACCTTCTACCGCAAAGCAGCGTGCAAGGACTTATTTGTGCATTACAACTCAGCCCCCCCCCCCAACAACGGCTATGTCCTAAATGAACTGACACGGATCACTAACAGATGCAACGACCCGATGGGTGGTCTCACCCATACCACGCAATTCCGTAATCTACTCAAGTCTAATGGATATCCCAAGCGACTGATTAACGGAATTAGAGACCCCAGACCCAATAGACAGACACCCACTAGAAACTTAAATAAAAGCAGGTGCTTCTTTAAAATCCCCCACCTGAGTGAATATACCACGAACGCCATCCGCAGGGCCATACGGACGGAGGGACTTGACATACATTTGGCCCACACAGGACCTTCGCTGCGAAGATGCCTCTCCAACAAACCCGACGAGTCAGATGGGACGTGTTCCCTCAGCAACTGCCCGATACGGGGGGGGGGGGGGGGGGGGCAGATTGCCTACGCACCTATGTCGTATATAAGATTCAATGCGATAAATGTAACAAGTTTTACATAGGTAGCACCATCCGACCCCTACATGTTCGTATCAAGGAACATATCAACACCAACGCATCTTCCTTCCGTAAACACATCCTTAAATGCGGAAACCCACAGGGTAGACCCTTGGTCACAGTCCTAGCGACTGAACGCAGCATCGGATCCTTAAGGATAAAGGAAGCACTTGTTATTAAGAACCTCAGACCCCCACTTAACAACCGGGCTGAGAGAAATGAGCTGACATGGCTAACTTAACCATAGTGACCATTCACAGCCCTTACGGCCTGCTATTTTCACACACACGCACGTATATGCATACCCATACGCATACACACACACACATCTATATTTATACACGCACACATGTTTTTACAACCTACCACCTTTCACACCCTTTGATTTCCAGCTTCTACAGCCCACTATCTTTCACACACACACGCACTCACACATATACACACTTACACATATACACACACAGTTACACACACATATATATTTACACACACATATTTTACGGCTTTCACACGCTAGCGCACCCTCTTGATTTAACCCATTTGGTCAGTAGCTTTTGCCACAGCCTATCACGCGCACGCGCATTCTTTCCCTCATTTAAATTTTAAAAAATGTTCTCCCCATAACGGCATTCCTGCTTTAACGACATCACAACTTTCTCCGGCTTAGCCTGTTCCCCCCCTTTTGGAACTTTCCCCCGTTGATGGGCGTGAGCCCGAAATATTGGGATTAAATCTCCACTACGGTAACCCTTCTACCTTTGTTTTGTTTTCATCTTTGTCTCTCAATTTTCACTTTCTCCTATTTTCCTATCCATCATTCACTTCCTACCTCGAGATTTCTCTCTGCATTGTTGTGGCTTTCTAAACTACGTATTTTATATATATATATATATGTGTGTGTATGTATATGTGTGTATATACATCACTCAGTCAAACGACCAGATTTCAACCCCAACACCTACAACAACAACAACACCGGCACTAATGTTTACAACAACAACAGCTTCAGAATGAACTGAAATGAACATTTACAACAACAACAACAGCGGCATCAAAACATAAAAAAAGGAAGGGAAAAGAAAGGAAAAGAAAAGGGAAAGGAAAAAAAAAAACTCAAAATAACAAAACACACACACACACGCACACAACACAACAACATCAACTGCCACCACCACCACCACCGCCGCCGCCATCACCATCACCAGCGACCGGACCTTAAGAAAACAACTTTAATAATAATTTTTCTGCTTTTGGCACGGATCCAGCGACTGTCCCAGCGCATCACTGGTACTCTCTTTTGTTGACTCCGTGGGGATGAAGGGCAAGGTTGATCTCGGCGGGATTTGAGCTCAGAGCGTGGGGAGCCATAAGTCTATGCTGAAAAGCAATTATAATAATACTGGACTGTAATACGATCGGCTTCAACTATACAAACTCTTGAAAGTCAACAGTTGACATAATCTTGTAATCTTGTATCAATAATGACGGTAATATATATATATATATATATATATATGTGTGTGTGCGTGTAAGTGAGTAGAGTAGCGTGTGTGTGTGTTTGTTTGTATGTATGTGTTGCTGTGTGCGCGCATATGTATGCGTGTGCGTGTATGTCGTACGTATAAGTGTCAATAAGTGAGTTTTTTTTTTTTTTTTTTTTGCGCGGGGACATATAAATAATCGGGCTGGATGCCCGATCGCGCAGTTAAACCACTGGGAGTGAAGAACCCCTAGCCCTTGTCAGGGCATTCTTCTAGGAGAAGGCATCTCAGGAAACTGGGTTAACTCCGATATAAAACCTGCGGCTCAGTAGTTACCGATGATGTTGATCTTTTCTTCTTTTCGGGTTATAGCTACTGTCGCTCAGAGAGTGGGATTGGCTCAGTGCACAGTCTTTCCTCACTTTAAAAATATTCGTCACGCACAGGCATTGCACGAGTGCATTAATAATTATTAATAGTGTACTACTATTATTATTATTATTATTACTATTATTATTACTTTTTTTTTTTTTTTTTTTTTTTTTTTTTTTTTTTCAAATTCAATGATGTTCCAGAACAATGTAAAAGAGATAATTGGCAATTTAGGTTCTGGAACAAAAAAGATCATTGGCAATAAGGGCAGGGGCCCCAAGTTATCACAGCCTGGGCCCGCTCGTCATCGTGCCATTGTAATAGAGCCAAACAAGGCATTTAGTCTTGGCTGCTGGAACGTACGGACGCTGCTTGACAGGGATTCCTTGGAGCGTCCTGAACGAAGGACCGCTCTTGTTGCAAAGGAGCTTCGACGTTACGATCTTGACATCGTGGCTTTATCTGAGACGAGGTTAGCTGGGGATGGTCATCTTACGGAATTTTGTGGAGAATATACATTCTTCTGGAAAGGAAGAGATGAAGGAACCAGAAGAGAGGCTGGGGTAGGATTTGCTGTTAAGACTGTACTTGTGAATAAATTAGAAGAATTCCCAGTAGGGATTAGTGAGCGTCTTATGTCCATGAGAGTTCCGTTGGACAAAGGAAGATATGCTACCCTGGTGAGTGTGTATGCTCCAACTATGAATTCTGTCGATGAAGAAAAACTGTCCTTTTACCATGCCTTGAAAGGTGTTCTAAGAAATATCCCTCAGGCAGACAAAGTCATCGTGCTTGGTGACTTTATGGGATGGGAAAGTGTAACAGCAATGGTATGCTCCTGCTGCAGATGTGTGAGGAGCTGGATCTGTGTGTTACCAACACCATGTTCCAACAAAAGAACAAATTCAAGACCACATGGATGCATCCTGCATCTAAGGAATGGCATCTTTTGGACTACGTCCTAGTCAGGATGCGTGACAGACAGGATGTGCAGTGTGTTCGTGTTCTTCGTGGAGCTGAGTGCTGGACGGACCACCGCCTGGTACGCGCAAAAGTGAAACTAATCACCAAACGTAAAATCCGGGCTCCTGGTGTTACCCTGCCCAAAAGATTGAATGCTGCTCGTCTTAAGGATAAAAATGTCAAGAGGACATTGGAAGAAGAGATGCAGGCTGTAGATCTTGGTGAAGATTGGCCGACCCTTAAAAAGTCGGTTTATGATGTAGGCCGGCGTGTTCTGGGATTGGTGCAGAGAAAACATCAGGACTGGTTTAATGAGAATGATGTACATATAGAAGACTTGTTGGCTGATAAGAGGCGTGCTCTGTCACGCTACTTGACGGCAAAACCACAGGAGAGGAATACGTTGCACGAGGAGCTCAGGGATGTAAAATTACGTGTTAGGCGGAGATTTTCTCAGATAAAGGATCAGTGGTGGAGTGAGAAGGCTGGTGAGATACAAACTGCGTCAGATTCCAATAACACAAAGCTGTTGTACAGTCGCTTGCGTGAGCTTTATGGACCGTCTTCTTCTCTGGTGACACCGCTTCGCAGCAAGGATGGCAAAGAACTTCTTCGTGACTCACAGGGAATTCTACGAAGGTGGCGAGAGCACTTTGATGATCTTTTGAATCAGCCGTCTGTCGTCAGTGAAGATTTCCTCAATCTCATTCCAGAAAGTCCTGTGAAAGTAGCTCTCGCAGAACCTCCGACGCTTGTGGAGGCTTCAGTGGCTATTTCGAAGTTGAACAGTGGAAGATCTCCAGGTATGGATGGCATACATGCTGAGCTCCTACAATATGGTGGTGAGAAACTCCTGCAACATCTGCAATCTTTGTTTGGAAGGATATGGGCTAATGAATCCGTACCTGAGGACTGGAGAGATGCAGTAATGGTGGTCTTGTATAAGGGAAAGGGTAACAGGAATGATTGTGGGAACTACAGAGGTATATCATTGCTTTCTGTCGTAGGGAAAGTTTAATGTAGGGTGCTTCTGGACCGTCTGCTGACACACATTGCAGATTGTGTTCTTCCTGAAAGTCAATCTGGTTTTCGTGCTGGACGCGGCACTACTGATATGATCTTCTCAGCTAGACAGCTCCAGGAGAAGTGAATTGAACAAGGCTTGGATCTGTATCAGGTTTTTGTCGATCTGACAAAGGCTTTAGATACTGTCAACAGAGAGGCATTATGGAAGGTTCTCCACAAACTTCGTTGCCCTGATAAGTTCCTTGCTTTAGTTAGGTCTTTCCATGACAACATGAAGGCTTGGGTTAATGTCGGAGGTAAAATGTCGGAGCCTATCTCAGTAAAAAATGGAGTGAAACAGGGGTATATTCCAGCACCGATCCTGTTTGCCATATACTTTGCAATGGTTTTCTGTATTGCATTCAGGAATTGCGAGCATGGTGTTTACATCCGATATCGAACCTCAGGCAGCATATTTAACACCAGGCGCTTTGCTGCGAAGACAAAAGTATTTACATCAATCATAAGAGACCTCTTGTATGCAGATGATTGCGATCTTGTAGCGCACACAGAGAGTGATATGCAGCACATTTTGAATGCATTTTCTGACGCTTGCACTGCCCTGGGTTTGACTGTCAGTCTCAAGACACCACCTTAAGCAATTGGAGCGTTTCCATCAGATGTGTCTCAGACGGATCCATGGCGTTCACTGGAGGGACCACATCAGTGATGTCAAGATTTTGGAAAGCTCTATGTGTGACAGTATAGAAGCTCTTGTGCTTAAGCAACGACTCCGTTGGAGTGGTCACCTTGCCAGGATGAAGGATTCTAGAATACCAAAACAACTCTTCTATGAAGAGTTGGTTAAAGGATAACGACCGCCACATAAAGCAAAAAAGAGGTATAAGGATTCCTTGAAAGCCTCTCCGAAAGACGCTAACATCTCTGCTGATACATGGGAAAATATTGCTGCTGATCGTAATAAATGGAGAAAGACTGTATATGAGGGAAAAGTTGCCTTTGAGGCATCTCGAATCGCACACGAGAAAGTAAAGCGGGTTGTGAGGAAGGGCATTGCTGTTGCACTTCCAGACGGCGAGGGTCCTCCTATGGTGCTGACATGCAGCGTCTGTGCGAGACTCTGCCTAAGCAAAGCTGGACTCGAAAGTCATCTTCGCAGTCATAAAGTAAGACTAGTGGTTGACTACCAGGCTGCTGTTGGAGATGCTACTCATCATGCTTGCCAAACATGTGGTAGAGAATGTAAATCAGGAGGAGGGCTCAAGCGACATGCAAAAGTACACGAACTCCAACCACAGCCGACTATTCCCAGTGAATGTTTTGGTTGCCGACTCTGTGCAAGACATTGTAGATCATTGGCTGGGCTAAAAAGCCACATTCGATCGCAGCACTGTTAGTTGTTATCGTGTATGTGTGTGTGTGTAGATATGCTTATGTGCGTGCGTGTGTGTGTATATATATATGAATATGTATATTATTATTGTTGTTGTCGTTATTATTATTATTGCTATTATTATTATTATTATTATTATTATTATTGTTATTAATGTATGTGTGTGTGTGTGTATATGTGTGTGTATGTGTATGTATGTGTGTATGTATATATGTATGTATGTATATATATATATATATATATATATATATATTTATTTTTTTATTTTTTTTTTTATTTATTATTATTATTATTATTATTATTATTATTTTATTTTATTTAATTTAATTTATTTATTTATTATTTATTATTTTTTTATTATTTAAAAAAAAATTTTTTTTTTTCTCGTGCAATGGCCATACTCGATAACGAGGGGGCAGCCATCATGTATGTATGTATGTATGTATGTATGTATGTATGTATGTATGTATGTATGTATGTATGTATGTATGTATGTGTGTCAGGTCACCAGTTGGTACTACTGGTAACATGTATCCCAGTACAACCTGTCTCATGGTCGGGTCGTTGGCGACTAAACTGGCAACCCCACCAAGGTTTCCTGGTGAGGAGGGTGACTTTGGACATCCTGCAGGACTAAAAACAAAACCTGTCAAAGGGCAAAGGAGCTCTTAAGAGTCAATGGCCATCCAAAATCACCGGGATAGATGACCCCTTAGCCTTTGTCAAGGCAGAATTCTAGGAGAAGGAAAACTTTGATATAACACCTGCAACCCTGATGGTATCCAATGATGTTGACTTGTTCTTCTTTTTGGTAAATATCATCTTGGTTAAGAGAGTGGGACTGACTTTGTGCAGTGCCTTTGCTCACTATAAAAGCTTCACGGCACAGGCATTGCTTTATATCTGGAGATCTCTCTGCACTAGTTTGTCACATGGGCCCAGTACTATGTGTCAATAATTGTCACAAGTGTAGTGTTTGTACCAGAGTTTTCAAGTCGCTGGCTGGACTAAAAAGTCACACTCGTTCAGCGCATCGGTAGGGGTTCTCCTACATGGATATAAAGTAGTGGCTGTACTCGAAAACGAGTTGGCAGCCACCATGTATGTATGAATTTATGTTCATTCGCTTAGTTTGTTAGATAGCTATCACCTTCCCCTTCTCTGTTTATTGTTGTCTTTGCTTGTTGATCTCTTCCCATTATGTTTATAGTCACCTACCTCTTTAATATTTGACCCAAATGCTCTCCTCCCTATCTACCCAGCTACTTCACTACCTACCTACCTTAATACCGACCACCCCACACGCCTATCTACTTATCTAGCGACATGCACACATACATACTTGTCAGGAGACTGCAATCCATTCATTGAACATTACACAATCATGTGCACGCAGCTGATTTTTCAGACCGACTTTTGTTTTGCTGGGACATTCACAGATGTGATACTTCAACTGTCTGTCTTCTTGCAATACCGACTGGGGTGTATCTTTAAGCATTGTGTCATGTCTGATCAGTCCACTAGCTTACTTGCAAATTAAGCCACACTCATTACAAATATACTACAGAGAGCGTAGCGGTTGAACCATCTCACAAGTGGCTCGAATTGTCCCTGGCTCGTGTGACTTCAGATGGTGGGAAATTCAGCTTTTGATAGAATCAATCGGCCACATACATTACACCTCAATTCCTGCTGGAATTTTGCAAGCACTTCACTTGAATAAAGCATATCTGATTTTCACTCCGTAATCAGATATGGTTTATTTGCTTTTTCTCCATGATGTACGGCCTTCAGCCAATAACTCCCAGTTTCTATCAACCTTCAGAAATTGTGTTTTATGACATCCACGCACCACTTCTTTGGATTGTGCTGTGGTCTTTTTCCTATGGTCTGCTCCCAATTAAATAACAGTTTAAGCATCTTATCTTCCATCCTGACCAGACGACCAGCCCAACGCATCTTGTTCATGCAACTACGCATGTATGTATTCTTTAGTCTTAGAGGAAATATTTAAATAAAGAAAATCCTTTTTTTAATGCAACAAATATAAGGCCTATTTCGATATACGATTTAGATTCAGAATTAAATATTTTCAATCAGGTATTGATTAACTCTAAAACGAAATCTTGAACAAATGAAAAGAAAACTAGCATTTTTATACTTTCTTTATATTTGAATATTTTAGATGTCATGAATTTAAAAAGAAAAACAGAAATTGTTGGAATATGGGGAAGAATATATGCTGATAGAAATAATGTCATTAATAGAGAAATCAAAACAAAATTGAAAATAATACTTGATATTTTATTTTGAATTTCAGTTAAATTAAAACTATGTGAGCAAGCACTTTTGACAGTTATATTAATATTTAGGTGTTAGTTTTGCAAGGAAACCCATTGCATGCTTTTATTTAAATTGTTAAGAGCTAATGTTCAACAAGTAATGAATAGGAAATGAATGGTTGTCATCCTGAAATTGTTGTTATAAGAAAAGAGGAAGAATTGCAGAAAATTGCTTGATGAGTTGTGAAGATGTGTGTAGTGTCTTAATTGTTTGATTTAAGTGGGTAAATAAATAGATGTGTCCAACCAGCTTAATATTAATTAGAACTAATCAAACAATCCAGCATTGGTAGGATTTGTGAGATCAGAAGTTTTATTTGGAAAGGGAGAAATTATGAGACGCAGTAATGAGAGGACGATTTTGGTAGCTTTAAAAAAGAGAGAGAAATACCACTTGCTAGCATATATATATATATATATATATATATATATATATATATATATATATATATATATATATATATATATAAGAGACGTAAGATAAGAAAATTATAAAATTAACTTACTTACTAAAATATCACTTCCAACTAATTAGTTTCTAGAATGGAGTAGATACATCTTCCGAAGAAGGTGTTGAGAAACATCCCGTCATCAGGAAAGTCTATTCTCATATAAGTTTCCAGACAAAGCGAGGACTCTGGAAGCTTATTAAAAAATAAATCAGTGAATAGGAAATAGCAAAGCGTGGACTTACTTCCTAGCCATTGAGAAAATCACTGCCTCTGTGTCTGTGGCAAATTCAAAAAGAATCGAGCACGTGACATCGAGGTCAATCGGTGGAAAGTGGGTTGTTAATAAGACAGCGGCCAGCGACTACCGTAGCAGCAGTCATGGCCAGTATTGCTCGACAAATATTTTGGAGATAATAATAAAGAATTTATATCTAGTAACATATATATACATACAAATGCATATCGATGCTAGCAAATATATAGGTTTTGTCTTAATAACATTGTGGTTCAATGCATGGGGTTGCAGAACAATAATATAAGAGACGTCTCTTATATTATTGTTCTGCAACCCCATGCATTGAACCACAATGTTATTAAGACAAAACCTATATATTTGCTAGCATCGATATGCATTTGTATGTATATATATGTTACTAGATATAAATTCTTTATTATATATATATATATATATATATATATATATATATATATATATATATATATATAATGTGTACGTACGTACGTATATATGTATGTAGTATATATATATATATGTATGTAAGTATGTACGTGTGTATATATATATATATACATATATATATCTAGGGCGGGTAAAATTCCGGAGATCCATGGACGAGTTCTCTCCAGCGGTCTCTGTCCCTCATTATCGCTGCCATGTCCTGCGTCTCCAACAGACCAATGTCTGTCCTTAGGGCATCAACATACTTTAACCTTGGTCTTCCTCTTCCAGTGTGTCCATATAGGGGCTCCCACAGGAGCACTGAGTGCAATGTCAACTCTGAATGTCGGTGAGCATGTCCAGCTAACCTCAGTCTCCTCTGTGTCACTTTTGAGCTTACTTTTGGGAGGCTCCCATACAGCTCTGAGTTTTTCATCCTCAGTTTATATTGATTAATGTAGCACCCATCCACCATCTGAGTGAGTTTCTTGGTTAGTGTTCAAGTCTCAGACCCGTACAGCAGCACAGACTCCACTACAGCAATGAAGATGCGGATTTTCAGGTCTTTACGAAGGTCCGACTTCCACACCGATCTCAAGCTGTGGCACGCCGCCCAGGCTTCGCTCGTCCTCTCAACCACATCATCTTCCGTATTCCCAATCTTTGCTCTCAAATACAGGAAGTCCTCAACCAATTCTAGCGGCTTCACGCCTACATTAGTGATCCCCTCTGGCTTCTCAACATTCTCTACCAGATATTTTGTTTTAGTCTCATTCATTCTCAGCTCCACACTCATCGACACAGTCTCAACCTCCTGCATCAAATTCTCTGCTTCCTTCACTGTATTTGTCACCAAAACTATGTCGTCGGAAAATTCAGCATCCGATATCTTTTTCGCCTTAACTGTCCTCGTGTACATCAAAAGATGCTGCTGTGATTGGGATTAGTGAGATCAACAAAGTATTCTTTCTACTTCGTGGGGATGCACGACTCTGAAGAGAGAAGAGCGCCAGACACGTTGTTGATAGCAGGTGTGGAAGAGGTGTTCTTAGTACGGGGTCGGGGGATGGTCTGCCAGAACCTTTTATTTGCTGATCTGAAGACGGATTCCAGCTTAAACCCAAAGTCCTCCTATGTCTTAACTTAGGACGCCTTTACTGTCACTGCTGCGACTTTTAACACCTGCTTGTACCGCAAGTGCAAGGAGGAGGACGTTTTTCGAAGCCAAGCTTTGTCGGCCGCTTTCTTTGGTCGGATATCATCTTAGACTGATTGAACGAAGGGGTTTTCTTGTCAGCCGGCGCCACACCAAGCCTCTTTCGCCCGCAACATTTAACAGCTGAAGCAGAAACTGCCGAACTAAACAGTTTCCACTCAATTTCAACGTCCTCAGTTTGCTCGGAGTGTTCTCTGAATTTGTATGCAATAGTATCTGCAAACCTGGTTCTGACTTCCTTATTCACTAAACCTTCCATCTTTATCTTGTAGGTCGACCTGGACCTGCCTGTTCTGTGTTCTTCTTTGGGTTTAGGTAATCTCAAGTTGCAGATAACTAGATAGTGATCAGTTGACAGCTCAGGCGCTCTCTTAACAAGCACATCCAGGACAGAATCTATGAGATCAGAGACAAAATCAATTATTGGTGTCTGTCCCTGATTCCCCTTATACCATGTGTAGTTATGGATCTTTGAGCTGGAAGAAAGTGTTCATAATAGAGAGCTCATTACTAAACCAGAAGTTAAATAACGCCTCTCCATTCGTATTTAGTTCGGGATCGCCGTTCCTTCCAATCACTCATTTCCATGTTAGGTGTTCATTGTCAATATGTGCATTGAAGTCTCCCATTAGAATATGTGACTCAGTCTTAACTATATCTAACGCTGCAGTTCATAACACATTCTGACAGCCAGGGTCTTGTGAGAGCTCCCACCCTCCAACTCTACTGCCATTTCCTCCGCCACACTTGAATAGTGGAGTTTCCATCCTTCATCCAAATCTATTTTGCAATAGCCACGGAATTTGTTGAGGAAATCTCGACTATATTCAGCCGATAGCATTTAGCTTCCTCCACTAGTTGCTGCTCCTTATCTGTAAGTGTTGTGACGTTTCAGGTCCAATATTTACAGCTTGTTCCCTTTCGGTCTTTGGACACGCAATCTTCGTGCGTCCATCCCACGACTTCCTAGACAGGTCGCAGGTGTATCGCCAGTTTTTACAGCATGAGATAGAAATATATCTTTGGAACCGGTCCCTCCATGTTAGGCCTCAACGCATCTCTTGTTAACCCGCGCAATAGACGACGCAATAAGAATTACCTTTGTTGTGTCTCACCATATTGCAAGGACAGGTCTTATTGTAATTGATTGAAAGGAATGAATAATGAAATACGGGTTCATGTATCTTTACATAAAACACTGTAATAAAGGAAACATTAAATAAAATATTTTTTGCGATATATATATATATATGTTAGTTCTATCGTTACTTTGGTAGAGTATTGTGTGTTAGATTTGCCTACCACAATGTTCGATTTGTCAAGCTATTTAAACGTATGTTATTACTCTAAGGACCTAACTTATCGAGTGCTTTGCTAACTCATCATTTCATATAAGTAGGCCGAATTTACTTGCAAACCGCCAGAGATTCGATTTTACTAAATTTCCAATTATATATATATATATATATATATATATATATATATATATATATATAGGAACGAGTAGGACCCCGAAGGCTGAGCTCAAGCTGTTTCGACGGCTAATTCTGGACTCAGCCGTCGGGGTCCTACTCGTTCCTATTACCCACTCTACTACCCTAAGTATTGAGTACTTTGGTGCGTTATGGTCCACCTGGTTCCTTACCACATTTCCTTCGTTTTATATATATATATATATATATATATATATATATATATATATAATTGATGAAATTTCATCCATTTTAACATATGATGGCCCATATAATGCTTAGGGAACTCTTACCAAGGTGCCAACCTCATAAATCTCTACACAACAGAACAACCTGCTTTCTGTGAACGAACCGAAACTGTTATTACATTGCAACATAGTTTTCTCTCTTAATATGTGATTGGTGTGAAATTCTTTCTAAAAGTATTATGAGTATATTAGATTT
>OZ024740.1:377048175-377118175 GCA_964016885.1 Eledone cirrhosa | reverse complement strand
TTCCTTTTTTTTCAAATATATATATATATGTATATATATATATATAAAGAATGAAGATTAACATGGTTCGCTGTACAATAAGGGCTTTATTTAAAGTTGAGTAAAAAAAATCCGGACGTTAAAACTATCCACGAGTCAGAGCACTCACACCCTCTAACTTGATTACCTATAACGATAACTTGTTATCATATATATATATATAACAACAACACACATCAACAACAGCAGACATCCACATCAACAACAACAACAACAACACACACACACACACACATACTATGCCTCTCCCCACCACCACAATCTTAACAGACACACAGGCACAGAAAACAGATAATGACAGTATCACAGATGTAAGGGAAGGTAATGGGATTAAAAGAAGAAGGGAGACTATCGATACTGACAGAGAAAATAACCAGGACTAACACACAGACACACAAAATAGAGTAGATAATAACAATGAGCCAGATGAAAGAGACAGGAGTAATAATGAGAGACATAGAAACAACCATGAGGCTGTTGGTGGAAATAGAAATAGAAACAACACAACTAACAATAACAATAGCAATAGTACACATAAAGCAGCAGCCTGGAATTCTACTTTTTATAATCCTTCCGATATGTCCTTCGACCTACGACGAGTCCACACCATGACTTTAGCTTTTAACAAACGCACGCAATTGCCGTCGCAGGTCGATGAACAAACAGAAGCACAATTTAATATAGCTAGATCTCAACTTAGAAATATTATAGAACAGTATAGCAAGAAGCAAAATAGAATGGATGCCCAGCAACTGGGAGAAAAATCTGCAAATGGCTTGCGTAAGCTCATGCAGCGCTCACGTAATGGAGAGATTGCATGCTTTCCAACATACAAGTCTGGCAGAATGTCGGTTGACAGTCTGCCAAACTACATCCAGGCAATGCAACCCCACATCACTAACACAAGAGAAGTAACACCACAAGAGCATGAGGATAGGGAGAAAACCCTCAATGCTCATATAATGATGTGGGCAAACATATGCAGCCCAATAAACGGACTGACAACAACTTCCAAGCCTGGAACAATGATGTGCCAGCGTTGTATGGGCTTCGAAAAGACCATAAGACGAACAGTGACCCAGTCACAGGACCACCAACACGGCCATTCTGTGGAGCTAACATTGCTAGTAACTACAGACTTCCTCTCCCTGATCATATGCCCCATCATTGAAATGTCCCCGGATATGTGACAGCACGGAGGACCTCCTCAGCAGAATCAGCGAAAATAACCGATCTGGGGACCTAACAGATTGTATAATAGGTAGTATGGATGTTGTGTCCCCCTATCCATCCATTGACGTGGATTTTGCTGTGGAGAAATGCGTAGAAAAGATCAGTGAGAGCAATATTGAATTCCGTGGGATTGATACCAGTGAGCTGGGACTCCTACTTAAACTTACTTATAGTAATGATTATCTAGATACGTATGACCTTAGCAACCCCTGCCCCACAAGACCAGCAAGAGGCAGACCACCTACCATTACTTCAATGGCCAAGAAAACCAACACAGAATGATGGAACGGGCGGACCAGAGCCATACGGACTCGAGAAAACCACGATGAACTAAATAAAATGATTGCACATGCGGTGGGGGCCAGTATAAAACTAATCCTTAAGGAACATATGTTCAAATTTAATGGAAAAACATATGCCCAAGAGGAGGGAGCAGCCATTGCAGGTGACATAGCTAGCCTATTCATGGTATGGTGGGACAATAAACTTAAACTTAAACTTAAAGAACAATTAGAAGACAGCAACCTCTTAACCCTGATAATGTACTCTCGTAACGTTGATGACATAAACATCGTAGTAAAAACACCCCCATTAGAGAACAGTCAGGAATTAGAGAAAAACACCATGGAAAGCATCCAGCAAATAGCTAACTCCTTCCACCGGTGTATTAGAGTTACTATAGACTACCCAAGCAAACACCCCAACCATCGATTACCTCTACTAGACACAGAGCTCTGGTTAGAAACTATTAATAACAAAAAACAAATCCTCCATTCCCATTATACCAAACCCATGACTTCCAAATATCTGATCCATCGAAACTCAGCTGTTTCGGATCATACCAAAATCAACATACTGATTGCGGATTTGTTACGGGTGATGAGAAACGTGTCCCGCACGTGCAACCCCAAAGAACTAGAGACACATACAACACTTCATCCACCGTATGCAGTTCTCTGGTTACAATCAGAGAGATAAAATCAGAGTATATAGAGGAGCCAGAACCAAATGGGAAAAAATGGTAAATAATGATACAAATGGGACCTGCCCCTTGTATAGGAGCACATTTTGGAATAGAATAGAAAGTACTAGGAATAAGGCTAATAGAATAAACTCATGGTATGATAGCAATAAATACCAGCGTGTAATGTCACTCATTACAACCCCTAGAGGTGAATTAGCTTACAAATTTAGAAGGGCCCTAGATAAACTTAAACTAAATATTAAGATAGTAGAAAGACCAGGTACCTCCATAAAAACACTTATTTGTAATACTTACCCTTTTCAAAGACCTCCCTGTATAGATAAGAAATGCATAATCTATAAACTAATCCCCCATATTAACTGTAAAACTAGAAACATAGTATATAGCATAAAATGTACTGAAGGACAATGTAAAGATAAGAATATAGTGTACATAGGTGAGACAGCTCGTAGTATAGGAGAACGATTAAATGAACACTGGCGAGAGCTTCACGATCGAAAGGATTCATCAGTACTCCACCAACATGCTAAAATAGAACATAAGGGCAAATTAGAGAACAAAAGAAATAAAAATAAAATCTACACACAGAAAAGACGCAATGTTTAGACAAACCACAGAGGCAATAAACATAAATGAACTCCAGCCAAAATTAAATAGAAAACATGAATGGAATAGCAACATCACAACTTACAATTAAGGACAAAATGAAAACACACACACACATAGAACAAACAAAGAGAAGAATCCCCAGTCACTGAAAAAGTCACAGAATGTGTGACGAAAGAACTTTGACAATATATGAACAACCGTCCTGTTGTGGAACCAACCAACCAACCGGAAATTTATATATTCTTAAATTTATAAATTTAATTTATAATAAATTGGAGTGAAAGCAACTGGTACGAGTGTTTCTTATTGGCAACATGACCCTTCCAAAGTATAACAATATATATACATATATATATACAGATACATATATATATATATATATATATATATGCAGCAACACACGCACACACACAAGCGAGAAAGCAACACACGCACACACACACACACAGTAGCATTCCACCATACGAAGATACTACACTGCCAATACAGAGGAACAAGGCAACAACACACGCACACACACACACACTCAAGCGAGACAACAACACACACACACACACACACACACACACAGTAACATTCACCAAACAGGCAGAGAATACTATTGTCTGACAGCTAGCACCACTCCACTCCCACAATTGAAAGAACTACTTCGGCCGCTGACCTCTGCTTGATTGACCCCATTTCACGCGCACGCGCGCTCTGCTGAATACCTCAGATATTCAAAACAACGTACAGCAGAGGACACTTTTAACACCTTTCCGACAGACAACCTCCCCTCCCCCGAAAAAAAACCCCAGTTGATGGATGTTAATCCGAAATATATAGGGATAATTAAATCTCTCCTAAGGTAACTCTCTCTCGTGTTGTTATTTTAATTTTATCCTTTATGCTCTTTCCTTCATTCCTCTACACGTCTTCTACACGCCATGCATCTCAACGTACACCCACTTACATCTCTCTCTCCACCACCGGATCTTGTTACCCGGAGATTTACCCATCTGCATTGTCGAGGCTTCCAAACGACTTAAAGAAATATATATATATTTTAAAAAAATGATTGCTATTCATGGCTGAATACAATAAATGTAATCTGAGTTTTTCGAATATTAATAATTGTTTCTACTTTTGGCACAAAGCCAGCAATCACCCCAGTGCATAACTGGTACTTTATTTTATCGACGCGTAAAGATGAAAGGCACAGTTAACCTCGTCGGGATTTGAACGCAGAATGTAAAGGGCCAAAGCTCTATGCCACGAAACATTTTATCCGACGCTCTACCGATTCTGCCAATCCAACGCTCTAATTCGTGTGCAATTATGTAAAGAATTGAATATTATTATTAATATTCGAAAAACTCAGATTACATTATATATATAGTGAAAAATGGAACTGGAACAAACCAGAGAGGCATTACGAACACACACACACACACACACACACACACACACACACACATATATATATATATATATATATATATAGAAAAAAATATGAAATCGAAAATGCAACTGGAGTCTTATTTAAAAAAATATATAGATATTTATTTGGTTCCTTTAGCGGTTTCGCAGTTCTTCTGCTTTTCAAAAGTAGAGTTGAGATGGAGGGTTTGTGGATTCACAGACCCTCCATCTCAACTCTACTTTTGAAAAGCAGAAGAATTGCGAAACCGGTAAAGGAACCAAATAAATATATATATTTAAAAAAAAAAAAGACTCCAGTTACATTTTCGATTTCATCTTTTTTTTTTTATACATTTCACTCGTGTAGGACACCTCGGTTACTTCTCATTTTGTAAAAAATGACCTCACTTTCTAATATATATATATATATATATATATATATATATATATATATATATATATATATATGTGTGTGTGTGTGTGTGTGTGTGTGTGTGTGTGTGTGTGTGTGTGTGTGTGTGTGTGTGTGTGTGTGTGTGTGTGTGTGTCGGTGTGTGTGTGTCGGTGTGTGTAAAAATTAAACAGAAATAACAGAGCAAACGACACAGTACATTGAAGAAACATATTAGTTTTACTCTTGAATTAAGAGGAAAAGTGTCTGAACATTTCGGACATTAGTCCTTGATCGAAAGATATAATTAGAAATAAAAGATAAAATAGAAAGATAAAGTGTGAGAAGAGGAAGGAACGGAAAAGAATGAGAATAAAAACACACGTTCCTATTCTGTCAACCATTTTGGATATATACCCGTACAGAGCAAGTAACGGGACCGAGGCCAACACCAAGAAGCGAACCCGTTCCCGCAATTTCGTAAGGTATAACACCTCCCTTTTGCGCCGGACTGCGCAGCAACCTCGCGGCCACTTTCTTCAGGGCTTTGGATAAGCACTTCCCTAGCACAGGTACCACGCTATTTTCAACATGCACACAATTAAATTGTCCTACTCCACAACTAGAAACATGTCACAAAATATATAATCCTTAGACTCCGTGGGAGTCATCAACCAGGATGAAGAAGACAAGACAAATGCTTTTTCCTTCGATAATAGCAATATGGGCTGGGTACGACCACGGAATCATACAGCACGATCCGGTAATCCAGGAAGCAACACCTCCCCGGACTATAATTGTAGAAACCCCGCTAACTTCCCCTGGAAGGTAAATGCCTTAGCAGTAACTTAGTTTATGAATGTAGGGTAAGTACCTATAGCAGAACCTTCACCTATATCGGAGCTACGGCTCCAATATAGGTGAAGGTTTTTCAAATTAAGGAACGCTGGTACAACCACTGCTACACTTTGTAGTGTGTGGATAAGAAAAATAGCACCACCTTCTCCGAACAGGTGTAGCGACTCAAACATGTCAACATTGGATACACCCTGTCATGGTCCAAGGTCACCCCAGCCCAACCCTATAGGGGAGGAGGGCATGATTCACGCAATTTCTGTGTCACCGAAATTATGGAGATAATCAAGAGGGAAGCACAACTTATCAATAAAAGATGTAACCTGTTCAACACCTGCCACCACAGATCAACTGCAACCTTCCTCAGACTATCCATATTAGCAATGTAGTTGTAATCGCTATGGTCTGGTACAAAGCTTGACCATGAGAGCCGGGCGTGGCCGAACACCGACCTCAACCTCGGGCGAATCCTGGCTGGTCTGTGTGCGCCCGCCTCGAATCACACTACCATAATTATGTCATGTACGTATAGGATTGTATACTCGCGACATGAGGGTCCGTGTTTTATATCCCTTTGTACCTTGTTCCTTGTTCTCTGTATGTATACCTGCATTTTTATTTATGTATATTTTTTGTTCCTATGTTCGCTACCTACAACTCGCATCCACAGTCTAGCAGTGCCATTTTATTCGGGCGTTGTTATTATTAATACCAATGTAGTAACACTAATTACTGTTGTTACTACTAATTATTATTATGCACAAAGTACCAGTAATGCACTGCGATAATTGCTGGTCTTGTGCCAAAGGGTAGAAACGATTATTATCATTATTAATGTAGGAATTTATTTACAGCCTCCGACACCACCAAACCCCTTTTTATGGCCGCCATCGTCGTGACGGATTCATTACTATTGTTATTGTGTGTATATATATATATATATATATATATATATATATATATATATATATATATATATATATATATGTAGAAACAATTATTATTGCTATTGCTATTGTTATTCTTGTTCATGTGGTTAATTATTTTTACATATATTTCATTACTGCACAAGGGCTTGATGAACACAACTACAAGGATATGGTGCGAACGTGGAAGAGCCGAACTCCCACTGTCATCTCTCTCGCCCTCCCCATCTCTCCGTATGGTGAACAAATGGGGTCCCACGTGCTGGCCTCTTGTTGTTGCCGCTGCCTGGCTATCATGTAGATATATAGTTGCTGTCATTAACAGGGTGACACTATCACTGCTACCACAACAGCAAGTGTAGGCGATGTGGCCGATGTTGCTGTTGTTGTTGATATTGTTGTTGCTGGTGTTGCGGTTGTTTTGAATATAGCTGTCATCAAACTGTCTATATCGCCATCCCTCAGAGTTCCGTTTATTGCTTCCACTATCTGTTGAAATCTAGCTACGCGTAGACTGTCGTTTGGTGCAGGTCAACACAACACACTTCAAGGGTTATCCTTTGGTAATTTACGACCCTAATTCCGTGGTGGGCACGTGATTCCAGATTCACTAATTGACACATACATAGCACTTCCCTCCGGAAAATGAAAACATGACAGCTGGGGAAAGACCCTTTTAGGAACTTATATGTTTGCCGGGCGCACGAACAGAAGGACGAGGTTTTTTCTGTATATATATATATATATATATATATATATATATATATATATATATACAGAGATATCCACGGTAAGTTGTGGGGTCTAGTCTGCATGAAGAACTCAATGTAATCCATATGTTGAAAATGGTGTAGGTTAAAATAAATCCCGGAAAACAATAAAACATTAAAAGGAAAACAGTCATGATATAAGTTAAAACAATGAAATAAAAAATCAAGTCATTAGAAATATACTTCACTGCTTTACGATCGTTTCTAGGTGATGATAATACATCGTAACTATACTTCGATATCGATCCTATGTAAGGTTAGTTACAAAATATCAGATAAAGAGAATATTTATTTACATGCATATCACCAGCTGTTGTCAAAAGCAATAATGCCATTATATATATATGTATAAAAAACACGAGAAGAAAGGAGAATACTCCGTGGCTGCACATGGGTTACATATGATAAAATTAGTCCCTCGTCAGTGATTTGCCAACCATCATTGATATTTCATCGCATTAAAAATCATATACTTCAGGTTGGTGCGAGCAATAACTAAAAAAAGCTATTGGGACAAGTAAATCGCGTAAAGCGAGTGAGACAAGTAAACAACAAAGAAGGATAAAAGCAAACCGAAGATAGGAAAATAAACAAGCAACATGGTTATCCGGTCAGCATAAGCTGGGTGGATTTCATGAGCGATCAAGATACAGACTGTCCGACGTGAGTGAGATGTGAGCAAGAAGAGACCCCACTACTAGCCAAACGGGAGGAAGTGAGAGGGGGAGAAACAGAGAGTGAGTGAGTGGAAGTGCGAGGAAGAGGTCAGTTGAGAGAAAGTGTAACTGACAGAGGGGGCGAAAGAAGGAGAGAACGGGGAAGCAGTAAGAGAGAAACAGACAAACGCAGCCGAGGTAAATATGTATAAAAAACATGAGAAGAAAGAAGAATACTGCGTGGTTGCACATGGGTTACATATGATAAAATTAGTCCCTTGTCAGTGATTTTATATATATATATATACACTTCTTTTATTGTGTTTTGTTTTGATATGTGCTCTAATTCCTGCTATTAGTTTTATCTCTCACTCTTTTAAGTTGTGAAATAGACTGGTTTACGCACGTGGCTGCCGCAATCCAGGTCCCTACTATATATCGCTGCATAATAGATACTGGCATTTAATGTCCGTTAAAGGTTCTTGGCACTACCATTGTTACTATCGCTTTCCTCTAGCCATGGGACTTGGAGACATGAGCCGAATGCTACCATTCTATTATACATAGATGTGGGACTGCTCTTTCTAATAACCATCTTTTCACCATCTTATTAATTTGTGTTTGAGACACGTTAGCTGGGAGCTTTTGACGGGAGCGAAAAGATTTGTTTTCTATTCTCCCGCCACCACGTAAAGTTTGTAAATCGGTGGCAGGTCGAGAGACAGAATTGTATCGGATTCCAGTTGCTAATCACTTCACTGTGTCGAACGTCACAAATAGTTATAGCCGGCATGGGCTGGGGTTTAGATTCTGTCGATCGATTGGTTATTGATTAGGCGATACCCGGTGATGAAGCCACATGTGCCGATTATGCATTGTTGCATAATATATGCAGACAGAGGGTGCAGTGCACCCTACTGCTGCATTAAGTGTGGCCGAAACTCGAGTCCGGGAACTATTATAGGCACCCGTTTTACGTGTGTTGTATTGAAGCGAATAACTGTGTATACTCTGGGATGTATCTTACATTAACTATTGAGTACGCTGAGATACAACCGGCCCTGGCATTGATAAATATGCTGGGTCCGTCAACTCTTTATTATATTCTATTCCATTTATCGTTTTCGGTGTGCCCGGCCGACTGAACTCACTCGATATGCAAATTAGGCTGCTCAGCCGTTAATATGCATAAGGAAAGTATATACTTTCAGACGTTCAACCATCTGGCAGGAAGGTATACGATGCTGACGATATCTAATAAGCTTGAAACCAGTACATCGTTCCTGTGTCAGTGTTGAACAGAAAGAAAAAAAGGTGACGTGGTTGCCTAAACACTGTACGGCGTAATTCGGGTTGTTTGTTTGTTTACAAACAAACAAACCGAGCATTATAATAAATGTTCGGTAAACCGATACGTGCATATATATAAGTGCGCATGTGTGTATATATATACATACTACTGTACGTCCGTATACATATATGTATGTACGTATACATACATAATACATACATACTTACACACACACACACACACACACACACACACATATATATATATATATATATATATATATATATATACATACATATTCAGAAAATACAGTATTCTTTATTTGTCAAATATTCCATCTTTCAATGAAAATTAATTCGTAAATAAATTCGTATCAAAGAATATTCTTATCAAAGAATTTACTATTGATCTTGACAATCTTCAATATTAGTCAATTGTGAAAATTAAAGGTGTACTCGAGAATTATAAAAAATAATGGCTTATAACTACTTAAGTCTGAAGCTGTTATCGCTTGTTCATTTACTATAGAAAATAAGTATGTGCGTAACAATGGACCACATCTTGTGAGAGACTATATACATTTGAGATCTGTTAGCTTGGCTTTAGTTTTTAATTATGTTACATTTTTAGCAAACTTTAGAAAACTCTTAGATATAATATGCATTTTTAACCTACTATTCTTTTAAACTGTTTTTGATAAATCCATTATCAAGGCTGTTAATTTTTTAAAATAGATTTGAAGATATATTTTTTAATTAATTTCAAATAATGTAAAATATTTAGAGACAATGGTCGCAGATTTTTATTTTGTAATATATTTTGCCTAAAGAAATGTTCTCAATAAAACAATTTGTTTACTTCTTTGTAAATACTGATTAAATTTACGAATTAATTACCGTCTTTCGAAATAATTAAAACATTTTGATTTTCTGAATTCAATTTTACCTTAAGCATTTGTCAGGGACAGGCAGATTAAAAAGAAAAATCTTTAGGATTGGAATTTCATTTAAAACAAACAATGCATATGGATGATTATCGCTTCTAATTTTATATTTAAAGAATAAAACATTGTGAAAAATGCTTATTCGGTTTCTTACTGCTTAGTTTGTTTCAATCACAATACAATCGTTAATATAATTCTTTAGAATAGATGATGCTACATGAAGTGAAGCGCGGTGAGTTGAAATAATCTGTAGGTCATTGGACAAGGTTACTTGCCTTATTTAGTTATGGTAATTTATGTTCTGAGTACAAATACCACCAGGATCAGCTTCACCTTTTTTATTGTTGTTTTTTCGTCAATAAAACATACAAATCGAGTATTGATGTTAATATAATCGACTACCTCATCCCTTAAAATAGGACCGATAACTCGTCGATGGATACCTTAGATTACTAAGATGTCGCACAATTAGCTCTATTTATCCGCTCTGAGTAAATAAATAGTAATATAGGGATACATTAATAAGTGTTTGTTACTTTAGAACGGCTGATGATATTTTCAATCACTTCAATAGTTCAGTCGGGTATCTGAAGGGATAAACGATATATTTATATGCAATAAACATATACAAGTCTCTCTACGTGATCCTGTCAGATTAAAACGACAATAGTGAGACTTAAATAAGTTTATTATATATAAGCATATCATATATTCCTTAATATACGATTATGAATCAGTTGAACTTTACTGTTGAATTATACTTGCGTATAATATATAAAAAATGTTTTGTCAACGAGATTTCTTCGTGTTATAGTGAAACAGATTCTCAACAAAGAAATCATGGGATACATTAGGATTTATCTTGTAGAATCTACCATATAACCACTTGACGTTTTTAAAAGTGGGTTTAGCATCATATAAATAGAAACATAAAGTTGATATCTCTTACGAATATTTCTTTCGTAAGATTTGTAGTATCAGAGACAATCGTTTACTTATCGTTCATCTTCCGCTCCATTGAATCTAAATATTCAAATATTCAGCGAAAGCTGTTAATATTTCCCACCCATTCAGTTATTTCATCCACCTACGCTACTTACATAGAATTTTTTAGGTACCTCACACGCGTCGTTTCAAAGTGATAGCTGCAATACACAGACATACATTTATTACTTAATTGTTGTTATACAATGATTTTATATCGTTTTTAGAAATATTGTTGACAATATTTAGCAACATGCTGTTTGCCGAACCCTCCCAAAAACATAAGATAGTTTAAAGAATTTTAAAACTTCTCAAAATATGATTTTTTTAGATTGTTTTTAGATTGTATAAATTCTGTAATAATTTATGTTGGGTCAGTTATAACTAAAAAGATGTGTTCGTTAGCCATTCCGTTACTTTACGTATCATGAAAGACACTAACAATGTGTTTCAACTAAAAATAAAAGATTTTGCGAAATTTCATAATGATTCAGCTCGTATTTGGAATATAACTTAAAAATGTTTTACATAAAATTATGATTATATTAGTATGAGCATTTTAAAATAGCTACGTTTGTAGCGTAGAACCAGGGCCGGTTTTCGGTGGGTTAGTAACAAAAGGGTTAATTTGGTGGTGATGAAATCTATGAATTATTTACATCATTGTGAAACTCTATCCTTGTAGATTTTGGTTAGTTTGGGATCTCTTTTGATATTTAAAAATGACCTGATATTATAGGAGTTGGAACAGCAGTTTCTGTATGGATACATGTTTGTAGCTTTGCAAAATTGTGAATATATGAGGGTGCATATGTGTGTGTGAAAGAGCGAGGGAGCGATATATATATATATATATATATATATATATATATATATATATATATATATATAAACGTTTGAATTTGTAAAGCCAAACAATGCAGGTATGGACATAGAATAAAAATGCAAATGCAAAAGATATTGTTGACAATTAGTCTTTTACCTTAGATTTATTTAAATGTCCTTAATTTTCGAGATAATATCTCTTCTTCGGAGGGAAGTAAAGCGGTTAAACCAGTGTTCTAAATAGCTTGCCAAGTCATGTTGACAGGAAATGGTATAGAGTATCTGTTCTATCTCTAATGTCAAAGAGTTCAGGTTAGGTGGATAAAGAGTAGTCTCCCTTTAAAAGGTTTTTTTTTGTACATGTCTGTTTAAGTGTGTGGGAGAATGCGTGAATGTGTAAGTATGTGTGTGTGTGTGTGTGTGTGTGTGTGTGTGTGTGAGTGTGAGAAGATATGCCTATACGTAAATGTGGGTGATAGATGTTCTCTCGTGTTAGAACTGGTCTTTGTGTGTGTATATGTATGTGTGAGAGAGAATAAGTGGAGGTGTAAGCGTGTGTGTGTTTGTGTGTGTGTGTGTGTGCGTGCGTGTGTGTGTGTGCGTGTGTGATGGAGGGGGTGTAAGTATGGGGCTAGATGCTCTATCAAGTTATAAATTGGGTGTTGAGTTCTAGTCTATTATTGATTGGTGGTTGTGTTTTGTCTATAATTAGTGCTTCCTTAATTCTAAGATTACCGAGGTTTCTTTCCTTAGTTTCTATCCTAACTGTTATGGTTTTGTCGGTGTTTTTGCATTTCACTAGGTGTTTCTTAAATGAGGAAGCGTTAGTATTGAGGTGTTCTTTTATTCTTATGTGGAGTGGCCTGGTGATGCTACCTACATAGAAGTTGTTGCATTTGTCGCACTCTCGTCTGTATACGACGTAAGCCTGGTGACATAGGTCTGTGTCGTTGATGGGGCAGTTGGCTAGCTTGCAGCGGTTGTCATGTCTGGTGGAGTGTCTTTTGGTTAGCTGTCCGCGTAGAGAAGGTCCTGAGTGGGCCAGTTGGATATCTAGTCCCTTTCGTCTGATAGCTCTGCGGATGGCTGTTGTTGTTTCGTCACTGAAGTGTGGGAGCTTCAGGAAGCAAGTGTTAGTGCCTCGGTTGTGGTGTCCTCTGTTCTTTCTAGCACGGTTTGTGGTGGATATCGTGTATCCGTTCAGTTTGAGTACTTCCAGGAAATGTGTGGTGTGTGTGTCTCGGTCTCTAGCGCCGGTGCATTTGTTCCGGATACGTGTTAGTTCGTTCCTTATGTATCCGAACTTAGCGCCGGCTGGGAGGGCCGATCTGAAATGTACGAACAGGTCCCTGCTGGCGGCCTTTTTTTTATAGAAGCAGGTGTGAATGTTGCCTTCCTCTGTTACCCTGAGTTGGAAGTCCAGTAGGGATAGGGATCCGCGGTCATCGGGGTGTTCCATGCTGAACTTTATACTGGCGTCCATGCTGGAGAATGTTGTGTATATTTTATCCGTCTCCTCACGGGATGATGTAAGGATGAGTATGTCATCTACATATCGGTGAAGAAGGTATGGGAATGGCAGGTGCTGAGGGCTCTGCATTCTCGCTGGTTCATATAGGTGATGGCCAGCAGGCCCGATAGGCTGGATCCCATGGGTAATCCTGTTGTCTGTTTGTATGTGTGGTGGTGGAAGGTGAAGTACGTGTTGTCCACTGTGAAGGACAAAAGCTGGTGTATGTCCGTCGGATGGAGGCCGTAGCAGTGGATGTCCTTGCTCAACTGAGCAAGGTTCTGACTGTCCTGCTTGTTGGACTCTGGCAGATATAGCCCCGTTGTAAAGTGTTGAGCTAATACTGCACAGACAACAAGCTCCCTAATAAACCATTGCGCAAACCAAAGCACACACTCACAACTACGACCATTCAACAAGCGCTTCAGCGTTGAGAAGGGACAGGAAACAGCAGATGGAAAAATCTCATTCAGCAGCACTCTGAACGACCAAGAAGACTTCTCTAGTGATATCACTTCTTGTTCCACGCAGAGAGGTGCCTAGAAAAGGTGGCTCAAACAAAGTCCATCCCACCTCCAATTGGCTAACCACAATCAACAGACACCTGCAAATGTGTTCGCAATACAATAGCAAGAAAAAAGCACATACTTGTCTCACAAGGTATACAAAACAGAAATTGAATCTCACTTGTTGGAATATCAGGACCATGCTTGGTACTGGAGGCTGCCCTTCCAGAATGATGCCTTAACCTGGATGGCAGCCTTCAGGAACATGGTACATGCTATATAATTTACTGGTCTGTCAAGCCCCAAAATGAAAGACAAATTTACGATCTGAAACTTCATCATCGCGAGGCTTGACAACCTGTTAATGGATTACTCCGACTCTATCATTTTTCGCCTCTCAATTCGAGCCGAAATACCCATTACACTTTTCGAGCGAACTATGCAGAAAAGTAGAAGTTTTATGCTGATATGTGTAAAATGTACGCATGCAGACAAAAAGAACATCATTGCTGGAAATGTTAATGCCACTCCAGGCCGCAAGACAGTTCGATTTTTCGTAACGATCGCTAGCCACGTTTCCGCATGTAGGGGTATTTTATATGATTTTATAAGCTATTATTTATGGCAACAGACTGTATTTACAGTTATATCTGCATATGCGTTTCTTACATTCTCTCCCTCTCTCTCAAATTCAAAGGTATATACATACATACATTCGAAATTGTAAAGTAGGTGGTGTATTTTCCTTTGTGTGTGTACGTATTTACGTGTGCGTATGTGTGTGTTTGTGTTCTTGTAAGTTGCATGTGTATGCGTTTTCCATGCGTATATTAATGTATGTGTGCGCGTGAATACACGAAGGGATTTGCTTCCAGCGAAAATGCCATGCGTTTAATAAACAATATAGTGTGGGTTTCATTCATAAAACAAATGGAAAATAATATCATGTATTAAAAATCATTTTATGCATAAATAATCTTCTAATTGCCGCATTATCGTTTGGCATTGAACTGTTGTTTTGAAGGAAATGAAGCATATATTACATACATCTTTAATATCATGCTGACCAAGTTCTGTAATATCATTTATAGAAGAAACCCGTATATGGTTATGTGCATTAATCATATACCAATGTATTGGCATGAAATAATAATAATAATAATATAAAACACACACACAAAAACCAATATAAATATATTTCCTTAGTAGATCTGGCTATTGAAGTTAGTAAGTTTCTCATTTCACACTAATAAATAATAAAGAAACATATAATAAAAGAATGTCGGCAGTTAACGATGGCTTCAGAATGAACAGTAATTAGAGTGATATATCATAGGAAATCAAACAATAAAATATCTGAGGTAACACCTTCTAAGCATTCCATAAAACATGACTTATTTGGTTTTCACCATCGGGTTCGGTATGAGCTTCCTGTCAATTATTTCTGATTTGAATGGAGTAAGCAAGGTTTATATTGTGTGTTTGTGTGTGTGGGGTGATAAGTTTCGTATTTGTATGGGATTAGTTTTCTTTTCTGTGGCTATCCTATGAATCATATATTCTAAGTATGTTTAACATTTCTATGTTGTTTCTATTTCATTAAAATGCATGCGCAAAAGAAAGGAAACGCTCTATACTCGATATACATATTTTGTTTGATAACAAGACTCTCAGATGTTTATTGTATAGTAGCAGAAAAACCACCCTACAGGTGGTTTTCTGCTAGCATGTGTAGTGTGTATATTGATATTATACACAAATATATATGCATGTAGATATGATACATCAAATAAAATTGCAATTGACAATATACACAGAAATTGAACGAAGTCTATGTTACACTGTCTTCTGTAATCAGTAACGTAATCAATGATACATTTAAATAAAGACGATATTATATATAAACTGCATTAGGAGAAAATTAGCGACGGAAATATATGCGATATTTTTATAAGTGTTATAATATAACGGCCGCTAACTGGAAGTGTTGACATTTGAAAAATTTAAAGAAGTGAATTTTAAAGGAGTTTAAATAAGCTATAAAATATATTTAATCAACAACCACGAAATTTAGCACATAAATTATGTAATATTCATTCATTATTTATTCAAAGTAATCCAACTTATTTCACAAACGGGGCAAAAAAATATATTCTGGACGCAATCCCACACTCCTTTCTTTATTATAGTTAAGATAAACATATAGCATATACTTTCATATACATCCCTTTTATGCTTAACATTATCTTTGTGCTACTGTTTGTTTGTATTTTTATTTAAAAAAAAATCATTTTTTAAGGTTTTCCTTAAAAAATTGTTTTTCGTTTTTCGTTTTGGTTTGTTTCCATTCGTTGTCCTGTCCTCTCTTTGTTAATTTACTTAAGTTTATATATATATTGTTATACTTTGGGAGGGTTATGTTGCTAATAAAATCACACACACACCTGTTGGTTTTCACTTCTATTTATTATAAATTTCCGGTTGGTTGGCTGGTTCGATAACTGGGTGGTTGTTCATATATTGTCAAAGCTCTTTCGTCACACAATCTGTGACCTCCTCAGTGACTAGGTTTTTATTTTGTGTCGCTCCTTTATTCTGTCCTACACCATCTTGTTTTTGTGTGTTGTGTGCTTAGTTTGCGCATGTGGTCCGTACTGCTGGGTGGGTTATGAGCCCGTCGTCACGGTTTAGCCCCACCTCCTCCGAGAGCTGGGAATTCTTCTAAAATTTTCTGGAGTATATACAGTCTATCAGGTATGTAACCTCCGCTGAGTCGTTTGCTCCCACACTAACATCAAAAGGTGAGTTTGGAGATCTTTTTATCCCGGTAGAGCTATGAAAGAACAGGATCATCTTCCTGGCGTGGAATATGTCTATTCCCTGATGACTGATTGGTGTAATATTTCGGGCTTAATGAATCGCGGCCTCCAGGCGTGGCTGAGATATTGATCATATTGAATTATACCTCGGAACCAAGATATAACCTCTTTTGTGTTAGTCCATAAGCTGAGCTTTGCTCGTTGATGGACCCGGGGTATTATTTTAATCAGGATCCTTTTACTGACCCTCGTCGGGTTAATGAGCCGGATGGTAGGCTTGCAGTCAAAATACAGTTTATGTATTTTGAGAGTGAAATAAGTAACTCGTGGGTCAAAGGGTTCAGTGCGATCACGCGGCTGCGATTGGAGGTGATATTGCGTCCCTCACCATTAATCTCCTGAATCATATGTAGTTTGGACTTTCTGTAAGTGGCGGTCAGGCTATTTATAATCAAACAATGGTGACTATCTTGGTTGGCAAAGTATATGTTGCCGGTTTTGCCGGAGTGCACGAGGATGTCGTAGCTGCTTCTGTACTCGTGTATCTTATTGAGGAGTTGTTGGAATTGGTTGGTGTAGTGTTTGAACTTAACCCATTCTTTCAGGTTGAATAGGTCAACCTCGAAAGGCGAGAGCAAGGGGTTCGGGTGTGGTGTCCTGTAGGTTTTATAGCCGTATATATCATGCTGGTCAGCTTCTGTGTGCGCGTCATCGTAAGTGTTTCATAAATCTATCTATTTTTTTAATCAGTGTCCCTAAGTAGATTTTTCTCGGTGATATGGGAATGTCTTTCATCGAGAAGCTGATAGTTTGTCGTCGCATAGTGTGTTAGGTTATTGGGCGAGATGTAGAAACAGGCTGGGTGGCGCTGGGATAGAAGTGTGATAGTGGTCGAAGAGTGGTCTACTACTGTTGTATGAGTTATCTCTGTGAAGATGAAACCGGTATTAAACTAGTTAGACCATTATTTAACATAGTACTCTATACTTGGGATAGTAAAGTGTGATTATAGTAGGAAGAGTCTGGGCCCGATGACTGAGCTTTTGCTGTTTCGACAGCAATTAACAAACCGCCAATTTAACAGTAAGTGAATGAGCGTGTGTGTATATATATGTGTGTGTGTGTGTGTGTGTGTGTGTGTGTGTGTGTGTGTGTGTGTGTGTGTGTGTGTTCCGTCGTTACTTGTGTGGGGATGGGTAGGTAAAACCGTGGCGTTGTAGCGGTGCGGGTAAAGAATTGTAAAGGGGAAATGGAATTTACTTATCTTGATTTATTGGGGTATGTGTTTGTGCGTGTACGCATGGTGTTCGCTATTTATGTGGTCGGAGTGGTCAGAAACCCAGCCAACTTAATTGCAGACACTAAACCAGCACTTATGCCACTAAGGTTTTCTGACACTCCCGGACCAAAGAACGCTACGGTTATGCCAGTACAAATTGTATATGTCTGTCAACAAACGAACCTATTATGTTTCTCAATATATTATAGACCCCCTCGGACGCCATGCTTTGACGCATAGAGTTACGGCCCTTGCTATTCTGAGTTCAAATCCCGCCGAGGTTAACTTTGTCTTTCATCCTTACGAGGTCGATAAAATAAAGTACCAGTAATACACTGGGGTAATTGCAGTCCTTGTGCCAAAAGTAGAAACAATATATTACGACCACTGGTCGGTACTATGATTGTTGTTGTTTCGAGTGCGTGTTTTTAATTAGAATCATGGTTGTTGTATACGTAACTGGCTGATGTGCTAAAACTTATTTTACGGGCGTACACCCGAGTCATGAATATTCGTCCCACCCCGGCTTATTAAATTTTGCTAGCCTATCACTGGCGAAATTATATTTTAAATGGTAGCATTCCTGAGACAATTAATTCTCCTTAGATATTAAAAAAAACATTATATATGACAAAAAGAACATTAAAGCAATCTCATACGTTATAAAATAAATAGGATGGTTAACGTTCTTCAACGACTAATTCTATTTTTTTTTTAAATTCAAAGGAAACAATCTAGCAGAATTATCGATTCCACCCCAATCCCAATTATCCCAACCCCATTGTTATTTGGGATCCGCGAGTATGCGTAGACTTTTGTATTTTAATTTAGATGAGTTCTAGTGGTAGGGAGTTAGAATGCGTGTATGTGGAGATGTTGTGGGTGCGTATGTGGCACTTAATATGCTTGAAAGTATGTAGGTTTGTGCCTACCTGTAAGTGTGCATATGTGAGCGGGTGCTTGTGGAGACGACCGATGGTGATGATATTTTGTATTTGTTGTGAAAGTGAGAGGTGGTGTTGATCTTTTGTATTTGTTTATTATGCTATATAGTATGCTAAAGGTTGTCGTCAGTGCCTATGTGTGCTTTGGGGCCCCAGCAGTATGGACCGAGGTCGAAAGCTTCTGATCAGATTTTTCCAGGAATTATGGATCGAATTAGGGAATTAGGGATCGTAAATATCTGATCAGATTCTTCCAGAATCTGAGATCTTAGCAGAATTTCGAGATGTTTCTTGAAAACATCTACATGCAAACCATATAGATCTCTCAGATTCATTGGCAGGTTATTAAAGAATGGTTTGATAAAGTACCAGATTAGTGAGTGGTGCAAATAATACCGCTGAAACTAAAATATGATGAGGAAAACAAAGAAAACCCATACCGCATCGTCCTTCGTGCGGGTTAACAAGGGGCGCGTTCAGGCCTTAGGTAGAGCGACCTGTTCGAAAAATATATTGCATTCCCATTTCATGCTGCAAAACGTGGCGATGGACCTGCGACCTATCCTTGGAGGCATGGGGTGGACGCACAAAGAGGGTCTTGGAAGAGAGCAAATCCTGACAGTTGGAAACTGGAACATCACAACCCTTACAGGTAAGGAGCAGGAACTAGAAGAGGAGGCTAGATGCTACCGACTAAAAATAGTCGGAATTTCCTGAACAAAGATGTAGATTTGGATGGAGTGGGAATACTCACGAGCTCCTGGCTGTCAGAATGTGTTATGGACTGGATCCCATTCGGAGGGAGGGTTTACCTCTTGAAGCTTAAGCTGAAAATAGGTCTCTGTGGGTGGTGCAGGTTATGTACCAAACTGTAGGAAATAATGTCGTTCTTAATTTATCCATTGGTGTTAATGTTGGGTGCTTTTTGCAGTTTCGTCTGTGGTGGATGGATTTAAACGGGGTTCGTATTTAGTGATAAATTATGATTCTTTGTTAATGCGTCGAATGTGGGTGGGGTTGTCTTTAAATTTATAGCGGGGAAAAATTCTGAACAATCCAATTTCAGAATTTTCCCCCTCTATAGCCCTATGATTACTACCACACTTTCTTCTTCTTCTTCTTCTTCTTCTTCTTCTTCTTCTTCTTCTTCTTCTTCTTCTTCTTCTTCTTCGTCTTCTTCTTCTTTTTCTTCTTCTGCTGCTGCTGCTACTACTACTACTACTACTACTACTACTACTACTACTACTACTACTACTATTGCAATTTTAGTCAATAACCAGTCAGACAATAACAGGGAACAAACCAACATCTATTTTAGCTGCTACTACCACCAAACCATCACAAAGAAGAGAATGAGGGAGAGGAAGAGAGAGAAAGAGAGTGGAAGATAAAGGAAAATGTGAACTCTTCTAGATATATGTAAACTATGTTCTCTAATACCCTCTTCTTATTAATATACACTTTATCATACACTTTTAATCATATATATATGCATATATATAGATTTATATCCTACTATGACTATGACTACGACCATGTCGACAACGACCACTAACAACAACAACAATAATAATAATAAAAGTGATGTTGATGGCGATGATTACTTGAAAATGCTATTTTCATCATTTCTAAAAATAGCAAAACAATTGATGCTTTGGATTGGGTCAAATAGAAGTCATTAGACATGCTCAACCAACCGTGACGCCTAAACCAATCAGCTTTAGTAATCCAGTGAAACTACACACCGATTGGTCCAAATACAGTTTGCAAAATGTAGCAATCTGTAGCCACTTTTCGCTGTATATAAGGCATAAAATTTACCCATCTCATTACAGTTGAAAATTGCAAACTTGACTGTCACCACAGAATATGAACCTGAAGATTGCGAAAGCATGAAAGTACTTGTTCAATTAACACTTAACATTTAATGTTCTACCATACTATTTCATTCTAATACCATTATAATTTTAAAGGATTGTAAATAAAACGAATAAATCAGACAAAGTTGGAATTCCTTTTATTAATATAATCTTCTATACACAATCATACACACCCGTGTATATATATATATATATATATATATATATATATATATATATATATATATATATATATATATATATATATATATATATATATATATATATGTATAAATATATATATATATATATGTATAAATATATATATATATATATTTTTTTTTACAGATGTGAGAAAAACCACAGACCCTCCATCTCAACTCACCTTTTGAAAAGCAGAAGAACTGCGAAACCGGTAAAGGAACCAAATAAATATATATATTTAAAAAAAAAATAAGACTCCAGTTGCATTTTCGATTTCATCTCTTTTTCTTTATACTTTCACTCGTGTAGGACACCTCGGTTATTTTTCATTTTGTAAAAAAAACCTCACTTTCTAACATATATATATATATATATACATGTAAATATATATATATACATATATATATATATAGGTTTATATATATATATATATATATACATGCATATATATATATAGGTTTATATATATATATATATATATATATATATATATACACACCAGCAGAAGTACCCGGCGTTGCCCGGCGTCGACCTTTGCTCTGTTGTTAAAATGTGTGAAAGTTACTTCCCGCGCATCACAGGTGCAAAAACCTTCGAACCTCAAGGAAAAAAACAGAGGTTAGTAGACGCAGGTGTGTAATTGAGCATATATAATGGATCAATTTTAGGATCACAGTGTATCGTTGAAATTGCTCTTTGCACGACTGACGGAAGTCAAATTCACTTGAAATTGAATTTTCAGTTGATTTTTAAAGCAGGGTGAAAAAGTCGATTTTTTCAGTTTTTTTTAGTTTTTTACAACTTTTGCGCTCACATGTGCAGAAGAAGAAATAAAAGGGACTTTATCTGAACCGCGGCATAATGGCGAGTCTTTTGCGACAGTTTTCAAGAAAACCGTACGTTTCTGTAAAAAGTTTTCCCATGTGCAACTTTGCCTTGTTTTTTGTGCAAAGTCGAACGCCCGCTTAAGTTTTATTGATTTTTTACACGAATGCGTGACCTCGGAAGTAGATTTGAGTAGCTAATAACCTGTCCTGGTAAATTTGCTATAGGTGAAAAAAAGTTGAACAAAATTGTGTCTAGGGTTATTTCCCTTTGCAACAGCCTCAACGTGTCTTCAAGTAGGGTTTGTTAATTTGTTGTGGAGCTAAATCGACTTTCGTCAAATCGGACCGAGGAAACAATATTTCCATTTGTCTTTCTAGCTGGTGTACTCGGTTACACTCGGTGTTATAAGGCGCTGGATTTAAACGGGTCTGCGCTAAATTCCAGCAGGATGCTTTAACCGAAACAAACGTTTCTTTTTGTGCTCCAAATATTGATATTGATATTTTTAAAAAATAGTCCACAAACATCCATGGAGCATGTGTAACGCATGTATCAGGGTATGAGAAAACGGGTTTTCGATTCTCCATTCATAAGATACCAAAAAATTGAACGCAAATAAACCGGGATTTTAAGGCACTGCCCAATTCATAGCTGAAAGGTAAGAATCAAGTGGAATAATGTTTTGCGACATTGTCAAATGTACAACCGTACAAAAGCAAACGATATAGCCATTGAAATCTAGGTAGACCAAAGAATTTGGTGGGGTTGTATATCAGAGGATTTTTCCTTGTGATTCGCGTCTAGCCTACAAAGTGAAGTTAGATGATTGTAGTCGTTGTATCAATAAAACATAAAAGCATACGGAAGACTGAACACTTACGAATTAAGTGAAAATCACGTTGATATTCCTATCGGAGCAACATGTGCCGAAAAACCTGACGGACTGTTGTGTCAATATTGAAATCGTAGAAATTGCGAATCCCGACCTCTAAGATGTAATGGATAGGCCTTGGAGGTGAAGAGGAAGAATTGGTACAATTGTTTTGCTGAACATGTTGACCATTAATTTAAATAGACTTACGCAGCATCATCGTGCGGTTTTGTTGTTTATGGCCTAGAATGAGGGCCGGTTAAACGCGGCAGAAAAATAAGCCATGCTGATGATGTTTAGGGGCGTCGCAGGGAATAGATGCGGCATTGTGAGTCAATTGTGAGGACAGTGGAAGGCACGCTGATCACTTGAGAAGACGCAATGCTACACAGGATGCTTCTCGGCCATAATTGACAGAAAGGCATGTCAGAAGGAATGAAAGAGTTGCTATTCATCCTTTGCTTAACATGATGAACATGTAATTAAAAAGATTTACCATGGACTATCGTGCACGTTGGTATTGTGTTTAGCCTGCGAAAATCGGTGATCAAATGCGGCAACAATAAGCCATGCTGATGACGTTTAAGCGGGTGGCAAGGAATTGATGCGGCATAGATAGCCATGAGAGTCTTGAAGGAGCACGTCGGTCAGGCAAAAGAAAGGGCCGAGGAGAGGATGGTGGCTGATAGTGCATGGATGCGGCATCTTGAGGCATGACGATGCAGTGGGACGACGGCCACCCGGCAAGGTAGAGGGCAGGGGTGGACGGTGGCAAGGATGCCGCATGGTGAGCCATGGCAGTCTTGAAAGAACACTGCTGGCAGGCAAAAGAAAGGGCCGAGGAGGGGGTGGCGGCTGACAGAGCATTGATGCGGCATGGTGATGCTTGACGATGCAGTGGGACGACGGCGTGCAGGGAACGGAGAGGGCAGGGGTTGACGGTGGCAGGGATGCGACTTGGTCCCTCAAGACTGCCATGCCTTGGCAATGGAAAGGGTCGGGGAGTGGATGGCGGCTGACAGGGCGGGGACGCAACATGATGAGGCATGACGAAAGAGCAGGGTGCATGGCGTCTGACAGGTCGTGGATGCGGCATGCCAATTGAGTTGCACCTCGGGAATGTAGAGATCACCGGGAAGCACGATGATTGTTTGAGAAAACCGGGTGCAAGGCAGGATGTTTATCGGCCATACATGATCGGTAGGCTTTGGAGGAGAAAGGGATGAATTTTTGTTTAATTTTGTTAAATATGGTCAAAATGAATGTAAAAAGACTTACACAGGATCATCTTCATATTCAGTGCTGTCTTTGGTCTGAGATAATTGTTTCTACTTTTGGCACAAGGCCATCAATTACACAGTACATTACTGGTACTTTATTTTATCGACCCCGTAAGGATGAAAGGCAAAGTTAACCTCGGCGGGATTTGAACTCAGACCGCAAAGGGACGTAACTATGCTGGAGAGCATGGCATCCGACTCTCTACTGATACTGCCAATCCACCGCCCTTGGTCTGAGATAATGGGCGGTTATATGCAGCGCAGGAATAAACCATGCTGATAACATTTGAGCAAGTTGCTGACAGGGTAGGAATGCCGCATGGTGAGCCATGGCAGTAGTGAGGGACCAAGGCGTGCGGGAAATGGAGAGGGCGAGGGTTTACGGTGGCAGGGAAGCGGCTTGGTTAGGCATGGCAGTCCAGAAGGAGGACGGGGCGCAGGCAAAATAAAAGGCTGAGGAGGGGATGGTGGCTGACAGATCATAGATGCTGCATGGTGAGGCATAACGATGCAGTGGGTCGACGGCGTGCTGGGAAGGGAGATGGCCGGGATTGACGGTTGCAGGGATTCCGCATGGTGAGTGATGGCACTCGTGAAGGACCAAGGCGTGCGGGTAAGGGAGAGGACAGGAGAGGAAATGGCGGCTGACAGAGCATGGATGCGGCATGGTGAGGCATGACGATGCAGTGGGACGACGGCGTGCAGGGAAGGGAGAGGGCAGGACTTGACGGTGGTAGGGATGCGGCTTGGTTAGGCATGGCAGTCTTGAAGGAGCACGGCGAGCAGGCAAAAGAAGGGCTGAGGAGGGGATGGTGGCCGACAGGGCAGTAATGCGGCATGGTGAGGCATGACGATGCAGTGGGACGACGGTGTGCAGGGAAGGGAGAGGGTAGGGGTTGACGGTGGAAGGGATGCGGCTTGATCAGGCATGGAAGTCTTGAGCTCTCCCGGAGTGTAGGCAATGGAAATGGGCAAGGGTGGACGGTGGCAGGGATTCGGCATGTTGAGCCGTGGCAGTTCTTAGGGACCACGGAGGGCAGGCAATGGAAAAGGCCGGGGAATGAATTGCGGCTAACAAGGCAGAGATGCGCATGGTGATGCACAACGATGCAGTGGGTCGACGGCGTGCAGGGAAGGGAGAGAGCAGGGGTTGACGGATGTCTCATTATGCTATGGTAGTGGAACCACGGGAATGAAGAGAGCGCATGGAGGCTCGATGATCGCCCGAGAGGACTGGGCGCAATACAGGATGATGCGCGGCGGTATAGTCTTGATAGTCCTTATATAAGAAATGGAAGAATCGGCATAAAAGGTTTGCTGAATATGGTGATCGTTAATTTAAAGAGACTTACGGAATATAATCCTGATAAATTGAACGTTTTTTTCATGGTGGGTGTTGGGAGAAATGGAAGCAAGAAGAATGGCGTTTTTCGGTTGCCGGACATTTACCTCTGGGGGTCCGATTATCGAGTTTTCGGAAATTTAATGTAGCCCATGTTCATCCAGGGATCAAAATACACACTTTCGTCGAGTTTCATCGAAATCGGACGATATTTGAAAATATCGATTTTTGGCTTCTGGGGGCCCGATTATCGATTTTTCGAACATTTCAAGTAGCCTATTCCAATCTAGGCGTCGATTGTTATATATGTGACAAGTTTCATGAAAATCAGATGAACGGTGTAGCCTGCAAGTTCGGGACACCAAAGAAACAAACAACGCCCAACTTCACTTTATATATAAGATATATATATATATCAAAATGAAAATCCGAAGGCAAGGTAAAATTTCTAATCATTTTAATCACGACACATGTTTCAATAAGAGATAGATCGATCGTGAAGCCATTATCAATTACCTAAAAAAGGGTAACTGCAAACGTATGGACAGAACATAGCTTAAAAAATGCTGTAAGCGTCGTCTCAGGTGGCTGTTCGGCAGCAGCCGATGCGGTTTCCTCAGTGAAATAAACGCGTTGACCATTCTCTAAGTGAACATCCAAGTTAACAACTGCTGGAGAGCACCGGTGAATTTCAAACCCCAAAATGCGCCAAACCGCCATATTGGACGAAATGAATCTTCCCATCATTAACCGAGTAATTTCGTCTTTTGATTCTACGCCATCACTGAGGCCAACCACCGCCATGTCGCCGCCTTTGTTGATGTATTTGCAGATGTATTTAATGCTTTTAACAGATGTGCAGGACTCCCCATTGATGTGAGCATTAAAGATTTTAGCAAGTAAAGGGATGCAAGGCACCACCCAGCTGTTGTCAATGTCCCTTTCTTCTTAATCCTAGCCGAAAGGCCGCCAAAATCGGGAGCACGCCGCCGGTAGATTGGGTAGCCGTCAACCCCAGTGCAAGTTTCCCTGGTGAAGGCTCTGGGGTAGTGTTTGGTGCACTTGTTCCCCTCCATGCATGAATTTTGGTTGTTAAGGGCACCACAGGGTCCATATATCATATTAGCCAGCACAATGTTGTAAAGCTGCAAATCAATTTAGGGATCGTGCAACTCTGCACGTATAACGCGATCAATATCCGTAGGTCTGATTCGTTCTTTGCCCAGAATAAGAATATCTGCGTGTGGAAGACCCCGCTTCTGCCATTCCACAGTATACATCCAAGCATTGAGTTGTCCGTAGATGGCCTTATATTTCAGCAAGCCCATTAGTTTCTTCAACTTTCCGTGGAAGACTCTGGCTGTAATATCATGCCTGTCACTCGTCACTTGGCCCGCGAATAAATTCGCCTTAATCTCCACTCAATTAGGATTACATATGAAGGTAATAAAAAGATCCGGCCCCCCAAACTTACGGACATACGCCATGGCATCCCGTGTCCGTTTATGCATGCACCGGGGTGAACCACTAGAGCTTGAAGGAAGGATCACCTGATTCCCAACATTGGTTGTGTCACCGTCACGCTGCAAAGCTTCCTTAAGCTTATTAAACCCCTCTTAGTTCTTTTTGATGGGTACGTATGTACAAAAGACGTTCCGCTTCAATCTTTGCGTACATGTCAATCAAGAACTGGTTTGTCACCTCTTTGAACCTAAGTAGTTGGTTGAATTGACCGTCTCTGATCATGAGTCGGTATGCATAAACATCCATGCTGGAAACTTTCTTTAGTAAAGCAGCAAGACTTTTCGGATCAATTGTGGGAATCTCGAAGTTGTAGCCGTCCTTGCTGTAGGGAAAAAGAAGAGGGTTCTGCAAGCAATCGCACGACCGATGGGTTTCTGCAACGAACGTCAGTCTGTTATTGCGATGCTGAATGATGATGTCACGTGCACCATGATTTTTGTCAACCATGATTGCTGCTACCTCGTTGGTAGTTGGAGCGTTGAACCATCTAGGATGCCCACCCGCAGTCGTCTGTCGGCTGTGATGACTAATTTCATCGCATGTCTAGAGTCCAAAAGCTCCAAAGCACTCTTCAACGGACGTACGGATGGGTTGCATGGAGCATAGTTTGAAGTTCCGCAACAATATTCCCGTCAACAGATGAATTGATCTTGCATCTTTGGGAAACTTCCTCATCCTTCCCGGTCATGTAGAATACCTGGAGGAATTTAGGCTCCTCGCCTAGCTGTGGGCGAAGGCTTCCCATTAGGTGGTAACACTGACCTTGAATTTTGTAGGTGTAAAGTTTTTCTTTCTTTCTTCGTCGGTGTCACTATGAGCCTTAGTCCCTCTGACGTCCCCTATGAATTTACGCGACGGCAGTTTCCCTAATACTCTGCTTTGCAATGAGCATTAACAAAGCACAAGGACAATCGCTACAAGTGGTTGGCCTAAATATAACACAGCAGGTATTTTCCCATGGTCAACTCTACGTCGGATGCTCCCGCATCGGCAGTCCACACAATCTCTTCATTTCTGGTAACCTGGGTAACACCAGGAACGTTGTCTATAAAGAAGCCCTGCAATAACATCTTTGAACCCTACTGTACCCAACGTCTCTCTGTCAAACCACTCTCTTCACGTCGCCCCTCAACTTATTAACTTAATAAAAAGGGGCCCCGAGTAGCCCCGAGAGCAACCGGGCTCAGCTGCTAGTATATATATATATATATATATATATATATATATATATATATATATATATATATAAGTTTGTGTGGCCTTTATAACCTATGTTTACTGCTCTGGTCTTTTTAGCCCATGGAGCGGTGGGGGGTTTTCCCCTGTGAGTTACACATAAGCTTTTACAAAACACTGTGTCATCCACAACACTGGCGCAGAACAAAATACCTGTTGATAACGTGATATTCCTCGTTCGATAATTATACCAAAAGCTTATTGTTTTAAGCAGACAGTATTATTGATTTAGGTGTCGCAGAAACCCTGTACTGGATTTTACCATCAATTCCAAGGGTCCAGATTTGTTATATATATGTATATATATATATATATATATATATATATATATATATATATATATATATATATATATATATGAATATGTCATTTATTTTGTCTGACCTGTTTAGCTTGACTTGCATTTTGGCTTAGGTGGTTAATGGCTTCTTGACCGCCTTCTCAGTTTGTATGGCCTTTATAACGTATGTTTATTGCTCTGGTCTTTTTAGCCCATGGAGCGCTTGCCATCATGATTCGGACATACCCCCAACTATATAAACCTCAATCTAGTTAGAAAAATATAAAAACAATCTCTTCTCAACATATATATGTATATTAATAACCTCAAATTACCACACTAATAATGGAAAGATATGCTGATGGGAATAGGTAATGAATGTGTCTAAAAGCGACCATAAGTATGTATATATATGTGAAAATGTATATAAATAAGTAAATACATATATATGTTTGATGTGTATAGGTAGATGTAAGTGTATCCATGTATTAAAGTACTTATATATATATATATATATATATATATATATATATATATATATATATATATATATATATATATATATATATATATATATAGATATATATGTATATGTATATGTATACACATAGACTAGAGTATGTATGTATATATGTGTGTCTATACGTGTGTATATAAAGATAAGTTGAGTATCAAAATGTATACACATGAACGCGTATGTATGTACATGAATACATGTGTGTATGTATATATGTATGCATGTGTATATATATGTAAGTATGAACATGTTACTATGTGAATGTGAGTATATGTATTTTGTAGAGGTGTGCAAATATGTTTGTGTGTGAATGCGTGGGTCAAAGGATACGTACACTTGAAAGAAAAATTTAAGTCTGAATGTTAATTAAGTGCAAACACAAAACCAACCACGCATATCTTTACTATCTCTAATCCTTCTATAGATTTAGAAAAATAACCAATAATATATTCTATAAAAATGTCAAAACAACAGATGGGAATCTAATTACTCACTGCCACCAAAAATTTCACTGCTATCAAAAAACCACTCCCTCAACTATTCTTCCAACAACTTCACCCCTCCCTCCTAATATTCTCTATAAAAACCAAACAGGTCCTCAGTAATAATATTCTGATGAAATGACAGTAAATAATAACATTGAAATATTGAATGTCTGCATAACTAATACTTTGTAGATAGCAGCTGTTTTCAGGTTGTGTAACTGTTATAGAAACACGTGTCAATAAATTCCTTTCAACTAAACTGTATCCATTCAAATCTTTCTATATATATATATATATATATATATATATATATATATATATATATATATATACAGAGATACAACAGCTGGTGATATGCATATAAGTAAATATTCTCCCTATCTGATATTTTGTAACTAACCTTACATAGATCGATAAAGAAGTATAGTTACGATGTATTATCATCACCTAGAAACGATCGTAAAGCAGTGAAGTATGGCGAGGAGCCTAAATTCCTCCAGGTATTCTTCATGAGCGGGAATGATGAGGGAGTTTCCTAATGACTTGATTTTTTATTTCATTGTTTTAACTTATATATATATATATATATATATATATATATATATATATATATATATATATATATATATATATATATATATATATATATATATATATATATGTATATATATATACATATGTATATATATATATATATATATATATATATACATATATATATATATATATAGATGCATCTATATATATATATATATATATATTGAGTATATGTTGGTTGTATACCAACACCTCAGTATGCAGCAACATCTTGTCCCTCATACCAATCTATCCAACATATTTCTGACCTTGAGATTGGTTATAGCACACACACACTTTATCCTACTTTATTTGAATCTTTATTTTATTTTTCACTTCTCCATATTCATTTTCATTACTTTTTCACCAATTTTTCATTTATTCTTTATTCTTTATTCTCTATTTATTATTTATTTTCAAATTATACAAATTATATTATTTATTTTCTGTTTTCTTCATTTATTGCCTTATATTTCTTCATATACATGGAAGAACCCCCCCCACCACTATGAGAGGAGAGATGGAGGCAGGAGGGATGAAGAAAAAACACACACAGATACTTCTAAATTGTCAACAGAAGCAAGACATAAGCTGACCACAACACCAACAACACTACCAAAATAATGGTAGAGGTCAAATGTACTTAACAATATCAAACACAAACACTACAGGGAGCCTCACCCCAGAAAGAATTCTATAGACTTCTGACTGAGGAATGCTCTCAGAACTGACCAAAGGGAAGTTTGACACTTTTTTTGTTAATTTGTTCCTTTAACACCTTGTCCCTTCTACCACTTTATCAATTTTTTAAGCTAACTCCAACAATAACAACACTTAGAATGAGGAATGTTCTAACAACTGACCAATGAGAGGAGAAGAGGCCCTTTGACACTGAAATTCGTTTGCTTGAATTCATATGATTCCAGTTCCTCTGTGAAATAACAACCCAACCAGGAACTGGGCATATCAGAGTATTGACAATATTATACACCTCAACAACATATGTACTTGTCTATACCACACTAATTCGGACTGCCTGAAGAGGTCACAGCCAAAGATGGCTGTCACTGAAATATATATAGCAGTAATAAACGAAGCTAAATTTTAAACATTTGACTTTTTATTTAACTTTATTTTATATATATATATATATATATATATATATATAGAAGTGGGTACGCAACAGTTAGTTCACCATACCGAGAACAATTGTTTCACCTTAGCGGATCTTCAGTTCGGGATGTGCATGGTTATAGGAATAGGAAGGACAACCGTACGAACGCGCATGCGCAGAAACTCGGTCACTTCACACAGGCAATACTAGACTGCGTGCGAGAGGTGTAAGGGAGATAACTGCGAAAGTCGGGAAAGCTTTAGGTTGAAAATAAACTAAAAATAAAATTAAAATAAAATTAAAAATAAAATTACAAATAATCAATCCGGAGCCTTGTAGTTATGCAATAGATGTTTGGTGACGTGTGGACAACGTGTGAAAAATTCGCTTCTCGGGTTTAGGCAATCACTATTGCGTAATCTCTTTATAACCTAAAATTTTCCGGACTTTCGCAGTTATCTCCCTTACACCTCACGCACGCAGTCTAGTATTGCCGTGTGAAGTGACCGAGTTTCTGCGCATGCGCATTCGTACGGTTGTCCTCCCTGCCTCCCTGTTCCTATAACCATGAACATCCCGAGCTGAAGATCCGCTAAGGTGAAACAATTGTTCTCGGTATGGTGAACTAACTGTTGTTTAACCACTTCTACCTAACTCGTCCCTTGGACTGAGTGCTCTACCACTACGGATATTACTTTCCAGTGTTCCACCACTATGTGTGTATATATATATATATATATATACGATATTAATAAATGGAAACTATATTTATAAAACCATATTTATTTCATAGATTTATCAAAGTGGAAAGCCCGCCACCTGATTCTTCTTATAAAAGAGTCTGATTTTTATGTCTTTTAGAGAAGAAGAGATCTTAAAGAATTCCATTTTTTCAGTTATAATGTAAAGCGCTCAACAATACAGGAGCAGAATATATGCAAAAGTTCTATTTAAAATTGTTGGGATACAACAAGTAAATATTTTTATAACTGATATAAAGCACTCGACAAGTATTTGGAGTAGATATACGATATTAAGAAATGGAAACTATATTTATAAAACCATATTTATTTCATAGATTTATCAAAGTGGAAAGCACGCCACCTGATTCTTCTTATAAAAGAGTCTTATTTTTATGTCTTTTAGAGAAGAAGAGATCTTAAAGAATTCCATTTTTTCAGTTATAATGTAAAGCGCTCAACAATACATATATATATATATATATATATATATATATATATATATATATATATATATATATATATATATATATATATATATATATATACCTGAGCTAACACCAACATATTTAAACGAATATTAATTTGGTTTTTCCCATCTGCATTGGCAAGAGTTTCCTACCAATTATTTCTGATTTGAATGGAGTAATCATTGTTTTTTTGGTGTGGTGGGTAAGGGTAGTTTTTTATTTTATTTTTAGGTGGCTATTCTATGGATCACCTTTTCTATATCTAATTTGTTTGAGAGATGTCTTACAAATATCATATCAAAATCATGATCATCCCTTACGTCTGCCAGGCTACAACGTCTTTGGTAGTGTTTCTAAGTGGTTCATTTTTATTCATTAAAAAGCACACGCCTAAAGGAGAAATATTTGTAGATGATATATATATATATAGGAAAAGTGTCAGGAATCTGACGGCTGAGCTCCGGCCGTATCGACAGCTGTTCGAATCTAGCTGTCGAAACGGACAGAGCTCAGCTATCTTATTTGCTTATTACCCACTCTACTACCCTAAGTATCGAGTACTCTGGTGCGTTATAGTCCAACTTGTTTTTTACCACACTTTCTTTGATTATATATATATATATTTATATATATACGTAAAAAGTAAACAGAAATGTCAAAGCAACCGACAGTACAATCAAGAAATATATTAGTTTAATGCTTTAAACACTAGTCCTTCATCAGAAGATAGAATGAAAAACAAAAGATGAAATAGAAAGATAGAGAGTGAGAAAAGGAAGTAACGGAAAAAAATGTGAGGAAAAAAAGGTGCGTATTTAGTTAGCTGCGTGTGTATATAGTCTAACCAAATTGCTAAGTAGGAGATTAATTATGATCCAAATGATTGGGGTGCCTTCACCAAGTGGGTTTATAGTCCAATTCCATTGTCTTTAATTATCTCCGAATAAATAGATAAACCTAGAATTTCGGGTCTCGAAATTGCGAGGATAATCTCTGTTGATTATTTATCACAATGTTTCAGTATTGGCTGCTGATATGTTAATCGTGAGATTAAATATCGCGTCTTTTCAAATAACAAGTCAATGAAAAGTAACGTTATTTTTGAACTTATAACCTTATATAGGGGCTATATGTTAAGTATATATTTGGCTCTGTGCTTAAATTCGTTTGTAGTCGATTTTAAATAAATAATATAGCAAAGAAGTTCATTCAATATCCACCCCTTCACAAAATGTTAGTTTGAACTTCATTGGATTCTTCTTTATAATTATATTATTTATTCGCATTTCTCTGGAATCGAAGAAAAAGGGACAAATGGTAGACTCATTGACTATACTTTTCCTCTCCACAGAAATTAACTTTGTATAAAATTAATATTCGATATGAAGAGGGCAGTTTCTTTACAATCTACGTTCGAATACCTTTACATCCACCTTATACTTTGTAATTATGAGATCGATAACAAAAATATCAGGCAGTAGGGTGAAGGATGAATCGACAAATTCCCTTGAATAAAAAGAAATTAAATTTTAAGACAGCTAGAAAAAGGGTTTTTGGTAAAATGCAGGGAATTTAGATACATCACTATATTTCTGAGAGGAAATATGACTGGGATCTACTTTGGTTTTCAATTTACACTGCTGATAAAATAATTACCAGTAAAATACAAGCTCGATTTAATTGCCCCTACTCCATAAATTAAAATCAACAACAAAAGACACTTAGTTTTATCCCAATGTTATATATCAAGAAATGACTTATGTTCTTGACTTATTGAATATCAAAACACTAGCATTAGATGAATTAGCAATGACTATATAGCGGTCGAATTTGTATCAAATTATGCCCTATCATTCTTTAAGGTGGAAGGAGATGTTGTTGCGAGGAGGTAACTCGCTGCCCAGTTTAAGACTATTTCCCGGATCGTTAGTGACTTTGGCGGAGTTGCAATCATTCAAACCTACCTCCTGGCAAAAGGTTTGTATTATCACGGTGCAACGACACCTTATATACTTCACTAGATACCAAAACATAACATCCTGGATAATGTAGTCTTCGTTATTCCATGTCTGGAAAACGTTTATGCACAGTTAGAATGTCTTTGATCACAAGTCTTCTTAATCATGACATTTGTTACTGGCGGCATTATTAAGTTTCTTTTGTATAAGACTAAAATGTTTGGTTTAAAACGTTAACCTGTTTCCGGTACAATGTTTGATTTAAATTCTTGCACGAAAAATATGCTAGTGCTTTCCACACCTGCGAAGTCTTGCTTCAGTAAGGCATAGGGCTGCAATGAACCAGGAAGTATTGAACTATTGTAGCACACAATAATTAAAAGGATAACGTTTAGAGCTGTCATTCCTTATTGAGAATGCGGAAAATATTCGTTACTATGTATGCCGTATGTAAATATTGCTTGGAAAATAAGGAAATACGCAAATTAACATGAATTATTTTTATTGATTTAAATCTTAATACGTTCCATTAAGATATATGTTGCATATATGAGAAGGTGTATGCCGATTTGGTTAATGATAGAATCAGTATTTAGTGGTTGGATCTGCAGAAATAGCAGTGCAATCTTGATCAAATCCCAAATCTGTTACCTTAAAAACAAGGGTAAGGACTCTGTACGAAGTGAGCTGAATTAAACTATGAAATAATACATTTGAAAATATATCTGCTCGATCTGGAATAAGACACAATTACAGGTGAACAAAGTTAAATGGTCACTTGTAGCTATTTTGCTCAGACCGCGATATTTGTGTTAAAGAATGCAATGTCATCATTCCTATTCTCCCATGAAATAAGAATAGAGAATTGATCATCTTTTTCTATTACTTCGATCTGGAGGAGAGGATTGTGCGAATTGTTTTCGCCGGCATTTCGATGCCGTAGAGATCAACTTAATTAAGGTTTCTTTAGAATAGTTGCATATTTAGACTCAAAAGTCAAGAAACTGACACCATCCTTGCATGAGTGAATTAGATTGTTAATGTAATCTGATATACTCTAATTTTCATTCAACTAGGCATAGATGCGATGCATTTTAAATTGAGGATATATGCAAATGTGGTATTAAAGATTTCAGTACAAAATAGAAATCACACCACGATATGTTAAAATGTAACAATTTTCTCTCACCTTGCATGGTCTTTTAGCGTAAGTTAATGATCGCGTTAACAGGATATTCTCATGACATTTATGTTACTCAAAATGCCACACATGATAAGGAAAGGTGAAAAATGAATTGCTTAGAATTGATTAACAAGAATCTGTGACACTGAAGGAAAAAATAGAAACCGGGAAATGTTAAGGATTCTAGGAATCAAATCTGTTCTTTTCTTCTGATTTACGAATATCGACATCTACTTGAACGTTTTCACATATTTCATCTGATATTTAGGTTTATTTGCATGAGAACAAGAAATTTCAACAATAGTTTTGCAATTTGACATTTATAGGTGCCACAATTCAAATTCGATTCAATTCCGTTCTATCTCACGTTTGTGCATTTCAGTGATGTCCAATATCGTTTAAGAGATTGTCTATAAATAGAACTACGAATATAACATCTATATGACAATATAAAAGCCATTTCATCCTTTGAATAACTACAGTTAAAACTTCAAATAGGCACATATATTACTGAATATTATACATAGATATTGCAATGGGCAATATCTCTACAACTAAGGCGAGAATGAGGCGTGACTTTCACGCGTTGTCTCATTATTATTAGAGCTATCATTTTCACATAACAGGAAAATGTATACTATTGTCATATAAAGACGGTAAATATACTGAATTAAATGCATTACCGTAGTTAGCTTCGTCCCACTACATGTTATGTTTCAGTCCTGCTCAAAATTGCCTTTCATTTCTCCGGGGTCAGTAAAATACTTTTTGCAATAATATTAATTGGTCTGCGGCCAATAAGCTCATAGTAAGGTCAACCACAAAACACATATTGATAGTAATTCTTGAACACAATACTAAACGTTTTTCAGTATTTAGTCCCTGTTTCTCTATCATCCTAGATAAAAAGGACTCTTATATAATCGTATCAACTTGGTATTGCGGTAATTCAGTTTGATATATCTCTTTCCTGCAAACTTTAAGTATGCGACACATTATTTAATGGAAATAGGTTTAATATATGCATTCAACCATGTGATTAAATTGGAGATATTTTGGAGATAGCATATGTACATATACCAATAAAAATAAATTGATTTGTCTTATGAATGTTTGACCATTCCTGGTTTTAATTAATAGTTATAATTAACTGAACTGATATTTCTTAATTAATATAACTGACTTGACTCAGAGAAATATTAGGCAGATATCACTCAAATGACAATCTGAGGCCTTAAATAAAAATATAAAAGACATAAAAATATGATCCTACATACTCCTAAAAAGTCGAGATGATCATAGTTAGAATGAAAGGAATCGAATGAATAGAATAAGGTCTGATAAGGTCTGATCGCTAAACAACAGCATCAGCAACAACAACAATAACAAGAGCAATAACAGCAAGAAAAACAACAAGGTACCCCTACAGGATGCAATTCAATATAACATGTAACAGGACTAAAATGACATTTAATCAATGTCTAATTATAGAGCAAGTATTTGAATATCTTGTTATATGCGTTACATTGTGTAGAAACCCTTTTTCTAGCTGTCTTAAAATTTAATTTCCAAAACTTCTAATGCATACTACATGTTTATTGGTGTGTAAATGTATTTCTTCTGTCTTTGAGAAATAGAAACCAGAGCTTTGTATAACATATTGTGACTGACGATAGGGAGACACCCGCTCAAGTGGAAAGGTTTATATATTTTCTGCTATATAATGGTGATAATCTTTTATAATAAAATACAATCTATTTATGTATATTTATCTTCGGATGAGAACAACGATAACAACTAGGCACAAATCCCAATAACAGAGACATATATAGATAGAGAAACAGATAGATAAATACACATGTAGAACAAAACATCGTGATTTAGTGGGTATAATATTTGCTAGAGTTTAAAGAAAATATGACGAAAATTATTGTAATTGATTTAAATGTGAAACGAAAAACGGTGATGGCTGGAGTTAAATGAGGGAGAAGCTCCAGGAAAATCGATAACTCAAGCAACTTTACATAGAATGTTGTATTTAAGAAAACATTAAATAGCATTTTTTTTACCTATAAATCCCGTCATCTTTGACGAGTACTATACCAGTTAGGATTATAATGATGAACATGACTATAATTCTTCAACGTTATAACGATTGTGCCGTCTTCGAGTTTTTGAATGTCAGATATTTTATCACTGACATATGACATTAATAATAACACAGAATGACAAAAACACAGTAGCTGCAATTTCAGTTTGCTCTAAAAAAATATTTGAATGAATATGTTGCTTTCAGCAACTATATAAAACTATGTTAATGGTTTACATTATTTTTTAGAATAGATAATCATATAAAATGAACAAAAATGAAATAGAAGCCAATTAGTTTGCTATTGATAAATATATTACAGTAATATAAATACATCATATTTTCATTAAAATATAATTACTTTGATAGAGTTTGTTAATTGTTAAACAAAAGCTATTATTATGAATTGCAGCACAACACCTGAGTAAAAACAAACTATTATATATATATATATATATATATATATATATATATATATATATATATATATATATATAACGGCGATGAATTAGTTTTGCGAGGTTTTTTTATATGAAATCGTGTGTCGAAACAAATATTGTTATACTTGGGGAGGGTCATATTTGTGTAATATTGCCAGAATTAATAACAGAACACACTCACTGTTTGGTTGGTTTTCGCTTTTCGCTTCTGTGTCTTTTATATCGGTAATCTAATTTATTCGGTCCTCAATGTTGCCATTGACTGACCAACGGTCAAAAATAATACAGATACAATATAGACACAAACACATATATATATAGTTTATCAAAGTTCTTTCGTTGGACATCTGCAACATCGTCAGTCGTGCTATTGTTTCCTCAGGTTACATTGTATGTCTACGCCATCTTTATTTAGTCTCTTTTACTCTTTTACCAGTTTCAGCCATCCGGCTGAGGCCATGCTGTTTATATATTTATTTATTTATTTGTTTGTTTGTTTATTTTATTTTGTCTTCTTTGCGAATGCGTTTGCGTGTGTGTATAGTGTTTTGTTTGATGTGTGTTCGTGATTGGGTGACTGTGTATTGGTTAATGTATTCTATCTTTACTAGTGTGTGTTTATATGTGTTTGTTGTTATTGTGCTTGTTTATTTATTTATTTATTTATTTATTTATACTTCTCTTAGGTCAGTGTTGTTTGTTTGGGTGTTGTTGTTATTCCATTCATTCTTTCTGTTTAGTCTTGGCCTTCTAAGTTCTATTTCACTGGCCTCTCTGATTTGCCTATCTGCTGGGTCATTTCTATGTTTAGATATTATTCTAATTTCTATGTTGTCTATGTTACCGTCGTGTTGTTGTCTGGCATGTTCGTATAGTACTGACCCGTTTTTTCGTCCTTTTAGTTCCCCCCAATGTTGGTCTATCCTTTCACCTATGCTACGAGCTGTCTCGCCTATGTATGTTGTTGTCATGTTTCTGCAAGTACCCTCTGTACATCTTATGCTATAGACTACTGGTATCTCTGGTTGTCGTACCATGAGGTGGCCTTCCCTATCTTATGTCTAGCCCTATCTAAACTATTCCATGATTTTCTCCTGTATAATGGGCAAATTCCTTTCATGTCCAGTTCTATGAGGGTCTTATACTTCTCCATGGCTCCTTCGTATACTCTGACTCTGTCTCTTTGGTTGTAGCCAGAGAACTGCATGCGGTTGATGAAGTGTTGGATGTGTCTTTCCATTTCTGTTGGGTCGCACATGCGGGACACATTCTTCATCACTCGTACCAAATCTGCGATCAGAATATTAAACTTAGCACTACTGGACATTGCTGAGATTTTGAGTATCAGGTATTTAGAGGCCATGGGTTTAGCATAGTGTGAGTGGAGAATTTGGGCTCTCTCGTCTATAGTGTTAATCCAGAGTACCGTATTTAATACAGGTAGTCTATTGTTAGGGTGTTTGGAAGATGTAGTCGATAGTTACAGTTATACTCTAGTGTATGGAATTAGCTATCTGCTGGATGCTTTCCATTGTGCTACGTTCTAAATCAAACTTGTTAGTGCTCTCTAGTGGGGATGTTCTTATAACTATATTGATATCGTCTACGTAACGAGAGTACATGATGAGGTCTATGGAGCTCTCATTAAGGAGATCTTTAAGTCTCCTTTCCCACCATACCATAAAAAGGTTGGCAACATCACCAGCTATGCTGACGCCAATGGCTGCTCCCTCATTTTGGGTGTAGATCTTCTCGTTGAACTTGAATATGTGGCCCTTTAGGGTAGTTTGATACTAGCCCCTATTGCATGTGCGACCATTTTCCTTACCTGATCATTGTTTTGGGGGGTCCGTATAGCTTTGGTCCACCCAATCCACCTTCCCATGGGAGTCTTTTTTGCCATTGAGGTTATGGTGAGGGGGAGGGGTCTACCCTTATGGGTCTACTAGGGCAGAAACGTCTAAGGTCATGGCTGTCTAGGTAGTCAGTGTCTTAGGTAAGTCTAAGTAGGAGGCCCAGTTCGTCTGTGTCGACGTCGCAGAACCCCACCTCACTCTCAATGATCATCTCCACACATTTTTCCACAGCAAAATCAATGTTAATGGATGGGTACAGTGATACCACATCCATGCTGCCTATTATGCAGTTGGATAGGTTCCTGTTTTTGTTATACTTGGGGAGGGTCATATTTGTGTAATAATATTGCTAGAATTAATAACAAAACACACTCACTGTTTGGTTGGTTTTCGTTTCTGTGTCTTTTATATCGGTTAATTTAATTTATTCGGTCCTCAATGTTACCATTGACTGACCAACGGTCAGGGCGGTGAATTGGCAGTATCGGTAGAGGGTCGGATATGCTTTCCAGCATAGTTACGTCCCTTTACGATCTGAGATCAATTCCCGCCGAGGTTTACTTTGCCTTTCATCCTTACGCGGTCGATAAAATAAAGTACCAGTAATGTACTAGGATAATTGCTGGCCTTGTGCCAAAAGTAGAAACAGTTATATATATATATATATATATATATATATATATATATATATATATATATAAAATTAGAATGTATCTTCGACATAGCTTTATATACATATGTATGTGAATTTCGTATATCTAACGATATACGGTATGTTTCTAAACAAACATTTTGAAAGCCACAGTTGAGCGTTGTCCAGCAGAAGCAAGGGGGGATAACCGTCGATGCATAATAATTGTTTCTTCTTTTGGCACAAGGCTAGCAATTACTCAGTACATTACTGGTACTTTATATTATCGACCCTGTAAGGATGAAAGGCAAAGTTAACCTCGGCAGGATTTGAACTCAGTCTGTAAAGGGACGTAGCTCTATGCTGAAAAGCATGGCGTCTGACTCTCTACCGATAGTGCCGTCGATGCATAATAATGGTAAAATAGACATTTTTTCTTTGTGGTCTTTGACTATAATACCCGGTCGTTTGACTTTGATCACCCTGTCTGTGTGAGTTGGCATATCCCAGAGCATGGTTGTTTTGTCATTCTCTGACACCTCTTTTGGTGTGTGTCAGTACCATAATTTTCTGTTGGTATTTCCTAATGTCTGTATAACTTCCACTCTTTGTAAGTCCTAACTCTATCACATCTGTGGTTATATTCCTTTTTGGCTAAGACTAGGCAGCCATAGATAACGTGGCAAATTGTTTCATCCCACTTCCACATATTCTGCAATTATTTATTGTGTTCTTTTTCATTATGTACTTTCCAGCATAGTTACGTCCCTTTACGATCTGAGTTCAAATCCCGCCGAGGTTCACTTTGCCTTTCATCCTTACGGGGTCGATAAAATAAAGTACCAGTAATGCACTGGGTAATTGCTGGCCTTGTGCCTAAAGTAGAAACAATTATGTACTTTTGGTGGTTTCTGATAGAGATGCTTTAATCTTATGCTTTGATTAGAATTCCTTCAGTCTCGGCTTTTAGTCCAGTGCTTTGTAGCCAGTTTTGCGAGTTTTGCTAATCAGCTTTTTCGGTCATTGGCCATGTAAGGGATTTTCCTGCCATCATTTTTTGGGTAGACTTCTCAAGGATTATTTTCAATTTAGATTTTATGTTTTCTACAATTTCTGTTGTTTCATCTTTGTTTCATCTTTGTTTACATTTTCCTCACAATTACCTGTCAATCCAACTTCTGTTTCGAATTTGTTGGCTTCTTGAAGACAGAAAACAATTTTTTATTTTGTTCATATTTCGTGGGTATTTGTATTAATATTCCTTTGTTTTTCATGAGATATTTTTGTAGTTTTACAGTAGTTATAATAGTTTTCTACTTGCAATATACCTCTTCCTCTTGTGTGGCAGTTATAATCTTTCTACATCAGTTTTGAATGGTGTATTCTAAATGCAGTCATTAATTTTCTTGTTTTTCTGTCTATTCCTGTTAGTTCTTTTAGTGTCCGGTTCAGAATATTAAAACTATCTTATTATTGGGATCGCTAGAGTATTGATGCTAATCACATTGTTCTTTGCATTTATTTCTGTTTTAAGTAGTAATCTAATCCGTCTATAGTATTCATTTTTAATCTTTTCTTTGATCTGTGTGTAATGAACACTGTCTAGTTCGTTGATTACTAAATATTTGTATGTCTGTGTTTAACCGAATTCTCTTATCTCAGTTTCTTTATCTACTGTGATATTAGTGTTGTTCACCAGTTTTCTTTGCTTCAAAGTTGACTTAGCGCCTTTGCCTAGTATAAATTTCATGCCTATTTCTTTTGTGAATCCTTGTAAAGTATGTAGCACTGTTTCACGTTGTCTCTCGTCAGTGAGGAATTTCATTATTATGAAATTTAATGTTATACTTTTTTTACTCGATTTCTTTTGTAGGCACCACTATCCCTATTTTTGTATTGTTCCCTATATGTCGGCCCGTGTGGTCAATAAAACATTATTATTATTATTATTATTATTGGTCTAAGCGGACGTATTTTGCTCGCTCACAGTAAGTCGCTTTATTTGCCTGTTTAAATTATTTGATGTTAAATATTTCTTGTTGTGTAAGGGATATAAGCCCTTAGACTTTGCCCCGTGAAGGGGAAAGTATAATATTTGAACTTTTGGCCCAAATATTTGAACCTTTTTTACATATTAAAAAATTTACGAAGAAAAAAATCATGGCTGAGTCACGCCCCCAGCGATATGTCGGCTGTCGTGCGACAACGACGTAGAAGTTGAGAGGAGCGCTACAGCGAAATTAACACACATTGATAACACAAACACCACCACAAACAAGGTAAACAAAGACACCAATGATACCAATAAGAACTCTAATTTGAAAAAAAATGACAGTAACAGCGACAACGAAAATACAGATAACAAAAAAAAAAATAACAAATACAACAACAATATCAACACCACTAACATGAAAACAAATAGCGACAACACCAACAGCAACAATACCAACTGCACCGAGAACAACGGTGGCAGCAAAGACAACAATGATAACAGCGACAGTGCTAACAACAACACCAACAAGAACAACGTCAACAACACCCCCAACGAAAACAAGACCACTTTCGCTGCGGCAGCAGCAAAAAAGAGGCCATGCTTCAACATGGACCTCTCAAACAAAGATGAAAAGTTGGCCCAGGCATGGAAGCTCATCAAGCAAGAGCAAACTTGGGCCAACTTAACTGTCCCGGTAGAAGCTATTGAGGCAGTGGAGCGCAAAACGGTGCATTATAGATGCATCTAAGCACAAACCAAAAGGGCAGCGTTAATCCCACAAGAAGATATCGAAGTCGCGCTGAGGTGCATCAGAGAAGACACCCAGTACATAGAGAGGAGCAGACAGTACGGCACCATTTCGGTGTTGTTCAAGTCAGAAGCCCTCGCGATGAAACACGCCATGACTCCTTGCAAAATCAGCAAGGTCATAATGTACCCCTCCCACATGGGAAAAAGAACGGCTCGTCTCCGCATTCCCAGAATCCCACCAGGACTTGACAAGTGGTGGCTTCTGGGATGTGTGATTGTGGAGGGGACGGATACAGTCCCTATAGAAGTGACCATAACGGCCAGAGAAGACTGGTCCGAGGTTGACCTGGAGATCCTTCTCCAGATCAGGCCCGATAATGTGAAGACAATCCCAGACCATATCCGACTTCAGAATGGGACTGTCAACCACCAACAACAACACCAATAGAAAAAACACCACCAACATTGACCACCCAGGGGGGAAACGAGGAAAGCTGTCACCCCCCCCCCCAAAAAAAATACACACACCAATAAAACCTTAAACATACATACAAACACACTTACAGACACAAACCCTTCATCTACCAGTAGTGAAGATGAGGGAAATCCCAAATCCCCCAAAATACAAAAAAGGAAACACAAAAAGAAAAAAAACCCCAACAAAGCACAAAAGCACCCACAATAAAAAACGCAGACACCACCCACGCAAACATCTCTCCAATAACACCAACATCAACACCACCATCACCATCACCAGAATCCCCCAAACGAAAACAACCGAAACAGACGCAAGAACAAATATACACACAAACATCTGAAACCACAGACATTGCACTCACAACAAACACAGATACAACCGAAACAACACCACAGCCACGCAAACAAACAAAATCACACCAACAAAACATACAAAACTTCGTGCTCGTCAGGAGGGCCAACAAGGAACTGATGGCCCTCGTAGCACGAAGCGAAAATATACAAAAAGAGAGGGAAATGTTTAAATCGAGCACATTTCGCGTGCCGGAAGATTTGGTTCTGGTGCGAATGTCGCTCTACATATTCAAAGAAATACGAGACAGCTTTCCTCGGGACGTGGGAACCCCGAACGTAAAACCAACTTCAAGTCTTTTAAAGGGGTTCCCAAAAGAAACCCCACTAACTATGGGGGTCGAACAACCCGACCTTCACAAGAGCCCGGAAGGTAAGTAAACCTTCCTCTCTCTCTGTTTAACCTGCCAACATGGCCGTATTAAGAGTAGGATGTTTAAATGTTCGCGGCCTGGGATCGTCCTGGAAGGAGGGTCACCTGCTCAACGACCTCAGGTCTATAGAAATGGATGTAATTGCAGTCAGCGAGACCAGGATTTCCGACACGCGCGCACTAGCCCCCATTTTCGACGACTATCAGATCTTTGCATCTGTTAGCCAGCCGGGAATGGGGGGCGGGGTGGCAGTGCTGTTTAGGACAGGTCTGGATCTCGAGGTAAGGTCGATCTTCCGGGACCCGGACGGGAAGTTGGTGGTAATGGACGTGAACAATAATGAAGGTGGTGCCTTTAGACTGGTGGCCGTCTATGCTCCTACTGGGGCAGGACGGCCGGACTTCTTTAGACGCCTGGAAGCCTTTCTGGGTACGTCTCGCCCTTTACTGTTAGCGGGGGACTGGAACGGCATCGTAGACGCACGCTGGGACAGTGTGGGAGTATCCGATAGGAGCGGGGGTGTAAAAGCCTCAAGAACCTGATCAGCCAATTCCAACTGTCTGAAAGGTACCGACTAGATTTCCCTAATGCGCCAGTGTGGCCCTGGGCTAACCGCATAGGGTCATCTAAATCGTATATAGACAGGATATTCATTAGGAAAATAGACAGAAATAGTGTAAGCTGTCCACGTTTTGAAACGGTCGCCTATTCAGATCACAAGTTTGTGATCTGTATGGTCGACCTAGATAAGACGCATAGATTAGGACCTGGTTACTGGAAGCTAAACATGTCATTTCCAGCACGTAAGGCTTACAGGGAAGCCCTTGTAGGCTGCATGAGGCACAAGTCACCCGGTTTGGATGGTCTGCCCTACGAGCTTTACGTAAATATGCCAGACTTGTTCTCCAATCTCCTCGAAGCGCTCTACTGCAACTGGCAGCAAAACGGGAGTATTCCCAGTTCTGTGAGCCGGGGCGTAGTGACGCTGATAAGGAAAGACGAGAACAAGAGGGACACATTAGATTTTGGCCAGGATATTAGCGAAGAGGTTGGCGCTTGTCGTCGGGGATTTGGTTGGGGAGGCGCAAACTTGCGCATTCCCAACCAGGTCCATACACGACAACCTCCACATAATGCGATACATCATAGAGAGGGTCGAGTGTAAACCTGGCTTCGGTGGGGCTCTGATCAATTTAGATCAATCGAAAGCATTCGATAGGGTCGACCATCGGTACCTGGAGGCTATCCTCAAGGCGGCTGGCTTCGGCCCCGTCTTCAGAAGCTGAATCGCTGCAATGCACAGCGGCACCTGCGCGATGGTCAAAATTAATGACCATCTCTCGGAACCGTTTCAGGTCTCCCAATCGGTCCGTCAAGGGTGCCCTCTCTCCTCCGTTCTGTACGTATTGACTCTCGAGCCTTTACTGCGGAAGCTGGAGCTGTTGCAGGGCATCCCGCTCGAACCGGGACGCGGAAAGGCTATGTCGGCTTATGCGGACGACATCACCGTGATGGTGTCGGACACCTCAGAAATCGAGGTGGTCGGCAACTTATTGGAGGAATATGAAAGGTTGACGGGAGCAAAACTTAACCCGGAAAAGTCAGTGGGCTTGCAACTCGGCACCTGGAGAGGCAAGTCCATGCCGTCCAACAGCGTCGTTAGGCGCTAGACGGACGGACCGGTAAAGTTGCTAGGGGTTTGGTTCGGGCCAGACCTCCAGGTGGATAAGAATTGGGACGAGGTGACGGGCAGGGTAGTCAGTCTCACCCAGAAATGGGCTGGGATGAAGCTATCACTGAAAGGTCGGGCGGAGGTGGCGAACGCGTACATCGCGTCCGTCATCTACTACCGTCTGACTGTCGTCCCTTGCCCCCGTTCGCGTCTCGCCATCTTGGAGCGGCTCCTCTTCAAATTCTTGTGGAGGGGTCAGGTTCCGCTGGTGAGGCGGTCCATCTGCTGCCAGCACCCTCTACGTGGAGGGGTGGGCATGCCGTGGCTAATGATGCGCAGGCACGCGCTGAGGCTGCGGCATCTCCAGATATTCTGCCTAAACGGTGAACAGGTGTGGTCGCCGTTTGTCAGACGGGCCTTTCCGCAGCTCGTTTCTTTGACTGAGTTGCAGTCCTGGGTCAAGAAGAGACCGAGACTGGGTGACTGGCATCTGGAATGTTGCCAGGCACTCACTGCCCTCTACCAGGCGGGCAATGCGGTCAGTGGAACTTCCACTCTCGAGTTCTATAGAGGATTAGTGGTGGGCAAGTGCGACGACGCACTCGGAGAGGCTCTGGGAGTCAACGAAGTCGAACTAACCAGTCTGTACCGAAGGACTTTCGAGCCGGGGACGATGGATAATTTCCAAAAATCCCTCTCTTGGCAGTGCTACCGGGAGGCACTACCGGTTCGAGATAACTCTACAGGCACGGAAGTGCTGTCAGACGGACCTGCCCGAGATGCGCGCAGAGCGACGAAACCGTTCTGCACGCACTCGTCCATTACTGACTTGTGGAGTTATGTTGAACAGCTGATGTCGCGTGTAGAACGGATCCGGCTATCGGCCGAGTCCATAGTGAAGATCGACCCGCTGCCTTCTTTTGACCAGGAAGGGCAGGCAATTTTCCTCTGTCTGGTGGCAGTAGCGAAAGAGGTTGTATGGTGGACGAGGTTGAAAGGACTGAAGACAGACACTTTTCTCTTCGGCCAATCCCTCATCAACTTTTTCATGTTTCACTTGGAAAGGAAGGTGAGGGTGGAGAGAGAAGTACTGCCCCCCAGTACATTTGCTGAAAGGTGGGTGAATGTGGCGAGAATGGCCCGTGTGAGTGGTCCTACTCTGGTCATGCGACTGTAGGTAGGTAAATTTGAAGAGGAGAGGGGTGCCCTTCCAGGGTTCTCTCGAAGCGTCGGGTCGTTCAGGATTGGTGAGGTACCTGAGCGAACCCTAGGTGGTCATCCCCCCTATTGGGGAATGTTTTCTTGTAATTTTCTTGTTACTTTATTGTTACTTTGTTATTGTTACTTTGTTTATTCATATTGTTTACTCGATTTTTCTGTAAAACCCCACTGTCCCAGTCTTTTGTATTGTCCCCTATATGTCGGCCCTTGTGGCCAATAAATGAAATCATTATTATTATTATTATTATATTATTATTGTTCTTTGAGTCTCAGTCATTGATGTTATTTAACTGGAAAGTTTGTTGAAATGAATATCAAGCCGCTACCTGCAGCCTCAGATATTCAGGACGTATCGGAGGGTTCTTGCTGTTCCCAGCAAGCATGCCTTTTGAAGTGTTCCAAAAAGCGGGGCTGGACTAATCTTCTTTAACCATCCTTGGAAACTCTTTGAAATAGTACCTAGTGCGCTTATGACAATCGGGACGACTTTGATTTCATGGCAGTTCCAAATCCTTTTTACCTCCCTCTTTAAATACTGGTATCGGTTAATTTTCTACCTCTCCCTTTCTTGCACTCTCGTGTCAAATGGGCAGGCTACATCTGCAATCAGGCACGATCTTTTTTCCTTGTCCATAACCACCAGGTGAGGCCTATTGTGTTCTAATTTTTTGTCCGTCTGTATCCTAAAATACCATAGCACCTTCACCTGATCGGTTTCTATCACGACTCTGGCTTATACTCATACCACTTCTCAGAATGTGGTAAATTGTTTACTTTGTATAAATGCTAGTGGATCACCCTGACTATCATATCATGTCTCCAGCCTATATAGTGAGTCTGGGCTAGGTGTTTACACTCGGATACAATGTGAGCCACAGTCTCCTCTCTCTCTCCACAGATCCTACACAGTAAATTAGCCTCCTGCTTGTCAATATGGTGTTTCACCCACTTCGTTCTGAGGGCCTGCTCTTGCGCAGCCATTAGCATTCCTTCAGTAGTTATTTTTAAGATCTCTTTTTAACCAGTTCCATGTCTGTGATCTTTATATTCCGTTTTCTTAAAGAAGGTACTATGAAGGGATATTTCATGAAGGTTGCTCTTCCTCATTGTTGTTATTTCCTCCTTGGATATCCCCTGGTCTATTGTCTTCTCCTTCAGTACAATTTTGAGCATTGGCTCCCTACTGACAGTCACATACTTGTGCAGGTTGTTTTTCTCCATCTGAACACAGTCTCTATGCTGATAAGACCTCTTCCACCTTCAGATCTATTATTATTATTAAAAGTACCAGTAATGCACTGGGGAAATTGCTGGCCTTGTGCCTAAAGTAGAAACAATTATTATTATTATTATTATTATTAGTATTATTATTATTATTATTATTATTATTATTATTATTATTATTATTATTATTATTATTATTGTTCTTTGAGTCTCAGTTACTGATGTTATTTAACTGGAAAGTTTGTTGAAATGCGTATCAAGCCACTACCTGCAGCCTCAGATATTCAGAACGTGTCGGATGGTTCTTGCTGTTCCCAGCAAGCATGCCTTTTGAAGTGTTCCAAAAAGCGGGGCGGGACTAATTTTTTTTAACCATCCTTGGAAACTCTTTGAGATAGTACCTAGTGCGCCTATGACAATCGGGACAATGGCAGTTCCAAATCCTTTTTACCGCCCACTTAAGTCCTAGTATCGGTTAATTTCCTCCTTCTCCTTCTCTTGCACTCTCGTGTCGAATGGGCAGGCTACATCCACAATCAAGCACGATCTTTTTTCCTTGTCCAAAACCACCAGGTCAGGTCTATTGTGTTCCAGTTTCTTGTCCGTCTGTATCCTAAAATCCCACAGCACCTTCACCTGATCTTTTTCTATCACCAACTCTGGCTTATGCTCATACCACTTCTCAGAATGTGGTAAATTGTTTACTTTGCATAGATGCCAATGGATCACCCTGCCCATCACATCATGTCTCCAGCCTTTATAGTGAGTCTGGGCTAGGTGTTTACACTCGGATACAATATGAGCCACAGTCTCCTCTCTCTCTCCACAGATCCTGCACAGTGGGCTAGCCTCGTCCTTGTAAATATGGTGTTTCAACCACTTCGTTTGAAGGCCTGCTATTGTGCAGCCATTAATATTCCTTCTGTAGCCTTTTTAAGGTCTCCTCTTTTCAACCAGTTCCATGTCTGTGGATCTCTGAATTCAGTTTTCTCAAAGAAGGTACTATGAAGGGATTTTTCATGAAGGCTGCTCTTTCTCCTTCTTGTTATTTCCGCCTTGGACATCCCCTGGTCTATTGTCCTCTCCTTCAGTACAATTCTGAGCATTCGCTCCTTACTATCAGTCACGTATTTGTGTAGGTTGTTTTTCTCCATCTGAACACAGTCCTCTTTGCTGATAAGACCTCTTCCACCTTCAGATCTCCTTAATTAGAGTCTATCGACATCACTCCTCTTGTGGAACATGTTGTAGATAGTCAATAGCTTCCTAGTCTTCCTATCCATTTATTTTTGTTCAGCAACATCCCATCTCAGAATTCCCGCACTGTACCTAATAATAGACACAGCTCGAGAATTTACTGCACTTATGGCATTCCTACTGTTCAGATGTGACTTTAATACGCTCCTTACTCTCCGAATGTATTCAGATCTTATCAATTCCTTCATTTTTTTGTTCTTGATGTCATTAGCCTCCAGAACACCCAAATACTTGTATCCTTCTTGAGTGTCAATTTCCTTTATCATCTCACCTGTTGGTACCTGGATTCCGTTGCTTCTGCTCAATATACCCCGCTTCATCACAAGGACTCCACACTTACTAATACCAAATTGCATACATATATCATTGCTGAAAATACGGACAGTGTCAACAAGCACATCCAACTCCTTCTCACTCTTCCCGAAGAGCTTAAGATCGTCCATGAAGAGGAGGTGATTGATGGTAAGCTCTCCCTTTCCCAACTTGTATACTGCTCTCACCTTTTGCAGTATAATGGTCAGGGTCATCAGGGCAAGGACAAACAACAGAGGGGACAGACTATCTCCCTGGAAGATACCTCTATTGATCTTCACGCCTCCCAAGGATTCTCCAGCTGATGTTAACTCTGGACTTCATACTTTTGCCCAACAACTGTCTGATGTTATCTGCCACCTTGAAGATCTCTAGGCTTTTGGTGATCCAAGAATGAGGCACCATGTCAAATGCCTTTTTGTAGTCTATCCATCCCATGGCAAGACCAGTGTGTCTCCTCTTGCAATTCCTCATTACCACCTTATCAATAAGTAACTTGTCCTTTGTACCACGGGACTTCTTTCGGCATCCTTTCTGTCGTCCGGTAACAAGTTGTTTGTGTGGAGGTGATGATAGATTTCCTCAGACACAATGCTTGTCAACAGTTTCCACATTACGGACAGACATGTGATAGGTCTATAGTTGGTAACATCATTACCCTTGATTCGGTCTTTCATTACCAGAACTGTGGTACCTTTTGTCAATCACTCTGGTACCTCACCTGACATCAAGCAGTCATTGAACATGGTTGTCAATTTCGGGTGGAGGGATGTTATATTTTTAATCCAATACCTCTGCACACCATCTGGGCCTGGTGATTTCCAGTTGGTTAGTTTTTTGGCCTGCCCCTTAAGAGTTTCAACTGTGATACTCAAATCAGTTTGTTGGTGTGCCTGTTCACTAATCTCCTTCTGCACTGTGTCAATCCACACTGCCTGGTCATTATGTTTAACATCCTGCTCCCATATTCCTCTCCAGAATGTTTTAGTTTGTTCCGCCTCAGGGATCAAGTCGTTGCCTCTTTCTTTCCCTTCAAGCTGTCCAAACAGCATCTTCTGGTTGTTGTTAAACATGCGGTTCTGCTCTCGTATCGCCTAATTTTTGCACTCTTTGCTACAATGCGTTGCTTCAGTTCCTCTATGATAATATTTAGCTTTTTCCTCCTAGTTTTGTACTTTATTTACAGTCTATTTTTAGTGTCTATGTTTTTTAGTGTCCCATTCAGTAGGGACTCAAGCTTTCCAATGTCAATTCTCATTTCCCTCATTTGACCATTCAATCGTTTCTTCCACCAAGGCTCTCATCTTTCTTGTTTGTTGTTTCCTCTCGCTTTTATAGCAAGTAATTTCCTCACCGCATTTGCTGTTTCTTTGAGGATATTGTTGCACTGGTGAAGGCTCCTCGTCTCAAGGTATGGGATGACTTTGTTTACCTTAGCTGTTCTTTCTTTTAACTTTTTCCTGTCTACAAATCTTAGGTTCATAGGTTTCCCACTATGATTGTTCAATTCATCTACCACTAAGTTTAGGATATCATCCAAATCTTGTCCTAACCCGTCAGCATTCATCTCCTCAATGGCCGTATCTTTCTTCCAGGTATTATTTATTTCAGCATTCAGAGCATTGTCTGCTTCGGATCGTTCCTCCGTTCTCTCAACCTCTTCACCTTCATTTCCCACTGGCTCGTTTGCCTGGCATACTCCACTCTCCATTTCCAACCTAATCTCTCTGCTCAGTTCCTCCAGTTCCAGCTCGCTTATCCACCCATTAGTTCTTATTACCCGAGTCTGCCCGGCCAATTTTTGTTCATCTAATTTAAATAGACCGATCTCGTTCCAGATGTTATGCATCTGTTTCCTATAGCCTTTCTCCTTGGGGTTACTCTTCAGGTAACATTGCATAACAGTTCTATTCAATTCTTTCGTCCAGTTGGTTCTGGTCCCTTTCCTTCTTCTTCTTCCTCCGACACCAGCAGTATTTGGTTGACAGCCAGGTCCCTGCTGCTGAGCCAGGAAGCACCTGCTAGGTGAGAGTCTGTCACATGACATTCCAGTCTCCACTTCACCGTTATTCGAACTGTTTAGGTTCGACATTTAAACACTCTTATCGAGGATTGATGAATGTATGGTTACATAACCATCGGGGATTTCATCACCTCCGGTGATTTCATCACTCCCGGTGATTTTTGTGTGGCACTATCACGCTGTATTATTATTAAATCCCACCGAGGTTGACTTTGCCTTTCATCCTTACGGGGTCGATAAAATAAAGTACCAGTAATGCACTGGGCAATTGCTGGCCTGGTGCCTAAAGTAAAAACAATTATTATTATTATCATTATTATTGTTATTACTCTTTGAGTCTCAGTCATTGATGTTAGTTAACTGGAAAGTTTGTTGAAATGAATATCAAGCCACTACCTGCAGCCTCAGATATTCAGGACGTATCGGAGGGTTCTTGCTGTTCCCAGCAAGCATGTCTTTTGAAGCGTTCCAAAAAGCGTGAAGGGGCCAATTTTCTTTAACCATCCCCGGAAACTTTTTGAGATAGTCCCTAGTGCGCCTATGACAATCGGGATCACTTTGACTTCATGGCAGTTCCAAATCCTTTTTACCTCCCACTTTAAGTCCTGGTATCGGTTAATGTTCTCCCTCTCCTTCTCTTGCACTCTCGTGTCGAATGGGCAGGCCACATCCACAATCAGGCACGATCTTTTTTCTTTGTCCAAAACCACCAGGTCAGGTCTATTGTGTTCCAGTTTCTTGTCCGTCTGTATCCTAAAATCCCACAGCACCTTCACCTGATCGTTTTCTATCACCGCCTCTGGCTTATGCTCATACCACTATTATTATTATTATTATTATTATTATTATTATTATTATTATTATTATTACAGTTGCATTTATCTTGCTTTATGTTCATACGAGTTATCACCAAGTCACAACTAGTGACCTCAAGAGACAACAAGGTCCGCCATGTTCAAGAAAGAACATACATACTCACACATGCATCTTTTGTGTTTAGACTTATGATGTACTTATATTGACAGAATCTTCCTTAGCATATGGGCAGTTCCCATTAGTACTATCTTTTGTATTTCTCCTATACGCGGGTTTCCTGGGATTTGCGATAAGTAATCATTAGGCCCCTTAGGTATCATTCCCAGAGCACCCACGCCTACAACCACTGGTATTGTTTTAGTTCTCAATTTCCACATTTTTCCAATTTCTATCTCCAGGTCCTTATACTTGCTCAATTTTTCAAATGTTTTTAAAGATACATTCTTGTCTATTGGAACGGACATATCAATTAGCAGGCATACCCTCTTTTTAAAGTCCTTCAATATTATATCAGGTCTATTTGCATCTATTTTTTGGTCTGTTTGGATGCTAAAGTTCCACAAGATTGAGATGTGATCTTTTTCAAGTATGGGAGGTGGTTGATGCTCCCACCAATTCTTTTGATGGGGCAGGTCAAAATGCTTACACATTATCCAATGTATGTATTGTGCAGCTCTGTCATGCCTGTTTATGTATTCGGTTGGAGCTATAGGACTGCACATTGAAATTATATGGTCAATGGTCTCTGGTTGTTTTTTGCATACACGGCATAATGGGCTGCACCCATTTTTTTATTATTTTGGCTTGGTAATTTTTTGTTGGCAGACACTGATCTTGTGCTGATATAATCAGTCCTTCAGTCTCCGATTTCAGTCCAGAGGATGCCAACCACTGATGGGTTAAAGTTTTGTCAACATCAGGATTGTTAGCTCGTTCTGGGTATTTTCCATACAGATGCTTTTCTTGCCATTTCTTAGCCAGTTTCTGTAGCAGTTCTTTCTTTGCAGTTACTTTTACCTGCTTTGCTTTTTCTGTGTTTTCCATTTCAGCAGTAAATGGGACTTCTGAAATTTGTAGTCCATTACTGTATCTTTGTGCATCTTTTGTAATGGAATATGATCTTTTGATGCTTTCGTGTTTCAAAACGAGTTTGATCATCCAATCATGTGATTCCCTTAGATATGTAGATAATCCAATTGTTGCAGTTTTCAACGCAATGTCTAACTGGATTAACCCACGTCCTCCTTCTTTCCTAGGGAGATATATTCTATCTATATCTGCCTTAGGGTGATGCATTCTGTGCATGGTTAAGAATTTTCGAATTTTTGTATCGAGCCTACGGATCTCTGTGCTTGACCAGTTGATGACATTGTAACTGTAGGTTACTACTGGTATGGCAAGCGTGTTTATGGCATCGATCCTATTCCTTGCATTCAATTCCGTTCTTAAGATTGCTCTTACTCTGCGGTAACATTCCTTCTTTATCCTTTCCCTCATTGTCGAGTGCTTGATTCCGTCTCCTTCACAAACACCTAGATATTTGTAAGTTTTTTCTTGATCAAGTTCCCTTATCACGTTCCCCCGATCAAGATTAATGTCTGAACTCTTCAGCAGCTTTCCTCTGGTGAACGTTGCTTTGGCGCATTTATCTAGTCCAAACTCCATTTTAATGTCATCACTGAACTGCTCCACAGTGGATAATAGCCCTTGCAATTGTTAATCATTTTTTGCAAATAGTTTCAGGTCATCCATGTAGAACAAGTGATTAATGGTTTTGTCATAGACTCTATATCCATGTTTTGTTTCATTGAGCATTTTACTTAATGGTATAAGTGCGATGCAGAATAAAAGCGGTGATAAAGAGTCACCCTGAAAAATTCCACAATTAATATTAACTTCTCCAGCTTCCAGTGATTTTGTTTCACTATTCAAAAGGAGTGTCGTTTTCCATGTCTTCATACTGAATGACAAAAACCTCCTGACAACGGGGGATATTTTGAAAATCTCTAAACATTTTTCAATCCAACTGTGTGGCAAACTATCGAATGCTTTTTTATAATCTATCCAAGCAATTGATAGATTTTTGTGTCTATTACGACAGTCTTCCAGTATCATTTTGTTAACCAAAAGCTGATCCTTACAGCCATACGAGCCTCGTTTACACTCTTTCTGCTCAATGGGAAATAGGTCATTTCTTATCAGGTGGTCATATGTGTATTCAGTTAGGACTGATGTTAAAATTTTATACATTGTGGTCAAGCAAGTTATCGGTCTGTAATTTTGGGGATTGTTTGTCTCATCATTCTTCGGAAGCAGGAATGTAATGCCGTTAACTAGCCATGATGGTATCTTTTCTGGCTCCTTAACTATTACATTGTAAAGTTGGGCTAACAGCTGATGAGACTCTGTGAAGGCATTTATCCCAAAATTTTGTATTTTGTCTTTTCCTGGGGATTTCCATTTGCTGGTTTTTCTTAGAGCCAAGCGCAACTGTTCAACTGTTATGTGTTCCCATATTTGTTACTCAAGGTGAGCTGTATCTTTCATTTGTCTGTCTATCCATGGGGCATGCATGTTATGAACTTTTTCTTCGGCCCAGATCTTTTCCCAGAATTCTTGCACTTCCTCCTTGGGTGGTATTGATTTAGCAGTTATTGTTGACTTACCAATTTTTCTGTAGAAGTTTCTTTGGTTGTTTTTGAACATATTATTGTCCTTATAGAATCTAGATCGTTTTTCAAAGCGCCTTATACGAGCAGCTTTGGCCGACACTTTTTGCTTGATTATTTCTATCAGCATGTCTATGTCACTTGTTGATTTTATACTATACTTTCTTTTCAATTTTCTAAGTTTAGTTTGTTTAACATGTTCACCTACTTTATAGTTTGTTAAAATTTCTATGTCAGATCGGAGAAGGTTTATTTGGCGATTGATGTTCTCTTGCCAAGTAGATTTCTTGTGGGAATTCCTTTGTTTTTTCATCTTCACTCAACATAAGTGAGTGGTGACTTTAGCCGATGCATAATAGAGATGATTTAAATCAGTAATGTTTAGTTTGTTTGTGATGATAATGTTTTTGAGAATTATGTTAGTCTTGTGTATTATCTTTTGGTTCTGTTTGGAGTTCTGGATCTTAGGGAGGGTGTCTCGTTGCCCCATGTCAGATTCTTTCATTTTCATCCATTCGATCATAATTTCATCCTTCAAGTTGGCAAGTTCATTCTCATTCATTTCTTTATCATTTACGATCTCATTATTTTCATTTGGAGTTTCATCTTGAGCCTGCACTCCCTCCACTTTTTCGATCCTTTCTTTAATTTGTTCTGTTGCCAGTGATTCCGCCCCAACCCTGGGATTCGAAGTGTTACAATTTACCTTGTTTTCACTGACACATGTTTCATTTTCCCTTCGTTGACTTTGTGCTAATAGCTTGATCTGATCAATTTCTATATCAGTTAGTAACTTTTTTTTTACAATATTTCTTCGTATATTGGCTAGTTTGTTACTGTCAATATAGCCTCTGTTTTCGGGATGTTTCTTTTTCCAGTTGATATATGTCTGTTCTGTATTCGGTGTATTTGATGGGTAGTACATGGCAGTGTAGAAAGTCTCAAGGACTTCTTTATTATCTTCCCTTGACTATTTTTCTCTCTTTTTCTTTGGATTTCTAGGTGGTGAGAATGGAGGGCCAACAGTAGGAGTATTCCGGTTATGGGAGGTTCCAGCTCCGAAGTGATGGGAAGGTTTGAACCATTAGCTGATTTTTCGACCCCAGTCTGGTTCCTCTCTGAGAGACGCGGCCCTTTTTTACCCGGGTGACGGCCGATCCGGTATGAGATTTTATCATTAGACATTTACTTTATTTTGTCGCGTTTTATCCTTATCCGCCAAGGGGTAATCATTTCGTGTTACCACTTCTAGAATGAGTGTCAACCAAGACTAGTGGGGTCGTTCTCCCCTAGAGACACGGCTATTCCCCGCCGGCCGCCATCCCGGTATTTCTTGGTCACGGGGTTTTCTTTTTTGTTGTTTTTTTAAATTGTTATTATCATGAGTGGTTCCTTAATGTGAGCATTGCGTGGCTTAAGAATGAAATTATTAATAATAATAATTGTCTCCACTCCAGGCACAAGGCCAGCAATCACCCAGTGCATTACAATAATATAATATACTTTTTGCTGAAGTTGCCTGTTATTGTTGTTGGCTATGTCGGTGGTGGTGCTGGGGCTTTTTATATTGTTGGTGAGGAAAGGGGGAGCCAGCAGTGCCAAAGTTGTTGAGGTTTGGCCGGTGGCCAGGTCATATGTCAATCTATTTATATCTTTTGCTAGCCCCTCCCTTGTCTAGTGATACCGCCACCTTCCCCTATAGGCTAGCTAACTTGAGGAGAGGGGTGCTCTCCCTGGGTGCCCTAGAAGCGCAGGGTGGTTCAGGATTGGTGGGGTACCCGAGTCACCCCAGGTTCGTCCACCCCCTATCGGGGAATTTATTTTGTTATATTTATGCATAGTTTATTTTATATTCTTACATCTTCATTGTTAAATTAGTCTTGCCATTGTGCACTTTTACTCGACCTTATTGTAAACCCCCACTGTCCCTGTCTTTGTATTGTCCCCTACATGTCGGCCCTTGTGGCTAATAAATGAAATTATTATTATTATTATTATTATTATTATTATTATTATTATTATTATTGGCGATCTACGTAGTAAATCGTATTATCGTGAGCTCCGCAAATGTTTGTTATTTTCAGTTGTTAATTTTTATTGTTAACTGTATATAAGTTCACATACATTGTTTTCTGAAAAGGACGCTCAAAAAGATTGGGGCCTTGAGCCCAAAATTTAAACTTTTATAATTATCAAACAAACATTTTTCTTTGAAAAAAATCATGGACGACTCAGAGTCACACCTTCCTCACAAACTAACACCTCACACCGACACCACCATTGTAAATATTACTACGTTTGCCAACACTAAAAATATAAGCAGTAGCAATATTTTAAATTTGTCTCATGCAGACATTCATTTCCCGCCATTACCAATGACTGCAGTTGTTGAAGCCCCCCCCCCCCCCACCACCACAGCGACAACAGAAACAAAATAAATAAATAAATTATCACGTGACATCGAAATGAATTCACCCAAAATGAACTCTTCCACACCGAACACCACTGACGCCACCACCACCACAACTGAAACTAAAATTAACAATAACAAAAATAACGATAACAACAACAGCAACAACAACAATGAGAATAAGAAAACCACCGTCTTTTGCCAGAGTAGCAAAAAAGTGCGAAGCAATCCAGGTAACTCAGGAGGAATTAGAAGAAGCCAAAAGAATGGTAAAGAAAGATGGGTACAGGCTCAGCCCTCCCCCCACCTAATAAAATAGAGCATCGGCGCCTATACACCGTCTCTTATCGGACGATTAACATAAAATCGCGCCGAGTGGAACGGGCATCCGAGTCCCAAATCCAAAAAGCTTTGGGACATTTGTGGGCAAAAAACCCCCACATCAGACGTGGGCAGAAATATGGAACCGTGGACGTATTCTTTGGAACACCACAGGAGGCCAGAGAACACTCCATGGCCCCATTAAGAAGTGACGACTTCACACTCGTCCCAAGCTATTGTGGCAGGAGACTCGTGAAGATCAGGGTGACCCACGTTCCACCGGCCATCGAAATTCCCTGGCTAATGGCTGCCGTCCTCGCCGGCATCGAGGCCAACACCAAGATAATCGAAATAGCGAAAGACAAGCAGGAGAACTGGTCCGGATCTGGGATAGAGCTTCTGATCCAAGCGAACCAAAAAGCATTGAGGAGATCCGAGAGGTAATAGACGTCACTTTCGGCAGCCACCTCACCGTAATCGTCGAGGGCAGAAGGCCTAGGTGAGTCATTTGTGGTGAAGGAACCCACCTAAGGTCTTTCTGCCCTCAGGCTAAAAGTTTGAGGCCACCTCTCTTACCAACCCCAGTGACTCAACCATCAACACCACCACCAGCAGAAATGGCAGCAACAACTGTAGCAGCAACAACAGAAGCAATTGTAACAGCAACAACTCCAGCAACAGTAGCAAAACCAGCACCACCACCACCCAACGCGCCAGAACTAGCACCAGCACCTACACCATCCACTACGCCTCAACCAAAACCAACGCCTGTGGAGGATTTTCCACTCCCCGACCTATCGCAACTGGAGGCAGATTGTGACGACGAGGAGTTGGAAACGGTATCAGTAAAAAAGAAAAAAAGAAAAAGAAACCAAAAAAGAAAAAATTCTCTTCCTTCCCCCTCCAAAAACAAAAACGTTAGGACAGCTATGCCACCATCCACACCAGCATCGCCGACCCCATCACCACAAACACCAACATCATCACCATCATTAACCCCAACACCACCATCAGCAACACCACAAAAGTCACCAAAAAGCGAAACAGAAACAAACCCACAACAAAACAAAACAACCATAACGATACACACTACACAGCAATAAATTTGAACAACAACCAATTATTACACTAAATCCAACACAACACCAGCATCACAGAAAAAGACTACACAACAATCCAAAAGTTCACACCACCTCCACACATACAAATCACTCGCATCACACAGAAAACGTACACGACACTAAAACAAAAATTCCCCAAAGACGTCGGAGACTTCCGACAAGCACTCTCCAGGAGGATTTATAAGGACATCCTTCCGGAGGAGGCCAGAAGCAGTCAAAAGGATGGAGAAACCATCCTTCCTCTACGAGAAGTAAGGTAAGTGGTCTTTCCCATCTTTTCCACTCCATTTCAACATGACCTCACTCAGAATAGGCAGCATAAATACGCGTGACTTGGGGTCGTCGTGGAAGCAGGGAAACCTGCTCAACGACCTCAGGTCACTAAACATAGATGTAGTGGCCATCAGCGAGACCAGAATCTCCGAAGCACGGGCCTTCGCACCGATCTTCGGCGGCTACGATGTGTACGCATCTCCCAGCCGTCCTGGATCCGGTGGAGGAGTTGCTGTGCTTTTTCGGAGAGGTTTGGATCTCGCCATACGGGCCATCTTCCTGGACCCAGGGGGTAAGCTGGTGGTGCTGGACGTGACCAGCGGAGACGGGCAAGCTTTCAGGCTAGTGGCCGTCTATGCCCCGACAGGAGCAGGGTGGCCTGATTTCTTCCGGCGTCTGGAGACCTTTCTTGGAACGTCCCGCTCTTTAGTGTTAGTGGGCGACTGGAACGGGATCTTAGATGCACGCTGGGACTGTGTGGGATTAGCGGATAGGGGTGGAGGGTGCAAGAGCCTCACCAACCTGCTCAGGCCTTTTGAACTGTCTGACAGGTACCGATTGGATTTCCCGAATGTGCCAATGTGGACTTGGACAAACCGCATAGGGTCATCCAGATCATATCTAGATAGAGTATTTTGTAGGGAAATAGATAGGTCTAGCATAGGCTGTCCACAATTCAAGATAGTCAGCTACACGGACCACAAATTCGTGACCTGTGTGCTTGACTTAGATAGGCTTCATAGACGAGGACCCGGCTACTGGAAGCTAAACGCGTCCTTACCAGCGCGCAAGGCCTACAGAGACCGGATTAGCGAACTAGTTAAGCGGGCGTTGACGGGGGCCATCGTCAACAACAAGTGGTGGTTTGCTCTGAAAAGAGCAATTAGAATAGAGTCCATTAGGTTTAGTAAGACTTTAGCAATAGAGAAAAATAGAGCAGAGGGAGAATTAGTTAGAAAATTAGACGAGGCGCTTAGCAAAGGCATTGCGACCGACGTGCTTGCGGCGAAATTGGCCCTTGACCAATTCTTCAATGCAAAGCACGAAGGCTGCGTTGTCAGAGCAAGGGTGCGTGCTCTCAGACACGAGGGGACGAAAGCCGTTCAATGGGCCCGAGTGGCGGAGGCGCGTCGTGGCAACAAAGACACGAACCGGTCTTTGGTGGACCACGACGGGCGCATGCTACTCGATCCCGGGCAAATGTGTGAAGCTTTTCAGCGACACTTCGCTCAGCTGTTCGGGGGCAGCGGTGGGCCGGGTAGAGGGATGGACTTTAGTGTCTACCTCGACGGACTGCCGCGGCTCTCGGCCACTGAGGCGAAGTGTTGCGAAAAGCCGATAACAGCCGCTGAAGTAAGGGAGGCAATGACTGGCTGCACAAGGGGTAAATCGCCTGGTTTGGATGGTCTGCCCTATGAACTTTACGTACAGATGCCAGACTTGTTCGGAGGCCTCTTGGCGGACGTCTACTGCAACTGGCAACAGAACGGGAGAATTCCCAGTTCTGTGAGCCGAGGAGCGGTGGCACTGCTGAGAAAGGATCCGAACAAGGGGGATAACATAGACAATTTCCGGCCCATAACTCTGCTAAACACAGAGTTTAAGATTTTGGCCAAGGTGCTAGCAAAGAGGTTGGCGCTTGTCGTTGGTGGTCTGGTGGGAGAGGCGCAGACATGCGCCATTCCCGACAGATCCATCCACGACAACCTCCACCTCATGCGATACATCGTAGAGAGGGTAGCTAGGGAACCTGGCACGGGTGGGTCCTTGATCAATTTAGATCAGTCGAAAGCTTTCGATAGGGTCGACCATCGTTACCTAGCGGCAGTCCTGAGGGCGGCTGGCTTTGGGCCCGTCTTCAGAGGCTGGATCGCTGCCATGCACAGTGACATCTGCTCTGTGGTGAGAGTGGACGGTCACCTGTCGGAACCGTTCAACATCATGCGCTCGGTCCGCCAAGGATGTCCCCTCTCGTCCCTCTTGTACGTATTGACGCTCGAGCCATTACTGCACAAACTGGAGACGTTGAGGGGAGTCCCGCGCGAACTAGGATGCGGAAGATCCGTGTCAGCATATGCGGACGATGTCACCGTAGTGGTGTCGAACGCCAAACACATCGAGGCGATCGGCACTACACTAAGAGAATACGAAGCGGTGACAGGAGCAATGATCAACCAGGAAAAGTCAGTGGGCCTGCAGCTCGGCACCTGGAGAGGCAGGTCCATGCCGTCCAACAGCGTCGTCGGGCGCTGGACGGACGGACCGGTTAAATTGCTAGGGGTCTGGTTCGGTCCGGACCTCCAGACGGACAAAAACTGGGACGAGGTGACGAGCAGGGTGGCTTCTCTCACCCAGAAATGGGCGGAGAGGAAGCTATCCTTGAAAGGTCGAGCGGAGGTGGCTAACGCGTACATCGCGTCTGTCATCTGCTACCGCCTAACCGTCGTACCTTGTCCTAAGCCTCGCCTGACTGCGCTGGAGCGTTTGCTCTTTCGCTTTTTGTGGAAGGGACGTGCTCCGATGGTCAGGCGGTCCATCTGTTGTCAACACCCGCTACGTGGAGGGCTGGGCATGCCGTGGCTGATGATGCGCAGGCACGCGCTCAGGCTACGACATCTCCACCTCTTCCTCGACGGTGATCAGGTGTGGTCGCCGTTTGCTAGACGCGTTTTTCCCCAGCTCGTTTCCTTGACGGAGCTGCAGTCCTGGGTCAAGCGAAGACCGAGAGGGAGCGCCTGGAGACTGGAATGTCTTCAGGCGCTCACAGCCCTCGACCAATCGGGCAATGTGATCGGTGGAAACTCCACCTCGGCGTTCTATAGAGGATTAGTGGAGGGGAAGAGCGACGACGTACTTGGGGAAACTCTAGGCGTCGACGAAAATCAACTAGCCAATCTCTTCGGAAGAACTTTCGGGCCGGGGCCTATGGACAACTTCCAGAAATGTCTGGCCTGGCAGTGCTACCGAGGAGCCTTGCCAGTTCGGGATAAACTCTACAGGCATGGAGGTGCCGTCAGCCGGGCATGTCCGAGATGCGCGCAGGGCGACGAAACCGTCCTGCACGCACTCGTCCAGTGTCCGAAAATTGCTGACTTGTGGGTTTATGTCGAACACCTGCTGTCGCGTTTAGGACGGATCCAGCTATCATCTGAGTCTATCGTGAGGATTGCCCCGCCCTCCTCCTTTAGCCGGGAAGGGCAGGCAGTTTTTATCTGTCTGGTGGCCATGGCGAAAGAGATAATATGGTGGACACGTTTGAAAGGGCTGAAGACGAGCACTTACCTCTTCGGTGATGCTCTGATTGACTTTTTCAAATTTCATTTGAAAAGGAAAATCAGAGTAGAGAAGGAAGTGCTCTCTTCCCAGCATTTTGTTGAAAGATGGGTGAGAGAAGCAAGAATGGCCCGAGTGAATGGGCCGACTCTGAGTATATATCTGTAAACTAAAGGTGGAAAACTGGGAGAGGGCACTTGCCTTGGTGGTCAGGGTCATTGTGGCTTTTTACTGGGCTTTCTCCACAAATGTCCCTCCGAAGTATCCCCCCTATTGGGGAATTTTTCATTGTTATTTTCATTGTTATTTTTGTTACATCCTCTGTTTTTGTTTTTTTTACACGCAGAAATGCCCATTTGTACCGTCCTGCATTGTCCTGCACTGTCCTTAATGTCTACTTTATGTAAACCCTTGTGGTTAATAAAGAAATCATTATTATTGTTATTGTTATTATTATTATTATTATTATTATTATTATTATTATTATAGGGCAGTGGATTGGCAGTATCGGTAAAACGTCGGACAACATACTTTGCGGTATATAGTTACGTCCTTTTACGTTCTGAGTTCAAATCAGCCGAAGTTAGCTTTACCTATCATCCTTACGGGTTTGATAAAATAAAATACCAGTAATGTACAGATGTTAATTTAATCGACTTTCCCTCACCCCCAAATTGTTGGCCTTGTGCCTAAATCAGAAATCAATATTATTATATTTGCCCCGTGCTTGTTTCTGACATCTATCATTTTGCCTCCCATAAGTTTCTTGTTTCCATTTTTTAAATCATACATATTCATGCAGTTTGTCTTATATTGCTAATAAGATTTCCGACATTGTACTGCGAAGGAAACCTCCTTATTTGGAACAATTTGGGGCAGAATTTCTGAAAAATAATTTCGGTTGTTGTTGCGGGTAGAACTGTTCAGGGTGGAACATGTCTGCATCTCCTTAATTAATCCACAACGTCATCATATTTTCACACCCACTCCCTAACTGCAATTATCACCATGGTATTAAGCAGCGACAAAATCAACGACGACGACGATAAATCGCAGGTAGCCAGTTTTTATGCTCTTAAATCTGCTATCAAGACCACCGCGAACAACATCACAACAGGTAAAAGTGACAACAACAATGACGGCCTAAACACTCCCACCACAACCGCTAGAATGTATATTACCCCCCCCCCCCCCCAAAAAAAAAATACCATCTCGACCATCATTTTCTCTCCCTGCACTACTAAGGTTTTAAGATAGAACTGAGAATAGTGCCAGCAACTACAGCAACATACAACTGCATAAGGCAATTCTTGTGCAAGTGCTGCAAGAAAACCTGAAAATATTAGTTTAGAGGAGGAAGAATTGAACAAGGATAGGCTATAATTGTGAAGCAAAGGGGGACGGAAGGTAAGTTTAAGTATTCCATCTGATGTGGTAGGAAACACACAACAATGCACGCTTATTTACCGATGTACCAGCGCAAAATAGCGTCGGGTAGTAAGGACAAGTAAGGTTTAAATTGAAAATCTCTAGTGTGTGAGAGATCACAAAACCTACCACACCCGAGGTAAAAAATATGGCACGGTGGAAGATTTGAGACATATGTAGAGGTAGTCAATATCAGCTCTGATGAATGAAACATTAATCTTAGTCCCTCTTATCGCGTAAGCCCCTAGCGATACTGTGAGTCATCTAAATGCTGCTGAAAATAACCAACCGTTGCTGATTTGCACCGACGGGCTTAACTGATATGGAGGTGGAAACAACAACTCTAAAGTTATTCAAAATAAGGGTAGAGGACGGGTCAGAGATCGGATGTAATTAATAATTCTTTCTAACATTGGTACAAAGCCAGTAATTTTTTTGTGGGAGCGGAGGAATTGGATGATACTTTGTTTTTAGCGACCACGGGAAGATGAAAAGTAAAGTTGACATCAACGGGATTTGAGCTTAGAATGGCGTGACTAAATACCGCAAAATATTTAGTGCGATGATCAACCGATACTGCCAATTCACTACGCTTGTTTCTAATTAATGTACAAGGCCATCAATTTTGGGGCAGAAAAAGATCGATTAAACAACACCAGTACTTGAGGATAATTTATTTTATCGAGCCTATAAAGATGAAAGGCAAAGTTGACTTCGGTGGGATTCGATTTCTGAACGTAAAAGGCTGTAACCAAATATCGAATGGTAATTTGTTCCTCGTTCACATGACTTTGCTAAACCCCGAATGGAACTAATTATACAAACCAACCAAGATCGACTTTCCGGGCGGCAACCTTCTCTCAGTGACAGTAGATTACAGAAGACGAATGTGCTATAGATGTGGTGCTGTTACTCTCTTAAACTCTTTCACCCCACAGCTAATCAAGGGGAGGCTCTTGATAGCATACCTTTGCCAATTCCGCAGATACAAAGGCCATATCTCTAACAGAGGGCATCCACATCAGCAGATGTAGCACAAAGACTGCTGTCACAACAGCCAATGAGGCCCAAAATGCAATAACAGCTGCATCATTATCAGTAGCATCAATACCAGCGATACCGAAATAAACAGCTCCAACACGAGCAAAAGAAACAATATCATTAAAAAAAACCTAAACGCGACACAACACCCCAGGACATGACCCTCTCCCTTTTGGTTCACTCGACAATGTCATGTGGCTAGGGAGACTACCTGGAATAGTGGAAATGTATCCCTAAAAGAAGGAATAGAACGAAAAGAAAAGACTGTGTTCTCGTAGTTAAAGCATACACTCTAAGACAAGAAAGAACGAGAGCCATTCCATGGGCTTGAATGACAAGCACAGCGTTGTAGCAAACTCACAATTCAGTCATTGGCAAACCATACTAATCGATTTGAAGTAGATATATGCAGCTTTGCAGCAGTACTTTGTTCAACACTTCTGAACGAATGATTTATAATATCGCAGGATGGACGTCTCTGCCCACCATGAGGACCTGCCGCAAACCTCGCCAACGGGGAGTTTTGTGAAAAGCCAATAACATCTACTAAAATACGAGAGGCGATGGCTGGTTGCACGACGGGAAAATCATCAGGTGTTTATGGTTTGCTTTACGTACTTTAGGCTTATATAGCAGAGATGTTCGGAGCCCACTTGGCAGATGTCTATTGCAACTGACAACATAACTGGAGCGTCCCTAGTTATGTGAACCAAGGAGCGGTGGAGCTGCTGAAAAGGACTATTTTGATAATTTCCAGTTCATAATATATAATGTATGGTAGTTGAGTAGGAATGTAGGGTGTTCTGACTCAACTTAACTACTGGGTTCCTACCTGTGCGTGTGTGGGTAACCTTGAATATTTTATTTCTTACAGCACATCTTGTGTTAATTACCATTTGGTTTATAATAATTTTATACTTATTTCAATTTTTATCAAATTAATCGGTCTATTATACCTACCCTCGTGTTTATATAACTGTCCAGGACCATATGCATTGTAACACCTATATTTATGCTATTTACCATATTTCTACGGTGACTAATATAGATATTACAATTACTACTACTACTAGTAAAAAGTTGTCAAGGCACCGTTTTTGTGATTGCTGTCAGCTAGGAAAAGTTTAGATTATTTTACATTTTAAAGTTTGCGAAAATTCTTTCTTCACTTGGATTAACACAAAAATGGATATTTCCCAAGTGTGGGGTTTTTTCTTACGAAAATAAACAAAAAAGGTCTGTGTTTCCAGTATTTTTCGGAGATTTTGTATGAAGTAACTTCCATAACAACAAAATGCAGATAAAGAAATCACTGAAAAACATCAACTACAACAAAATAAACGAAATAAACAGTTTTCTTTTGTCACAAGATGACACATGATGGATTTCCGAGGCACGGGTTTTTTCCGGGTACCTTCATAAACAGATAGAGAGAGAGAGAGAGAGAGAGAGAGAGAGAGAGAGAGAGAGAGAGAGAGAGAGAGAGACAAGGAGAGAGAGAGATGAGGAGACAGAGAAGGAAAATGGAAGAGAGAGAGAAAGAGAGAGAAAGAAAGAGACAGAAGAGAGAGAGAGAGAGAGAGAGAGAGAGAGAGAGAGAGAGAGAGAGAGAGAGAGAGAGAGAGAGAGAGATGGTGGTGTTGTTGAAGGAAATTACACACGCACACACACACACACACACACACATATACATATATATATGGGCCTTCCAATTTCATTTTACATCAAATACATATCTGTGTATATTTTAATTATTTGAAAATTATTTTTAAGTGAACATAATTTAAAAAAAAAAAAATCTAGTTAGCTATAATAACAGCTGCACACACAATATTGATCGTGTAAAAATTTTGATCCTACGTAGTTTGTGTTCATCTTTCAGCTTCACTAGAAACATTGAATGTGCGTGAGTTGATATATAATTGTTTCTACTTTAGGCACAAGGCCAGCAATTACTTTACTGAATGCTGGAAATGTATACCAAGAAAGATGCTATTTATCCTGAGCATGAATCAGAAATAAAACAATATTTATGTCTGCCAAAATAAGGATGAATGAAATAGATCTCCGTTCGTTTCGACGGTGAGTGTTTAAGTTTTGTCTACCAACGTAAACATGACTGAGTATTCCACAGACTCGAAGGATTTTAACAAATTTCTCAGGAAATTTAACGAGACAGTGTTGGATAAAGCTGATCTTTGAGTAACATATATAGTCCACCTGGCGGGTTTCCAGCCAGATTCCGTCTACTCAATTTCACTAAAATGTTTCGGTCAAATGAAATTAGTCCAAAATAGACATTTTAAACGCCCGACTATATTGTGTCTAAACAATTGGATACGAGGGTTTTCACATCAGTAGCAAGTAGCATTGGCCTATGAAGAACATTAAATGATTGGTGGAGATGAATTAAATAAGTTTTTATGCATATTTTTAATCCTGTATATATGTTTGCATGGTAGTCTTATTGGTATTATTATTTGTTATCCCCTTGCCTTGTGCCAAAAAGTAGAAACAATTATTTGTTATCCCAAGGCGGTGGATTGGTAGTATCGGTAGAGGGTCGGATGCCATGCTTTGAAGCATAGAGTTACCTCCCTGTATGATCTGAGTTCAAATCCCGCCGAGGTTAACTTTGCCTTTCATCTTTACGGGGTCGATAAAATAAAGTACCAGTAATGCACTGGTTAATTGCTGGCCTTGTTCCAAAAGTAGAAACAATTATTTGTTATCCCAATGGCGTAGGTGAATTAGTAGTATCGGTCGGACACCATGCGTTCTAGCATAGTTACGTCCCCTTGCATTCTGAGTTCAAATCCCGTCGAGGTTAACTTTACCTTTCATTCTTACGGGATCGATAAACTAAAGTACCAGTAATGCACTGGGTAATTGCTGGCCTTGTGCCAAAAGTAGAAACAATTATTATTTGTTATCTTAAAGTAACTCAAAAATAGCTGAAAGTTTCGATTGTCATGCCATCTTGGTAGCAGTAATCTGAACAGACCCGTACCTCATTGCCAAATTATTTTCAAAAATGAACATAGACTTAATTAAAATGAAAGACATGTAGCTTACATTTGCACAAGAGAAAACAGAAATACAGAAGTGTTGAACATAAAATAATGATTTCTACTATAATCACAAGTATAATAACAGTATAAACAGTACGACCAGCTACGACAACATTGATAAAATAACAAAACAAAGTGACATATCAAAGCAAAGTGACATATCCTTTGAGGCGTTATAGACGAGAGTTGTTGCGAAAGACAGTGCTTCCGCATCCGAGGAAATAATTGTTTCTACTTTTGGCACAAGGCCATCAATTACCCAGTACATTACTGGTACTTTATTTTATCGACCCCGTAAGGATGAAAGGCAAAGTTAACCTCGGCAGGATTTGAACTCAGACCGCAAAGGGACGTAACTATGCTGGGAAGCATGGCGTCCGACCCTCTACCGATACTGCCAATCCACCCCCGAGGAAATAATGCAGATAGATTACAACACTGCTATGACAGGATCTCTTCTAGCTATTGCACATTCTCAAAATAGCAGTGACTGCATCACAAAGACTTCAGGGCCAGAACTAGCTTCAATCTTCAACGACTACTAATATTCCACAAAACACAGTAAAACCCACAATGAAATGTTGCTTTTATATGATCTGATAGTTGTGCTGTTACACTTATTTCAAAACACGCCATGCGACTGGTTGGTATGAAATTACTTCCAAACGCACTTCAAACTTTGTCTCACAGACGTGCTGTCTCCTGATTTTTTCCTATCGATACTACACTAGCTTATGGTCCCCAGAGCTGACTGGGCTTCTGTCACGTCCACATGTCGACTCATTTGAAAGTCCTTCCTTCATCCATATTGTATTCTCCTAGGACCCGCAATAAACATTAAACATTGTTTTTCATTCGTCTCTAGAATGCTATTCATATAGACTTCCTTCCCATCTCATGCAGTCATTAACTTGCGACTATTGGACACCGGTCACTAGGTGTCTCTGCAGTTCATGGGCACAGCTCATTCATTGAGACATAACCGATAAAATAAAATAAAAAGTATTACATCCACAAGTTCCCATAGATAATGTGGCGCATCTTTCATCACATTGCAAGATATACAATAATAAAAAAAAACGTCAGTAATCTAAACTAATATATCCAGATGAATGTTTTGGAACCTTGAAAATCCCATACGGCTCTCTTATACAAGAAAATAAATTATCATAAATGTGGTTCATATTATAGATGTCGGAAACGGTTTCCTGATTTGATAACTAAATTTATTAGCTAGCAATAACTCGTAGCTGAGATTGCGGCACAGAATGTTCACGATGAAGATAAACATTTCAAAGTACTGACATATTTATGATTATTAGAATAGAATAAAATAAAAATCGCATAGTTATTGCCACTGAGTATTTCTGGCTGTGAGGATAATTAAAAAAGTAAATATTGAAAAGGAGAAATTGTGGTTAGAGAAACCATTAAATGAATTTTTATGAGAAGTCTAAATAGAAACGCACGCAAT
>OZ024740.1:376968175-377043175 GCA_964016885.1 Eledone cirrhosa | reverse complement strand
CCTTTTATTCATATCACGCGATGACTCCCACAATCACCGAAATGATTTAAATAATTGTTTCTACTTTTGGCACAAGGCCAGCAATTATCCAGTACATTACTGGTACTTTATTTTATCGACCCCCATAAGGATGAAAGGCAAAGTTAACCTCGGAGGGATTTGAACTAGAATTGGAAGGGCCGTAACTCTATGCGTCAAAGCATGGTGTCCGAGCCTCGACCGATACTGCCAATCCACCGTAAATAATATTAGTCATTGTGCTAATGCGCCTGTTCCCAGCTACTTAGTTTTTTTCTAACTAGATTTGTTTTATTTCCACTTCAGAAAACATGCTAACATTAAATTATTAGAATTTCACCTGGTGGTGTTAGCTGCTAGTGTGTTATTCATAGCTATGTCTTTCTAAATGTATATTTATAAACATACCGTATTTGTTTACAAATACCAAATTCAAATACACATTAAATTATTGCTTTTCGCAAAGATGATGTGTTACTGATGTATTTTATAAACATATTCTAAGTTTCCTCACCCATCCATATACTTTGGGATTCTCTCATTAATACTTCGGCAAGTTTGGTCTGTAAGATTCGCTGAGGAGTTCTAATAAAACCGAAACCGTTTGGAAGAATTCTCCCGTATTTACTAAAATGATGAAATATTTTAAATTATTTTGTATTTCTCATTAGATTTTCGATTCCATACTCGGTTATATAAACTGTCCATAAATACAATGAAACATTAGTCAACAGTCTATATATTTTTTTAATTTCATCAACTATATTGTAAAAATGCATCTTTATCAGTGAAGCAATATTCTTACTCAAAATTGGTAAGTTGACAGAACTGATTTAAGACCGGACATCTTACAAATATCTTGCCTCTATGACAAACGATCATGGAACAAACAGTTACCTGAATGCAGATTCAAATAATGCTTGAAAGAATTCCAACTAGTTTACGCGTGTATTATCTTTGAAATTATTAATATTTTAGCTTCACAAACTCGATTCCGTATAATATGTAACCTTTGTAACTGTTTAGAAAGAAATCATCAGTCTTCTCCCTTTACCTTCTGAATTCTCAGACAATAGGTGTATAATACTGGTTGTTGAACTTTGCCTCTCATTCCCCCAGGGAAAGATAAAACAATGGTGAAAAGCTGTGTTTAAACTACTCCTATAAAATTTATAGTATTGATCAATTGTCAGAAATTTATATTCTTCGATATAACATACTACATGTAAATAATATAAATATATTTAACTAGAAGGTGGAGTCCATTTTCACGGTTTCGAATTAATTATCTGCAACCCTGACTAGTATTTATCTAACACATTCATATTCATTCACAAATTATATATATTCTCGGCACAGTTCAACTAAACGAAAAAAAAAAAAAAAAATAGGGTCATAGGTAAATAGACAGCCCAAATGTTATAATCCAAATGATATTTATTGAAATTCTGGTCATACTGTACGAAACGTGGCCGATCCAGAAAATAGTAGTAGTAGTAGGAAGAAGAAGAAAATCAACTCCAGTACTCGACTGGTATTTTATTACACCGTCCTCGAAAGCATGAGAGGTAAAGTTGACTTTGGCATCACTTGAATTCAAATTGCGGGGTGCTGGGACAAACACCACAAGGCATTATAATCAACATCTTCTTGCTCTTGCTCGATGAGACTGAGGTTATCTTAGGTCAATAATTCAGAGGCATCATCATGCGTAGAGCGGACCAGGTCCACCAGTATCTTCCATCGCTGGCAGTCCCATGGCAGCCCCTCTGCATCCTCCAAGGTGACGTCGAGCCTCTAAAGATCTTCCTTGATGAGATCCAGCCATCTGGTGCCGGGCCTGCCGTGGAGCCTTTTCCACAAATATATAAAATATAAGCTTCATATTTTCAATTATTCAATCTTAGAAAATCGGAATGAATTCCGAAATATTTTTGAAATGGTAAACGTAACACGACAGAAAATACTTAACCCGCACTCAACAAAAAGAACAACTATAAATAAAAATAAAGATTGGTTGAGCGGCGCCTTGTGGCATTTAGTTGCCTTAGTAAGTATCAGTCTGTATTGAAGTTGATTTAGTAAACCTAACGGATACATTCGTGCATAGGATGTCATATCAGTTGAGCGTTTTGTGCCATTTATTTGGGATATATACACATATATATATATTTAATATCGTAGGCGGTTGGTCTGTTCTCACTTTCTGCGTCTTGAGTTCAAATCCAACAGCTTATCCTTTCGGGGGCGATACAAATTCCGACCCAGTGCTGGTGCAGCCCTCTCTCCTCCAGTGGCTACATTATTGATGTTCCGGTGGATTCAGAGAGAGAGAGAGACGAGATGATGTCTACGTCTGCTCTCGACTACATCGGCTCCGAAAAGCCCCAGCGAAAGCATGGTGCATGCTACCAAATAAATTACTTGTGAGTGACGGCCGTAATATTGAACTTCTCTCTCTCTCTCTCCTTCTCCCCCCCCCCATTCTCTCTAAGTATATATATATATATATATGTGTATACATATAGACATAAATAGATTAGTATAACATACAGAGTTTTATGATGTAAGGGAAAGCATCTTACTATCAGAGAAGATAACTGGAAGTTATTTCCCTTAGACTTTTTACATTAAGCACGGTAAAAAATTATTTCTTTATGCGTCGCTCAATATGAATTCCATTACCATCATCAGAATTAATTCTGATAAATAAGATTACTATTTCTTTCCTGTTATACGTTGCGCCGTTGTATAACACGTAGCTTTATTTTGGAGAAAATGTTTTGTGAAAATAATTATAGCAGTATTTAGAAGATTTTTATATAAAAAGATTTTAAAATAAAAATATGTATTGTTTGAGAGACAAAAGAGCCGAACAAATTATTTTCCAATGTGTTCAACAGAAGTCATAGTATTTATACACATGCTTTCGTCCAGGTCTATTACCTATATTTCATTTGTTCATTTTACAAACTATAGTAATGTCATAATTGTATATTTTAGAAGAAAAAAATATCAATAACAGTATCAATTAGGTAAGAAACTAAATTTCGCATATCCGTTTATAGAAACAGCTATATTCATACAAGCGTTAACGATTCAATGAAAATGTCTTGCAATATTTAGCCATTATCGTTACATTTTGAGTTCCAATCCACTCATGGTCTACTCTGCCTTTCACCCTTCTGAGTCGGTAAAATGATTAGTAGTTGAAGTACGGGAGACGATAGAATTGACTAGATCCTCCCACAAAAATTGCTTCATTGTGCTTAAATTAGAAACCTTTATTATCAATCCTTCAGTATATAGGGAGTAAAGAGATATTGATGATTTGGGCGGAAAAGTGCGTCTTATACACAAGTAAATATATGAGTTCACTAGTTCATAAAGAAAACAGAGATAAGAACGATTTCCAACTCACGCAAAAGAACACAATTCATGAAAGAAAATGTACAGTCGATTGAATCGACACCAATACATGACTGTTGCTTATTACATAGACTTCAGAAAGATGAAAGTGAAGTGGAACATATGATTTGAACTAAGAACGTATTGAGACGTAATTACTTACCGCCCGGAATGTTGTTAAACTATGCGTATTCTGTCATCCATCGTACAGGAGAGCCTCTTATATGTGGTGTGACCTGCTAGAAATAGCCGGATTAAAAAGCAACAACAAATAAAAACGACGTATTAAATAATTTATTTTTACATAGGTTATAGCTAACAAAAATCATAGAACTGGAATGGGATTATTCTGTGACTAGGTCATATGACTGTTGCTTATTACATAGACTTCAGAAAGATGAAAGTGAAGTGGAACATATGATTTGAACTAAGAACGTATTGAGACGTAATTACTTACCGCCCGGAATGTTGTTAAACTATGCGTATTCTGTCATCCATCGTACAGGAGAGCCTCTTATATGTGGTGTGACCTGCTAGAAATAGCCGGATTAAAAAGCAACAACAAATAAAAACGACGTATTAAATAATTTATTTTTACATAGGTTATAGCTAACAAAAATCATAGAACTGGAATGGGATTATTCTGTGACTAGGTCATATACCTGTGCAATCCAATCTAATTCGATTTAGACTTTTTTTTTTCTAAATGTAGGAGTCGTTTTTTATTTCAGTTTTGTTTATGGGTTTGTTTTAAACAGGTGTTCCAGCCTATGTCATAACACCTTTGCTAGCTCGCATTATGTCAACAGAGCATAACAATTTGCTCTACATTTTGCGTTGTGTAGTTCCATGTTGATTGAGGCTGGTTTGATTTTAGAAATATGGAAACTATGATTGCAAAGTAATATAACAGCTTCACACATACTAAACAATTTTGTCTAGGCACTTTTCGCAACGTTATACAACTGATGAATTTAAAAAAAGATGAAATTGAAATCAATTATGTGGGAAAGATAGTTGAGAAATGTGGTGCATGCAGGTGCATGCAGGTGGTTATATTCTTTAGGAGCTACCAAACAAATTCTCCGGTCAATTTCTATTGTGGTAAAGGACAGGTACTACTCTCATCTATTCCCCCATTGACGTCATAAAGTTAAAGAACTGTTAAATGAAACTACTAATCCCGATTGTTGGTCGAAGATAGACTGCTTTGATTATATATATTACTCTCACTTTGAAGCTTTCTGGTAACATAGTCATGCATAACGTTTTGCTGATAATCATGCAGCTTTTCATCCATGGATTCATTGCAGTATCATTGTGCAATTTCACTGTATGTGAGATTTTGGTTATCATGCAAGGAGTATTTCTCAAGGAACTTCTTCCCAGCTCTCATGAAGTCATCTGCCTCATGTAGTTAGACTTATTCTATAAAGGGGCTTTTACGATTGGTGGTTCGTAGATGTTATCAGAGGGATATGATGTGACACGCAAATGCTGTTTGGACTGATGTTAAGCCTCTGCCTCATTGTTTATGTTCACGTAGAAGCGGTCAATATCATTGTTGATGTGGACATTTCCAGTACCGGTTAGAACTTTTCGGATTTTAACATTAATGACTCGGATTTCATCTAGTGCCCAGTCAAGTAGTCCAAATGTTGGCGTCAGCACAGGTACAACAAACACATTGTAGGTAATTGATATATTGTGCGCAGAGAGTTCAGAAGAACATATATTTCTTATTCGGATGCTATATTCCTTGATTAGTCGCTCCTTGTTACAAACACCACCATAAGATATATTTCCATCTATCCCTAAGTGTCTGTAGCAGCCTTCTTTCGATACAGGTGAAACAGTCAGGCCATTGATAGAGATGTTGCTAAATTGACTTGTAGTTTTTCCTCGCTTTACAATCATATAGGAACATTTATCCTGGTCAAATCCCATTCATATATCTTCCGAGAACGTCGTAAGCAGGTCCAGGGTTTTATTCATACCATTTATATTCTTAGAATATAGTTTCAAGTCATCCACAAAGAAACTATGTGTTAGGTTTGTGTTTCTGCCCTCTATTGAGCCAATTACAAAGGGTTTACTGAGAGTATAATATACCCCTGCTATATTAATTTTATTTGTGACACTATAATCCTCCTTCTCTGCAGCATAGTGACCCAAGAAGATAGCTTCCCTATGTCTCTGATAATGGTATCTGGGACTTTAGCAAGTCGAAGGGCCCCTAACATCCAAGTGTGGGAAAGAGAATCGAATGCTTTCTTGTAGTTCGACCAGACTGTAGCTAAGTTCTTCCTATGTCACCGCACATCTGACATCGCGGTGTTGTTAATTAGAGGCTTCTCAACCCCACCACACAAAAAATAATATTTGTCTTTCCAGCTTCTTCTTCATTTATGATGATTTTCTTTATTGTTGGAGTGACCTGGAGGAATAGATTCAGGCCGCCTGTATACATTTTATTCAATATGTAGTGGCATGCAATTGATCGGTAGATTTTTGCAAATGGGTATCTTTGTTTTTAGGGACCAATATTATTTCTGCTAATGTCAACCAACTTTATGTATACACGCACGCATCTCCTTTCAGAGCCTGCTGATATGATACAGCCGATAGAAAGTCAGTTGTTCATACCAGTAGCTGACAATCAAATCCCTTCTGGTGCTTTCTTATCTTGAAATTTTCCTACCACAGGCTCTAGGGTATCATTATTGATGCTGCATGTATGTATGTATGTGTATATATATATATGTGTGTGTGTGTGTGTGTGTGTGTGTGTGTGTGTGTGTGTGTGTGTGTGTGTATGTATGTATGTATGTATGTATGTATGTATGTATGTATGTATGTATGTATGTATGTATGTATGTATGTATGTTCTTCTGGTTTTATAATTTCACAAATGTTTGCCAATAGAGAGAGAGTCGGTTTCTAACATAGTTACAAGACTCTCTCATTGGAATTTACACAACATCAACTTGGTAGATATGTATGCATATCTGCATGCATGCATGTGTAAGTATGGATGTTATTGTATGTGTAGATGTGTATGTTTTGTATCTGTACGTGCAGTTATGTATGTATGTATGTATGTATGTATGTATGTATGTATGTATGTATGTATGTATGTATGTATGTATGTATGTATGTATGTATGTATGTCTGCCTGAGGGATATTTCTTAAAACACCTTTCAAGGCATGGTAAAAGGACACTTTTTCTTCATCGACAGAATTCATAGTTGGAGCATACACACTCACCAGGGTCGCATATCTTCCTTTGTTCAGCGGAATTCTCATGGACATAAGAGGCTCACTAATCCCTACTGGGAATTCTTTTAATTTATTCACAAGAACAGTCTTAACAGCAAATCCTACCCCAGCCTCTCTTCTTGTTCCTTCATCTCTTCCTTTCCAGAAGAATGTATATTCCCCACAAAATTCTGTAAGATTACCATCTCCAGCTAACCTCGTCTCAGATAAAGCCACGATGTCAAGATCGTAACATCGAAGCTCCTTTGCAACAAGAGCGGTCCTTCGTTCAGGACGTTCCAAGGAATCCCTGTAAAGCAGCGTCCGTACGTTCTAGCAGCCAAGACTAAATGCCTTGTTTGACTCTATTACAATGGCCCGATGATGAGCGGGCCAAGGCTGTGATAACCTGGGGCCCCTGCCCTTATTGCCAATTATCTTTTTTGTTCCAGAACCTAAATTGCCAATTATCTCTTTTATATTGTTCTGGAACATCATTGAATTGGGGGGGAAAAAAAAAGTAATAATAATAGTAACAATAATAATGATAATGCTTTCTTTCTTTATTAACCACAAGGGTTTACATAAAGTAGACATTAAGGACAGTACAGGAAAATACAGGACGGTACGATATAGGACAGGACTGCATGTAAAAAAAACAAAAACAGAGGATGTAACAAAAAATAACAATGAAAAATTCCCCAATAGGGGAAGACTTCCGAAGGACATTTGTGGAGAAAGCCCATTAAAAGGCCACAGTGACCCTTACCACCAGGGCAAGTGCCCTCTCCCAGTTTTTCACCTTTAATTTACAGACAGATACACAGAGTAGGCCCATTCACTACGGCCATACTTGCTTCTCTCACCCATCTTTCAACAAAATGCTGGGAAGAGAGCACATCCCTCTCTACCCTGATTTTCCTTTTCAAATGAAATTTGAAAAAGTTAATCAGGGCATCACCGAAGAAGTAAGTGCTCGTCTTCAGCCCTTTCAAACGTGTCCACCATACTATCTCTTTCGCCATGGCCACCAGACAGATAAAAACTGCCTGCCCTTCCCGGCTAAAGGAAGAGGGCGGGGCAATCCTCACGATGGACTCAGCTCATAGCTGGATCCGTCCTACACGTGACAGCAAGTGTTCGACATAAACCCACAAGTCAGCAATGCTCGGACACTGGACAAGTGCGTGCAGGACGGTTTCGTCAACCTGCGCGCATCTCGGACATGCTCGGCTGACGGCACCTCCATGCCTGTAGAGTTTATCCCGAACTGGCAAAGCTCCTCGGTAGCACTGCCAGGCCAGGGATTTCTAGAAGTTGTCCATAGGCCCCGGCCCGAAAGTTCTTCCGAAGAGATTGGCTAGTTGATTTTCGTCGACGCCTAGAGTAAGTACGTCGTCGCTCTTCCCCTCCACTAATCCTCTATAGAACGCCAAGGTGGAGTTTCCACCGATCATATTGCCCGATTGGTCGAGGGCTGTGAGCGCCTGAAGATATTCCAGTCTCCAAGCGCTCCCTCACGGTCTTCGCTTGACCCAGGACTGCAGCTCCGACAAGGAGACGAGCTGGGGAAAGACGCGTCTAGCAAACGGCGACCACACCTGATCACCGTCGAGGAAGAGGTGGAGATGTCGTAGCCTGAGCGCGTGTCAGCGCATCATCAGCCACGGCATGCTAGCCCTCCACGTAGCGGGTGTTGACAGCAGATGGACCGCCTGACCATCGGAGCGCGTCCCTTCCACAAAAAGCGAAAGAGCAAACGCTCCAGCGCAGTCAGGGGGGGGGGGGGGGGCTTAGGACAACGTACGACGGTCAGGCGGTAGTAGATGACGGACGCGATGTACGCGTTAGCCACTCCCGCTCGACCTTTCAGGGATAGCTTCCTCTCGGCCCATTTCTGGGTGAGAGAAGCCACACTGCTCGTCACCTCGTCCCAGTTTTTGTCCGTCTGGAGGTCCGGACCGAACCAGACCCTTAGCAATTTAACCGGTCCATCCGCCCAGCGCCCGACGACGCTGTTGGGCGGCATGGACCTGCTCTCCAGGTGCCGAGCTGCAGGCCCACTGACTTTTCATGGTTGATCATTGCTACTGTCACCGCTTCGTATTCGCTTAGTGTAGTGCCCATCGCCTCGATGTGTTTGGCGCTCGACACCACTACGGTGACATCGTCCGCATATGCTGTCACGGATCTTCCGCATCCTAGTTCACGCGGGACCCCCCTCAACGTCTCCAGTTTGTGCAGTAATGGCTCGAGAGTCAATACCTACAAGAGGGACGAGAGGGGACATCCTTGGCGGACCGAGCGCATGATGTTGAACTGTTCCGAAAGGTGACCGTTCACTCTCACTACAGAGCAGATGTCGCTGTGAATGGCAGCGATCCAGCCTCTGAAGACGGGCCCAAAGCCAGCCGCCCTCAGGACTGCCGCTAGGTAACGATGGTCGACCCTATCGAAAGCTTTCGACTGATCTAAATTGATCAAGGACCCACCCGTGCCAGGTTCCCTAGCTACCCTCTCTACGATGTATCGCATGAGGTGGAGGTTGTCGTGGATGGATCTGTCGGGAATGGCGCACGTCTGCGCCTCTCCCACCAGACCACCACCGACGAGCGCCAACCTCTTCTCTAGCACCTTGGCCAAAATCTTAAACTCTATGTTTAGCAGAGTTATGGGCCTGAAATTATCTATGTTATCCCCCTTGTTCGGATCCTTTCTCAGCAGCGCCACAGCTCCTCGGCTCACAGAGCTGGAAATTCTCCAGTTCTGTTGCCAGTTGCAGCAGACGTCCGCCAAGAGGCCTCCGAACAAGTCTGGAATCTGTACGTAAAGTTCATAGGGCAGACCATCCAAACCAGGCGATTTACGCCTTGTGCAGCCAGTCATTGCCTCCCGTACTTCAGCGGCTGTTATCGGCTTTTCGCAACACTCCGCGTCAGTGGTCGAGAGCCACGGCAGTCCGTTGAGGTAGACACTAAAGTCCATCCCTCAATCCGGCCCGCCGCTGCCCCCGAACAGCTGAGCGAAGTGTCGCTGAAAAGCTTCACACATTTTCCCGGGATCGAGTAGCATGCGCCCGTCGTGGTCCACCAAAGACTGGATCGTAACTTTGTTGCCACAACGCGCCTCCGCCACTCGGGCCCATTGAACGGCTTTCGTCCCCTCGTGTCTAAGATCACGCACCCTAGCACTGACAACGCAGCCTTCGAGCTTTGCATTGAAGAAAATGGTCAAGGGCCAATTTCGCCGCATGTACGTCGGTCGCGATGCCTTTGCTAAGCGTCTTGTCTAATTTTCGAACTAGTCCTCCCTCTGCTCTATTTTTCTCTATTGCTAAAGCCTTTATAAACCTAATGGACTCTATTCTAATCGCTCTTTTCAGAGCAAATCACCATTTTTGTTTACCACGGCCCCCTTATCCGGTCTCTGTAGGCCTTGCGCGCTGGTAAAGCGCGTTTAGCTTCCAGCAGCCGGGCCCTCAGATCACGAATTTGTGGTCCGTGTAGCTGACTATCTTGAATTCTGGACAGCCTATGCTAGACCTATCTATTTCCCTACAAAATACTCTATCTAGATATGATCTGGATGACCCTATGCGATTTGTCCAAGTCCACATTGGCACATTCGGGAAATCCAATCGGTACCTGTCAGACAGTTCAAAACGCCTGAGCAGGTTGGTGAGGCTCTTGCACCCTCCTCCCCTATCCGCTAATCCCACACAGTCCCAGCATGCATCTAAGATCCCGTTTCAGTCGCGCACTAACACTAAAGAGCGTGACATTCCAAGAAAGGTCTCCAGACGCCGGAAGAAATCAGGCCGCCCTGCCCCTGTCGGAGCATAGACGGCCACTAGCCTGAAAGCTTGCCTGTCTCCGCTGGTCACGTCCAGCACCACCAACTTACCTTTTGGGTCCAGGAAGATGGCCCGTATGGCGAGATCCAAACCTTTCCGAAAAAGCACAGCAACTCTACCCTCCGATCCAGGATGGCTGGGAGATGCGTACACATCGTAGCCGCCGAAGATCGGTGCGAAGGCCCGTGCTTCGGAGATTCTGGTCTCGCTGATGGCCACTGCATCTATGTTTAGTGACCTGAGGTCGTTGAGCAGGTGGCCCTGCTTCCATGACGACCCCAAGCCACGCGCATTTATGCTGCCCATTCTGAGTGAGGTCATGTTGAAATGGAGTGGAAAAGATAGGAAAGACCACTTACCTTACTTCTCGTAGAGGAAGGATGGTTTCTCCATCCTTTTCACTGCTTGTGGCCTCCTCTGGAAGGATGTCCTTATAAATCCCCTGGAGAGTGCTTGTCGGAAGTCTCTGATGTCTTTGGGGAATTTTTGTTTTAGTGTCGTGTACGTTTTCTGTGTGATGCGAGTGATTTGTATGTGTGGCGCTGGGGCTAGTTCTGGCGCGTTGGGTGGTAGTGGTGTTGGTTTTTCTACTGTTGCTGGGGTTGTTGCTGTTACAGTTGCTTTTGTTGTTGCTGCTACAGTTGTTGCTGCTACAGTTGTTGCTGCCATCTCTGCTGCTGGTGGTGTTGATGGTTGAGTCACTGGGGTGGGTAAGAGAGGTGGCCTCAACTTTTTAGCCTGAGGGCAGAAAGCTCTTAGGTGGGTTCCTTCACCACATACGACACACCTAGGCCTTCTGCCCTCGACGATTACGGTGAGGTGGCTGCCGAAAGTGAGGTCTATTATCTCTGGGATCTCCTCAATGCTTTTTTGGTCCGCTTGGATCAGGAGCTCCATCCCAGGGGGGGGGGGGGGGGCTGACCCTGTACCCATCTTTCTTTACAATATTTTTGGCTTCTTCTAATTCCTCCTGAGTTACCTGGAATGCTTCGCACTGTTTTGCTACTCTGGCAAAACTCAGGGTGGTTTTCTTAATTTCATTGTTGCTGTTGTTGTTATCGTTATTTTTGTTATTGTTAATTTTAGTTTCAGTTGTGGTGGTGGTGGCGTCAGTGGTGTTCGGTGTGGAAGAGTTCATTTTGGTTAAATTCATTTCGATATCACGAGTTAATTTATTTTTTTCTTTTGTTTCTGTTGTCGCTGTGGTGGTGGTGGGGGTGGCAGCTTTAACACCTGCAGTCATTGGTAATGGCGGGAAATGAATGTCTGCCTGAGTCAAATTTAAAATATTGCTACTGCTTATATTTTTAGTGTTGGCAAACTTAGTAATATTTACAATGGTGGGGTCAGTGTGAGGTGTTAGTTTGTGAGGAAGGCTCTCAGCTACTGGGTCCAGCTGTGAGTCGGCCATGATTTTTCAAAGAAATTTTGTTTTGTTTGATAATTATTAAAAGTTTAAATTTTGGGCTCAAGGCCCCAATCTTTTTGAGTGTCCTTTTCAGAAATCAATGTATGTGCACTTGTATGTGCACTGATGTTGTTGTTGTGTTGTGTGCGTGTGTGTTTTGTTATTTTGAGTTTTTTTTGTTTGTTAGTTTTTTTTTTAGTTTTTTTTTATGGTTTGATGCCGCTGTTGTTGTAAATGTTCATTTCAATTCATTCTGAAGCTGTTGTTGCTGTAAACATTAGTGCCGGTGTTGTTGTAGATGTTGGGGTTGAAATCTTGTCGTTTGACTGAATGATGTATATACACACATATACATACACATATATATATATATATACACGCACACATTCAACACAGTGTAGAGAGTTTGACAACAGGTCGGTAACTTTAGTCTAGATAGGGTAATGACATGTGTAAATGTAAATGTGATGGTGGGGAGAGAGTGTAGACGTTATTGTGGTGGCGGGGGACAGTGAGATGTATCTAGTTCATTTGTCCGTTTTCTTGTCTTTGCAAAATTTGAATTTTAGTCATGTTCTGTTGAGATGTAAGTAAATGTAAAATGTAAAATGTAAAATATAAGTAAGGATTGCTCTAGTAAAATATACGAAAATATTTGTGTAACTTCCACAAACTTCTATCGTGACATTCCCGAATCCAGTGACCAAAAAATTGTTGTATTTTGATGTTTCAGAATACAAAAATTAATTAAAAACTACCCCACGAAAAGACAGCGTGTGTTGTCCTATCTATAAGCTCCCTTCACATCACCGTGCTTGGTGACTTTAATGCTAAAGTGGGTAGGGATTTTAACACATGGAATGTAATCGCAAGGCATGGGGTGGGAAAGTGTAACAACAATGGTATGCTCCTGCTGCATATGTGTGAGGAGCTGGATCTGTGTGTTACCAACACCATGTTCCAAAAAAAGAACAAATTCAAGACCACATGGATGCATCCTGCACCTAAGGAATGGCATATTTTGGACTACGTCCTAGTCAGGATGCGTGACAGACAGGATGTGCAGTGTGTTCGTGCTCTTCGTGCAGCTGAGTGCTGGACGGACCACCTCCTGGTACGCGCAAAAGTGAAACTAATCACTAAACGTAAAATCCGGGCTCCTGGTGTTACCCTGCCCAAAAGATTGAATGCTGCTCATCTTAAGGATAAAAATGTAAAGAGGACATTGGAAGAAGAGATGCAGGCTGCAGATCTTGGTGAGGATTGCCGACCCTTAAAAAGTCAGTTTATGATGTAGGCAGGCGTGTTCTGGGATAGGTGCAGAGAAAACATCAGGACAGGTTTAATGAGAATGATGTACATATAGAAGACTTGTTGGCTGATAAGAGGCGTGCTCTGTCACGCTACTTGACGGCAAAACCACAGGAGAGGAATACGTTGTATGAGGAACTCAAGGATGTAAAATCACGTGTTAGGCGGAGTCTTTCTCAGATGAAGTATCAGTGGTGGAGTGAGAAGGCTGGTGAGATACAAACTGCGCCAGATTCCAATAACACAAAGCTGTTGTAAGTCTCTTTGCGTGAGATTTATGGGCCGTCTTCTTTTCTGGTGACACCGCTGCGCAGCAAGGATGGCAAATAACGTCTTCGTGACTCACAAGGAATTCTACAAAGGTGGCGAGAGCACTTTGATGATATTTTGAATCAACCGTCTGTCGTCAGTGAAGATTTCCTCAATCTCATTCCAGAAAGTCCTGTGAAAGTAGCTCTCGCAGAACCTCCGACGCTTGTGGATGTTGCAGTGGCTATCTCAAAGCTGAACAGTGGAAAGTCTCCAGGTATGGATGGCATATATGCTGAGCTCCTACAATATGGTGGTTAGAGACACCTGCAACATCTTCACTCTTTGTTTGGTAGGATATGGGCTAATGAATCCGTACCTGAGGACTGAAGAGATGCAGTAATGGTGGTCTTGTATAAGGGAAAGGGTAACAGGAATGATTGTGGGAACTACAGAGGTATATCATTGCTTTCCGTCGTAGGGAAAGTGTTATGTAGGGTGCTTCTGGATCGTCTGCTGACACACATTTCAGATTGTGTTCTTCCTGAAAGTCAATCCGGTTTTCGTGCTGGATGCAGCACTACTGATATGATCTTCTCAGCTAGACAGCTCCAGAAGAAATGCATGGAACAAGGTTTGGATCTGTATCAGGTTTTTGTCGATCTGACAAAAGCTTTCGATACTGTTAACAGATGCATTATGGGAGGTCCTCCAGAAACTTGGTTGCCCTGATAATTCCTTGCTTTAGTTAGGTCTTTCCATGACAACATGAAGGCTTGGGTTAATGTCGGAGGTAAAATGTCGGAGCCTATCTCAGTAAAAAATGGAGTGAAACAGGGGGATATTCCAGCACCGACCCTGTTTGCCATAGACTTTGCAATGGTTTTCTGTATTGCATTCAGGAATTGCGAGCATGGCGTTTACATCCGATATCGAACCTCAGGCAGCATATTTAACATCAGGCGCTTTGCTGCAAAGACAAAAGTATTTACATCAATTATAAGAGACCTCTTGTATGCAGATGATTGCGATTTTGTAGCGCACACAGAGAGTGATATGCAGCACATTTTGAATGCATTTTCTGATGCTTGCACTGCCCTAGGACTGTCAGTCTCAAGAAAACCGTCGTCATGTACCAACCTGCCCCTGGTAAGCAGTACACTGAACCAAATATCTATGTGTATGGTAAACGACTTGGAGTGGTTGATCAGGTTGTCTACCTAGGAAGCACTGTCAATCGATACAGCAACCTTGATAGTGAAATCTCACTTACGATTAGGAAAGCAAGTGATGCTTTCGGAAAGCTAAAAAGGCGACTCCGGGGTCGGCGAGACATATGCAAGAGGACAAACGTAAAGGTCTACAAGGCATGTGTGCTCTCTTGTCTTCTTTATGCCTGCGAAACCTGGGTCACATATCGACACCACCTTAAGCAATTGGAGCGTTTCCATCAGATGTGTATCAGACGGATCCATGGCGTTCACTGGAGGGACCACATCAGTGATGTCGAGATTTTTGAAAGCTCTCTATGTGACAGTATAGAAGCTTTTGTGCTTAAGCAACGACTCCGTTGGAGTGGTCATCTTGCCAGGATGAAGGATTCTAGAATACCAAAACAACTCTTTTATGGAGAGTTAGTTAAAGGAAAACGACCGCCACATAAACCAAAAAAGAGGTATAAGGATTCCTTGAAAGCCTCTTTGAAAGACGCTAACATCTCTGCTGATACATGGGAAAATATTGCTGCTGATCGTAATAAATGGAGAAATACTGTATATGAGGGAAAAGTAGCCTTTGAGGCATCTCGAATCGCATACGAGAAAGTAAAGCGGGATGTGAGGAAGGGCATTGCTGTTGCACTTCCAGACGGCGAGGGTCCTCTTATCGTGCTGACATGCAGCGTCTGTGCGAGACTCTGCCTCAGCAAAGCTGGACTCGAAAGTCATCTTCGCAGTCATAAAGTAAGAGCAGTGGTTGACTATCAGGCTGCTGTTGGAGATGCTACTCATCATGCTTGCCAAGCATGTGGGAGAGAATGTAAATCAGCAGGAGGGCTCAAGCGACATGCAAAAGTACATGAACTCCAACCACAGCCGGCTATTCCCAGTGAATGTTTTGGTTGCCGACTCTGTGCAAGACATTTTAGATCATTGGCTGGGTTAAAAAGCCACATTCGATCGCAGCGCTGTTAGTTGCTAACGTGTGTGTGTATAGATATGTGTGTGCGTGTGTGTGTGTATATATATATGTATATTATTATTGTTGTTGTTGTCGTTATTATTATTGTTGTTATAATTATTATTATTGTTATTAATATATATATATATATATATATATATATATATATATATATAAATTTTAGTACAGCATTGACGAAGCTTTAGAATACGACCAAGCTAGCATATATGCATAATCGGTCTGTAGCTTCAGCACTCAGATGAGGAAAGACCCCAGAGTAATAACATTACGTTCAGACAGCTTAGCAAATCAGATATAGCGGTCGGCAGTCCAGCCGCATCACTAGAGCAACGAAAATACAGGACCCAGGAAAATATTTTATATTGACCCGGACACAGCGGTGAGGCTGAGTGCCAAATATATAACTTACATCGTATATCAACAATATAGATCACATATAGCATCCAACATCAGCGCTAAGTTACTGCAAATCCAAGATCGACAAATACCTATTGCGGGAGTCTGCAATATAATGGTTTTTGACGACAGAACATAGGATTTACTTCTTCAGCAAGTCTTTCGTTCTTAGCCTGAGCGGGTATGTTGTAGCTTTAAATGTCGCCACAGACACGTGGTTTACTCCAAGGGAGGTAACCCCCGCTTAGGTGGTGAATTCTAATTTGAGATAAAGGAATGAATCCCTTTAGACAAACCGAATAAAGCACTCAACCAGAAGTTATCAAACAAACTTAAACAATTAATCAATCAATAGAATCATCTAATTAAATTAATCAGTTAATCGTTAATTCTAGGAGTAAATATAAATTTTAGTACAGCATTGACGAAGCTTTAGAATACGCCAAGCTAGCGTATATGCATAATCGGTCTGTAGCTTGAGCACTCAGATGAGGAAAGACCCCAATAACATTACGTTCAGACAGCTTAGCAAATCAGACATAGCGGTCGGCAGTCCAGCCGCATATATATATATATATATATTTTTTTTTTTTCTCGTGCAATGGCGATACTCGATAACGAGGAGGCAGCCATCATGTATGTATGTATGTATGTATGTCTCATGGTCGGGTCGTTGGCGACTAAACTGGCAACCTCACCAAGGTTTCTTGGTGAACCCCACCAAGGTTTCTTGGTGAAGAGGGTGACTTTAGACATCCTGCAGGACTAAAAACAAAACCTGTCAAAGGGCAAAGGAGCTCTTAAGAGTCAATTGCCATCCAAAATCACCGGGAGAGATGACCCCATAACCTTTGTCAAGGCAGAATTCTAGGAGAAGGAAAACTCTGATATAACACCTGCAACCCTGATGGTATCCAATGATGTTGACTTGTTCTTCTTTTTGGTAAATATCATCTTGGTTAAGAGAGTGGGACTGGCTTTGTGCAGTGCCTTTGCTCACTATAAAAGCTTCATGGCACAGGCATTGCTTTATATCTGGAGATCTCTCTGCACTTGTCCTCACATGGTACCATGGGCCCCGCACTATGTGTCAATAATTGTCACAAGTGTAGTGTTTGTACCAGAGTGTTCAAGTCCCTGGCTGGACTAAAAAGTCACACTCGTTCAACGCATCGGTAGGGGTTCTCCTACATGGATATAACGTAGTGGCCGTACTCGAAAACGAGTTGGCAGCCACCATGTATGTATGTATGGTTACACATCCCCTCTGAATAAACCTGTATTCATTTGAAGTTTACACTAATATTTCCTCTGCATTATCAATTACATTATCATTAAAAAAATTAAAGAATTAAATTTTTATATTTTAGAAATTAAAACAATATTTTAATAAATGTAAAATATATTTATACATTTCGACTATCAACAAAATATGTATTCAACCAACTGCTATTTTATATCCTGTAAATCTAATCATTTTCTGAGAAAGAAAAATGTAAACTTAATTATATTTACAAAAATGTTATCTCTGTGTTTTCTGAAACCAATGCATTCTTTAATATAGCTTTTATTGGTTACTAAATACATTTAATATGATCGTTATTTCCATTTTCTATCTACCTTGATAGTTAAGTCATCATTATTTTTAGTAATGCACTGGGTAACTGCTGGCCTTGTGCCTAATGTAGAAACAATTATTTTTATATATTCCATCATTATTTATGTAAAGGGTAAAGACCCCCTTTGGTCACGAATGACCATGAGATTTGCACCTAGGAAGTTATCCTCCGAGGAACAAGTCTGTGCAAGGTTGTTTGTGGAAGACAGGCAATCGCCCAAGCATATAGGTCTCCCCTCACCACTCCACCGATGTTGTCCAAGGGAAAGGCAATGGCCGATACTGTTTCTACAGCAGAGTAAACTGGAGAAACATAAACTAAAGTGTCTTGTTCAAGGACACAACACAACATCTGGGTTGCACTAAGCCATGCGCCTTCATTTATGTATTATATTCATATGTCATTTATATGTATATCGTCATTACTCTGGAAAGGACAGTGGATTGGCAGTTTCAGTAGAGCGTCGGACAACATTCTTTGTGGCATATAGTTGCTTACTTTCTGAGTTCAAATCTTTCCGAGGTTAGCTTTGCTTTTCATCCTTATGTACCAGTAACACAATCGGGTTGATTTACTCGATTTTCAACTTACCCGGAATTGTTGGCCCTGTGCCTAGATCAAAAATCATTATTTTTATATATTTCTCTGCTGAAATTGAAATGAAGTTAGATATGACGCCATTAAAAAATTCTGCTAATAATTATTTAAAATTGAAATTATTCATGTTCACCTTCCATGAAACCATGACACCAATGATAACAGCATGACATGAGCCCGACGAGGAAGACGGATGATCACGCCTGAAAAAGGACAACTGCCCATTACACCGGTTAATATCAACCAAGCGGTGGACAGAAATACATTTAGGTCTAGTGAAAAGTTTTAACAGAGATTGTACCACAATATTTCAACTTTTAGACGATGGGTAGTAGAGTTCAGAAATAGCTGTCGAAACGGCCGGAGCTCAGCCGTCGGTGTCCTGACTCTTTTCCTATATATATATATATATATATATATATATATATATATATATATATATATATATATATATTTATATATCTATATATCTATATATATATATATATATATATATATATATATATATATATATATAGAGAGAGAGAGAGAGAGAGAGAGAGGTAGAACACTGGAAGGTAATATCTGTAGTGGTAGAGCACTCAGTCCATGGGATGAGTTAGGTAGATGTTGTAACACAACAGTTAGTTCACCATACCGAGAACAATTGTTTTACCTTAGTGGATCCTCAGCTCGTAATGGACATATTTATACGGAACAGGAAGGACAACCGTATGAACGTGCATGCGCAGAAACAGTCACTACAAAAGTGCGTGCGAGAGGTGTAAGGGAGATAACTGCGAAAGTCCGAAAGGTTCTAGTTGATAAGAAAATTTGGATGTTGTTATTCAATCCGGAGCTTTGTAGTTATGTAAGAGGTGTTTCTAGACATGTGGACACGGTGTGAAGAATTCATTTCTTGAGTTTAGGCAATCGCTATTGCGTAATCGCTTTAGAATATTTATCCGTTCATCAATACATAGTCCACAAGACGGATTACCCCTTGCGTATGGCTTGGATTTAGTGATTGCATTCCATTGAGGGACCATACGTGGCTCGTGAGTTTCGTGGATGATCGTTTGTCCGGGTACATAAAGGTCGACTGATGGTTCAGGAAGCGTTCCTTAAATCGGCCCTCCGCCATACCCACATAGGATTTGACTTCCTGTGGTTGATTTGGTCGGTTGGAAGTGAACACAGCTTCATAAACTACAGCGGGTGTGTTGCATTGCTGTTGAAGAGGATAAGCTTCAGGCTTTCGGCAAGAGCACCCGGGTAGGGTGTTGCTCTTAGGGCTGTTGGTGATGTGGGCCTTCATATTCCTAGCGCAGGAGTACCCTAGTTTTACTTTGTGTCTGTTAAAGATAGAGAGGTATTTGTGACCTATGGGAAAGTGTCTATCTAAGAGGGCTAAAAAGGATTTTCCGACATTAGTTTTAACGTTGAGTGAGAAAGGAGGAGAGAACCAGATAGTTTGTCTATTGTTACGCTTTCTTTTCTTAGTGCTGTTGTTGTTAGTGGGTGGGTAAGTGATAGGTTGCGATAAGCCACTGTTAGCTAACGCCGTGTTAGATAGCCTTATTAGAAGAGAGGTTAGAGATTCTAGTACTGATATTATTTACGAAGTTTCTAAAAACAGTGGGAGGGTGGCATGAGTCCTTATGAATGTAATTGAGTTTTGCGTTAAGCTTATGGAAGGGTCTGTAGGTGTGTGTGTGTGCGAAGGTCTAAATTAATGTCTAAGAAATCTACGCTGTTGTCCCACTGGGGCAGGTTGGACTTGGTCCTAATGGTCTTAACTATGTTTCTAAGTATGGCCTTACTGACTAGTCACATATCCGTGCGTGCCGCGTTTAGTAGTCTACACGTGGGGAAGATACCTTGTGATCTTTCAGAGGTAGAATTTAGGTCTTTTTTAAACAGATCGAGGTCGTGACCACTTTTATGGCTCGATAAGGTGAAGCCATCGTCGCGGTATAGTCCCGTGTGGAAGTCGGGGAATCTAACACGCAATATGTCTAAAATAAATAGGCCAACCAAGTCGCATACGTCAGCGCTATCAAACGATCCCATGGAGACGTCGAATAGTTCTGAAATGGTTGACTTCTTTGCCCAGGCTACGCCGTTGTTGAAGAGGAGGGTTTTCCGGCAGTGAGCGATGATTTCCCTGTCTAAAACATGGACGGTAGTGTAAGTGGTAGCTAAGTACAACGCTTTGTTTAACAGGGTCTCTGAAATCGACGGGTAAAAATCTACAATGTCGAATTGCGTGAACTTCGTTTTTTTGGATTTGAAGGAGTTAAACCACTTAATGACGAAGTCGCTGTTCTCCCACTGGGGCAGGTTGGACTTGGTCCTAATGGTCTTAACTATGTTTCTAATTATGGCCTTACTGACTAGTCCCATATCCGTGCGTGCCGCGTTTAGTAGTCTACACGTGGGGAAGATACCTTGTGATCTTTCAGGGTGAGGAACGCCTCCCTCTTAGCTAAACATTGTAGCTTCTTACTCACCCTAAGGGCGGCCGCAAGGTCTTTGGCCTCTGTATTGATGTCCTAGTAGGCCATAGGGTTAGCCTTCTTATATTTAGAGGTAATAACGTTATGAGCCAAGTGGCTGTAAGTAGTGTTGTCGACTTCGTAAACATTATTGGTTTTGTTAAAAAGAAGGAAATTGTTATTGGAACACCTGCATTTCTTCATATCTGCATTTCTAATTTCTAATTTCAAACTCGCGCACCGTTTCAAAAACATACTTACATGTTTACGTTTATAATTTGCTTGTATATATATATATATATATAAGTATGTATACGTACATACACATATGTATATAGACGTACAGTAGTATGTATATATACATATACATACATGCACATATATATATATATATATATGCATGTATGGATTTGCGGAACATTTATTATAATGCTCGGTGTGTTTGTAAACAAACATCCCGAATTAAACCTTACAGTGTTTAGCAACCATCGTTGCTCTTTTGTTCAATACCGACAAAGGAACGATGTACTAGTTTCAAGCTTATTAGCTCTCGTCAGCACTGTATACCTTCCTGCCAGATGATTGAACGTCTGAAAGTATATACTTTCCTTATGCATATTAACGGCTGAGCAGCCTAATTTGCATATCGAGTGAGTTAATAGGCCAGGTGCACCGAAAACGATAAACGGAAAAAATGAAACGAAATTTCATTTCTCACTCTTAGTACGGCTGTTACTTAAATATAAGTATGTATACGTACATACACATATGTATACAGACGTACAGTAGTATGTATATATATATACATACATGCACACATATATATATGCACGTATGGATTTACCGAACATTTATTATAATGCTCGTGTGTTTGTAAACAAACATCCCGAATTAAACCGTACAGTGTTTAGCAACCATCGTTGCTCTTTTGTTCAACACTGACAAAGGAACAATGTACTAGTTTCAAGCTTATTAGCTATCGTCAACACCGTATACCTTCCTACCAGATGAGTGAACGTCTGAAAGTATATACTTTCCTTATGTATATTAACGGCTGAGCAGCCTAATTTGCATATCGAGTGAGTTAATCCGTTTATCGTTTTCGGCGCACCCGGCCGATTAACTCACTCTATATGCAAATTAGGCTGCTCAGCCGTAGAAACGAGTCGAGTGAACTAGAGCAATAGTATACGTTGAAAGGCCAAACACACTGGGATGATGGTTAAACCATTATCCGCAAAGCCATAGAAACGACCAAGCTATTTGTGTCAAACAAATAATAAAATATGATTGAAAATTATACCCGGACCTCTGGAAACTGTGGTAAAATCCAATATGGGGTTTCTGCAACTCCTAAATCAGGTACTGTCTGCTTAAACAAATAATTGTTTCTACTTTTGGCACAAGGCCAGCAATTACCCGGTACATTACTGGTACTTTATTTTATCGACCCCGTAAGGATGAAAGGCAAAGTTAACCTCGGCGGGATTTGAACTCATATCGTAAAGGGACGTAACTCTTTGCGTCAAAGCATATCGTCCGACCCTCTGCTGATACTGCCAATCCACCTTGGTATGATGATCGAACAAGGAAGTCACTTTTTCAACAGGCATTTAGTTCCATGCAAAGCTAAGGAACTGACCGTTATCTGAACCCACGTGGGAGGTTAGAAGGGAGACAACCCCTAGTCTTGGCGGATGAATTCAGTATGTGTGGTTATTGCAATATATATATATATATATATATATATGAAAATAATGGAGCTGCGGCGTTGCAAAAGGGTTACATATAAAAAAGGGGGAGTCCTTCATCAGTGACCCTCCAACCGTCCCAGGCATTTCATCGCTTTAAGGGCCATATACCTCAGGTTGGTGCGAACAACGGCTAAAAAAAGTCGTTGGGACACGTAAATAAAGAGAACGTTAGGGTGAACAAACAAAATGGTTTAAGCAACAGAAAGTGAGAGGAAAGAGACAAGTCCCAGATTTCTATGAATATAAACTCGATAAAATCGTGAACTACTAGAGAATAAAGACCATCAGACCTGGTTGAAATGTGAGCAAGGAAGGAATTTCGCACAGGTCTAACGGGAGGAAGAAGAAGAAGGGGTCTGGTCTGCGAATTCGGTAAACATAAGTTCTGTGAAGACGCAGACGAGAGAGAGAGAGAGAAAAAAAATTCATACCGGCTTGGCCAAGAGTGCGCGAGAAAAGAAATCGGACAGGTCAAGCGGGAAGAAAGAGGAGTGGAGGAGAGGTAGTGACAGGGTATGAGTGAGTGAAAGTTGAGGAAGAGGCTAACAGAGAGAGAGACTGCTAGAAAGGGTAAAGATACAAAGAGAGAAACAGACGGGTGGCAGCAGAGGAAAAAATATGTGTAAATATGATAATAATGGAGCTGCGGCGTTGCAAAAGGCAGCTCCATTATTATCATATTTACACATATTTTTTCCTCTGCTGCCACCCGTCTGTTTCTCTCTTTGTATCTTTACCCTTTCTAGCAGTCTCTCTCTCTGTTAGCCTCTTCCTCAACTTTCACTCACTCATACCCTGTCACTACCTCTCCTCCACTCCTCTTTCTTCCCGCTTGACCTGTCCGATTTCTTTTCTCGCGCACTCTTGGCCAAGCCGGTATGAATTTTTTTTCTCTCTCTCTCTCGTCTGCGTCTTCACAGAACTTATGTTTACCGAATTCGCAGACCAGACCCCTTCTTCTTCTTCCTCCCGTTAGACCTGTGCGAAATTCCTTCCTTGCTCACATTTCAACCAGGTCTGATGGTCTTTATTCTCTAGTAGTTCACGATTTTATCGAGTTTATATTCATAGAAATCTGGGACTTGTCTCTTTCCTCTCACTTTCTGTTGCTTAAACCATTTTGTTTGTTCACCCTAACGTTCTCTTTATTTACGTGTCCCAACGACTTTTTTTAGCCGTTGTTCGCACCAACCTGAGGTATATGGCCCTTAAAGCGATGAAATGCCTGGGACGGTTGGAGGGTCACTGATGAAGGACTCCCCCTTTTTTATATATATATATATATATATATATATATATATATATATATCAGGACGGATTCAGTTTGAGACTGGTTAGACCCTTACTCACCAGATTACTCGATAATTGGGGTAGTTGAGTATGGGTATATTATAAAGTATCAGAACCCCGATGACTGAGTTCCTGTCGTTTCAATAGCTAGTTCGAAACTCACTAGTCTGGAACTAGCTATTGAAACGGCTAGAGCTGACTCTTTATTATATATATATATATTTATATATATATTTATTCGCTTGTTTTCGACCCTGCCGAAGTACGAATCTCTCTGAAATTATATATATATATATATATATATATATATATATATATATATATATATATATATATATATATATATATATATATATATATATTACTTTTAGGTTTAATCAATACATAGAAAATATATATCAATAATGGTTCTCAGTACAAGGCTCCACGAATTTCAGTTCAGAGCATCAGTTATAGAAGTATGTATATTTATTTACATATTATTTGTTCTCTATGAGTATGTACAAAATACTAGTTGTTTCGCAACTGATATATCCTGTTATATAGCGTTTAAACTTATGCATATATATATATATATATATATATATATATATATATATATATATATATATATATATATATATATATATATATATATATATATATATATATATATATATATATATATATATATATATATATATATATATGGATGCACGCACATACACGCGCAGGCACACACACACACATACAGACACACAGACACACAGACAGACACACACACGCACGCACACGCACACACACACACACACTCCCCCCCACACCCACACACACATATATATATATATATTTATATATATATATATATATATATATATATATATACATACCAACTATTTTTTACGGTGGAAATGTTTTTGTTTTCGCGTTCTTTATCATCTTACTGAGTACTCGCTTTTGATTAAAGTTATCTGTGAGACATTCTACCACGTGAAAAAAATTAAAGATTATTGAAGATCGATGCCGAAATTTCTTTGTTTTCAATACATCCTCTTGTTCTTAATCACCTCTTTACCGAAGCAGTTATGTGGTTTTTCTTTAGATATTAAAGCTAGATTTCTAAACAAAATTTGGAAAAGGAAAAAGAGTCAAATAATGACAGCCTTAATGCATTTAATCTACTTTATTTATCTCATGCACGTTATGACCTATGACGTAATCATCAGTGCAGTGTTTTGTAGGTATTTCATCGGAGAAATTCAATATGTATCTTATATACACATGTTAGTATGTATCACTACAATAGTGTTTAGTTGAAGATAGAAATGAACAGCTAAGTTCAAATTATATATCAATAATTTTCATTAACAAATAACATTTATAGCTGAAAATATATGTAGTTATAAAAATAGAAATAAAAAAAACCATGGTAAACATCATATAGATTCACAATGTGTCAGGATCAATGTTATCCAAAACCACGAATGACTTTCACGCCAATCATATTACCACTCCTGATACCAACTAACAGGTGACGCTGATAGTTCGGTTCTGATCCAAATTCTCCATACTTTATCTTTTTTTACTATATACTACAAAGCAGAACTTACTGGATGCTTCCTTCCCACTTATTGGTTTAGTTGAAGTGTTTCGTGGCTGTTCAGGCCGATGCGGGTCAGCCTGACACAGCTGAAAGTCTGGCCCAAACAACTTCCTCTGAGGTACGGGTCATTTACCCAGACTGAGGCGTGGATCTTGGATGCTACAAAACATTTAGGTAGATTCAGGTTCTTGGCACGACGAGCCTTGCCACTAAGATTATCTAATCCATAGATATGGCCCTGACATTTACTACCGGCTCTGGCCAGAGCGAACTTGGAAGTAACGGGGCTTAAGGGGGTAATGCCATACTCTCCAGAACCCAAGCACTCTCGAACTGGAGACTCACCACTGGATGCAGTTTAGTGTCATGCCTGAGGCATATATTGATTCGATTCAGTCGGCTATACATCTATATTAATAATTTGTGGTTTGTGTCAATGTTAAAAAATATCCTTTCCTATAATTGGTAGACAATTGAGTGAGTTTAAACCTCAAAACCTCAACTTGAATGCATTTCTCTATATTGGTCGCAGTGGAAAACCGATTGAAATCGACTTTGAATTCTGAGGTCAACTTTGTATTCCACCTTTATTGTGGTTAATAAAGTAAATATAAGGAAGGAATATTCTGAAGGATACGCTATCAATTATATATTTTCTAGAAGTTTTTGTTCTGTTTTATTCCAATGGAGAGAAAAAAGAGAAACCAACAACAATACTTTCTTATCTATCCCTCGCCATATTTTGTATTATATGCAGCGTAAACTGAATTTTGGCAGAAAGCCTATCAGGTTTTTCTTGGTGTTGCTGCTATTATTCCTATTGTAAATAACTTTATTGAATATGGGGTATTGAATTGTGACATAGTAAAGTGTGCAGCTTAGTGTAATACATTATAGAGTAGACGTGCACTATTGTGTAGTATTGATCAGGGGAATAGTACAGAAATGTATTAGAAGCAAGGTCAGTGCCCAAAGGCTACTCGTTTGTAGAAACTGTATCTGCCATCTTATTTTTAGTCAACTGCCAACGGCGAAATATAAACTAAAATTACATACCAAGAACGAAGACAAAATTTGTGATGACTGGTAACTTGACTACAACAATAAAAGAAAGAATACAAAACAGAAATACCTTAAATCAATATTTCTACTATATTCATAGTGACCCCGCTTCGCACTATGATGATAGAATTAGATAAACAGAGCAACTAAATAAACGCTTTGGTGCATTCAGTGTTGTGACTTCATGGCTTTTACTTTATACGTATACCAATAGTGATGAGTAGATTCAAGTCTTCTATTCTTCGATGAGTAAGGTACTGTTATATAACGCAATACTTTCTAGGTATATCATTCACAGTCATAGCCAAATGCTTAAGAAGTTCGCTTCGGAATCATTAGGTCCTGAGTTCAATTCTACTAAGGGACATCTTGAGCAAGTGTTATTTAGTATAATCACGGGCCCACCCAGACCTTGTGAGTGGACAGTTTCTAGACAGAAATTGCTTGGAAATCCGTTGGATGGACTGTGCCTGTAAATGAAGGTCTAGCCTTGTCACACAATGTATCGTGTTTGATTTATCTGAGAATTATATTAAGGGTACACATATATGTGGAATGCTCAACCACTTGCATGTTAGTTTGGCAAACAAGCTATTTCGATGATTGAACAACTGGAACACTCATTGGCGAGATCGACGAATGTCAATTTCTTGCAACCACGTTTACTTAGCTCTGTCACACAATTCATGTACAATCCTCCTTTGTTGTATACAACATATTGTTATAATGGCTATCACGCCGATTCAACAAGGTTATTGCCGAAGAATGTCGAATCTCAGGTGCCACTTCAGAATAGGGAATTCATTTGAATTTCCTGTATTCAAGCGGTGCAGGTAAAATGACAAGGTCATCAACTAGTGTCGAAGCTAAAATTTAGATAAACAATCGAATCTACTTTAAGTTGCTTGTCGTCATCACTGGATATTCTTGTGGAATATGAAAGCACAATAATAATTTGTTCCATCAACTATCTGTAAATAGAATCATACATTTGGCTCGTACAATATCGTCTCCACTTTGTTAATGAGACCATAATACAACTGAACCACTTCCAGTGCTATATTCTGTACTTGCCGAAATAATTACAATAATATATTTAAAAACTATACAATTCAATAATATTCTTGTTTTGTCGCCTCATAATAATTTCTAATTTCTAATACACTGAATATAATATGCCAACACTAACGTAAACTAAACATTACTAGTTAAGAGAATTTGAAAGTTTGGGCCATATCAATTCGTTAGAAACTTACTGCCGAATAATCATCATCACCATGGGTTTGCACTATAACATCATACAATGAATCATCATCATCATCATGGGGTTACACAACAGCAACATAGCATGAGTTAGCGCTTGTCTTGTATATTCATATCATTTGCTCGGTTGCTGGGGAGACAGAATGACTTGGCATGAAAGGCTTAACATACTGATAAATGGCACTTTACAGATATATCTTCCTACTATGACTGAATCTACTCACACTACACTAAAGTGCACGAAAGAAACAAAATCGATTTCTTACAATAATACAAACCATTACGTGTTTGGTTATTCGGTGGAATCGGCTACACTACAAGCCTGGTACTCTATTGGGATTGTAGACATCGAAATCAAAGATTACCTCGAAATGATTTGAATTTGAAATACAACTGTATGATATAAAGCATTTAATTTAATGTTCTATCATTTCCTTTCTATTCCAGTACTATCCTAACAATATTTGTAGTAAAACCTTACATGAGTAATCGAGACAACATTAATATTTGTTTCTACTTTAGGCACAAGGCCAGCAATTACCCAGTTCATTACTGGTACTTTATTTTATCGACCCCGTAAGGATGAAAGGCAAAGTCAACCTCAGCGGGATTTGAACTCAGATCGTAAAGGGACGTAACTATGCTGGAAAGCATGGCGTCCAACCCTCTACCGATACTGCCAATCCACATATTGAGTTCATGTAAATATTCTGCTAAAGGGAAATTTATGATTTGAATGAAATATATATTTAAAAAAAAATTATTTAACAAATGTAATTCGCGTAAAATTTATTCATACGTTTCTGACACATAAAAAGTTAATTAGCTAAAATATGAACACGATTACATATTGTTGAACATAATTCTTTCAGTCGTACTTGTATATTTTATATCTCTCCACTATGCTATGTTTGATATACTCTGTATTATATTATCAATTTCTGGACAATTTCAACAACTTAATTCTGGCATACCTATTAATAAAGTATTATAACTTGTACAAACCTTTGTGAATGTTTTCCAAAGGAATGTGTACCGTACTTTGATATATATATATATATAATAAAATGTTGTAGTTTGCTTGAATCATTGTGTATAATACATAACGTTGAAAGTGATAGAAGACTAAACAATGCAAAATGGACTGTAAGATGAGGTAATGAAAAGTAAGTTACTTGGTAATCTTTGTTTTGTTTTTGTTGTTGTTCTTCTTTTTTCTGTTCAATATTTCGGGACCTAAAAGTCCCTTCTTTAGGGTTTAAGGAACTTTCCAATTTCCTCTCTTTGGGATTAAATTTTGATTAAAATTTTTTCTAAGTTGTTTTCAAGCGTTTTATAGGGTTATTTCGCTCTTCACGAGAATGACATTTATTGCCAATATAGTATTTCACGGAATCAATTTTCTTTTTTCTATGAGAAGTTTAGATTGTGTACCCCTGGATGTGTCTTTTTATGTTAAGTATTGTGTGCTGAGTTCTAATCTATTATTTATTTGCAGGTTGAGTTTACGTATGAGCAAGACTTCCTTAATTCTAAGTTGCCCACATTTCTATCACTGGCTTCAATAGTAACGGAAATATGTTTGGTGTTATTTCTACATTTGTCAATAAGTTTTTTGAATAAGGATGCGTGTGTGTCGAGGTGTTCTTTAATGTGAGTGTGGAGTGCACGAGTCGTGCTACCAATATAGAACTCGTTACATTTGTTGCATTCAATCCGGTATACCACATATGTCCGCTAGAACATACCTGTATCGCGGATAGGGCAGTTAGTCAGCGAGCATTGATTGTTGCTGTTCCTCGATTGCTTTTTGGACAGGTATCCACGCAGTGAAGGGCCGGAGTGTGCTAATTGTATGTCCAGTCCTTCTTTGCGGATAGTTCTGCGGTTATGCTTTCGCTGAAGTGTGGTAATTTCATGAAGCAGGTGTTAGAGGAGGTCTTATGCCTGAGCCGCCTTCGATTCTTAAGTCGATTCACTGTGGATTTGGGGTATCCGTTCGTCTTCAGTACATCTATGACGTGTGCAGTGTGAGTGATCTGGTCCTCTGTCTTGCTACATTTATTCTGGATACGCGTAAGTTCGTTTGTTATGCATCCGGTTTTATCGCCAAGGGCAAGGGCTGATCTATAATGCACAAACAGGCCTCTGCTGACAGCTTTCCTATAGAAGTTGGTGTGTATAGCCCCTTCTTCTGTCACTCTAAGTTGGAAGTCCAGCAGAGACAAGGAACCATTTTTATCGGGGTGTTCGTATATTGTTACCTGTGTTTGAATATATATGCTGTAGATATGTCGGCCTCTTCACGGATGATGTGAAGATGAGTATATCATCTATGTAGCGGGTGAATAAAACACAGGTGTTGAGAGCTCGACGTTCCAGTTGGTTCATATAGGTGATGGATAGAAAGCTTGAAAGACTGGACCCCATGGATAGGCCTGTTATTTGTTTGTATGTGTGGTAGTGGAAAGTGAAGTATGTATTTTCTACGATGACGGATAGAAGCTGATGTATGTCTTGTAGAGTGAGGTCGAAGCAGTATATGTTGTATGAAATGATGCAGTCAGTCACTAGGTTGACCGCTGGATGAGCGGGTACTGTCGTGTAGAGGGAGACAACGTCGAGGCTAAAGGCATATCTTTTGAGTTTAAGTTGGTTAGGTTGTAGTTGATGTAATCTTTGTATGACTTCCAGAAAAAGATCTGGGAGAGGAACCAAGAGATTTTATAGAGGGGTCCTTCTATACTCGAGACAATTGGTATAATCTGTATATTAACAATGGCATTGTGGGTTTTAATGAGGTGGTAGAACGTTGATAGTCTGCTGTTTCTGGTGGTGTGGTTGTTTTTATATTTGTTGGGGAGTTGTCTACGTCTGTAGATATCCGTCTATGTGGTGTTCATGTGATCTTCAATCTGGGATGCAGCTATGTCTGTCATTTCTGTATATAGTTCACCATTGTTAAGGTGCTCATATGCCAAACTGTTCTATGTGTCCCTCGAGATGAGGCAAAATTCTTTCCCTTTATCGGAAGGGAGGTATACAAGGTCCTTCTCTAGCATGTTGTTTAGAATGAGGTGCTCTTTCCTGAAGAGGTTAGGGAGTACCTTCTTATGTTTCAGTAATATGCTAAAAATAGACTGCTTAGGTCTGGACTTTTTTAGGTCAAGCTCTCGGTTGATAGGCGGTGGAGAGAGTAGGTGGCCAAAGTGGTATATAGGAAATTTAGTGTTGTTCATCGCAGTAGTAGTGTTGTTGTCAGTAGCGTTGTTTATTATTGAGAGCCATTTGAGTTGGTAGGCAGCTTGGCAAAAGCTGGCTTCAAGATTTAGTTTCATCCTGTCTTCTAGTCGCTGAGTTAATATAAATTTTGGGCCAAGGCCGAGGAGTTTAAGTTCTTCATGTGATAATGATCCTGTCAAGTCTGTGACGAGAGTTGTGATATTGTTTGAAGTGTCGATGACCTCAGTGATGGTAATTTCTTGACTGTCGCTGTTGTTGTAGTGTGAAGAATTATTATTCCGGTGGTATTTCTTGCAAAGTCATAGGAATTTTCCTTCCTATTGAACAACTAGATGAATAGCAACAATTTTGATAATGATTAAACTGCTTCACACTTCGAGCAGTAATGTTATGACAACATAATGAAAGCGAGTTTAATTATCAGCGCAAAAACGTTACTGGTGTTATTGACTTGCTATGCTTCTCGGGGAACAGAAGTCATATAACAGGTCACGTTTGAATGTATTAAAGAGAAAAAAATCCAAAACCTTGAGCGTTCCAAAAGAGACACCTCCCTGTATATTTGTCGTCTGTAGAAGTTTTACACAGTGTAAATAGTAAACTGGTGTCATATTCGCTTATATTATGGATTGGGAGTATCGGTAGAGGGTCGGACGCCATGCTTTCCAGCATAGTTACGTCCCTTTAGGGTCTGAGTTCAAATCCCGCCGAGGTTAACTTTGCCTTTCATCCTTACGGGGTCGATAAAATAAAGTACCAGTAATGTACTGAGTATTTGCTGGCCTTGTGCCAAAAGTAGAAACAATTATGTCATATTCATTTACCAAAAGAAGAAACTCCGTCTATAATGTGGAAATCGGCGTAAAAGAATACTAACAGCATGTCTAGTTTTATTATATACATGTTTGCATTTCATGGATTTATTTTGATTCCAATATTAGCAACCTCTTAGTCTACTTTCAACCAAGTACTTTTTTCAGTTTCACAATCGTCCAATACTGTTGTGTACATTCCTTTTTATATCGTCTCCCTGTCTTTCAACGATGAAAGACAAAGTTGCCCTTAGCAGGATTTGAACTCAGAGAACTGAGACGGAACAAATATCAAGCATTTAATCCAATGCTCTATCGACCCTAAAAATTCGCCGCAATAAGGAAAAATATCATATAAACATATATAAAAAGTAATGATCGAAATTACGATAATGATAATCACTGATTCAAGGATACAATGATGTAATAGTTATACTGTTATAACCAAGCAATGATTATAGTGTTATTAATTATTAGGCGTTGAGGTAATATAAAATAATTCCATTTTCTTTCTCATCTATTCCATAACAACATTACGAGTGATTGTACAAATATATGTCAAAGTAATTTATTATGCTAGTTGTTAACAACCGGAGAAACTCCCATGGGTCAAGCTAATATATACTAATGCAGGCATACACACATATATACACGCACACACGCACACATATACATACACACACAAACACACACATACATACACAAACACATATATGTACACAGGAATGAATTTATCGCTATACACAAAGCCAAAGACTGCGAAATTACGCTAGCTTTTATATAGCGTGTTCGGTATGAAAGCATTTTGAATATTCTCATATGAGTATTAAACCAGTTAAAAATTGTCACTTCTGCAATTTTGTATTAATACTCTTCGTTTGAACAAACTCCACGTCTTTGAAATTGACAAAACAATGATTTAGAAATATTGTAAGGAGATTTATAAAGAGAAATTGTTCTGAGAAAGCTGGATAATTTCCTATAGGTAAATTACTAACACTTTTAGAAATGAACTACTATACCACCGTTAAATAAGTTCGGAACGGGATATATTCAAACTGTAAAAATAATTTTCTATAATGATTCAACTACAACCGCCACAGGTTATGTGTTATGAAAGATATCAATGTTCCATATACATCTGAATTGTTTTACACCGTTGAGATTGATATTCTCTTCCATTATTTGCACTCTGACATTATGTAACTGCCTTTGAACAAAACCAATCGAAGTTATGGATAGAACAAAATCAACGATCAACTTGCACGTGCCAATAGCATTATATTTGTCTCTCATTCCTTGATTACTATGTAACTAATATAATGATCGTAACGGCAAGGAAATTCTTTAATCCTTTTTAAATGTTAGCATTGTAATTAGAGAATAGAAGTCCATATAAGAATCATGGGGATTCGCTATTCAAACTAATCCCCTGTGATATAACACTCTACGTGAAAAGTACTATCGATATCGCGTATCGTATGGCAAGGATTGTAATATCTATTTCGTACAATTTGAGGGATATTTTTAATACAGAAATTAATGAGACAAAATAAAATAATATAAAACTAGCAGAAGCAATGCCGTTCATAGAGTTCAATTCTGAAATAATGATATTCCAGTGTAGACTATTTGTTAAGAGATAGAAGCATAGTTTGGTAAAAGATCGAAGTTGTATTAGTTATCGAAATTCAGTCTATGAATACAAAACCTGACCTGTGTTTTCTGTAGTTATTGAATGGATTGGCCACTCGAAGAAATTGTTCTGACTTTCAGACAATGTATTGTACTTTTAATTTCAACTTGAACTAGTAATACGCAATACGTAGTCATGGACATAAGCATTTTATATATTATTTAGATAAAAGCAAATCTATGTTTCCTTATCTCAATTTATTAGACACTTCAACACGTTCGCCTTATTTTCGGACTAACTGCTGTTACTTGGAAGTAGTTTTGATTTGTAAGCAAAAGGAGTGTTCTCCTCATATACTTCACCTCCTCTTCTATATTGTTGTTGTCGTCGTTGTCATCGACAACATCTTCATCATCATCGTTCTTTCTAACTGACGTAAGCGAAGAGGAAACAACTTCTCTAAACATCGAAATGTATCTATCTATTTATCTTGCTCTCTCTCTCCCTCTCCCTCTCTCTATCTCACTCTCCCCCTCTCTCTTTCTCTCTCTCTCTCTTCCTCTCTGTGTGTATGTATAGAGGTTGTTTCCTCTTTGTATATATATATATATATATATACACACACATTCTTTAATAGAGTGCTTATTGAGTTAGAAACATGATTAATGAGTAAATGTGAGTATATTTTGGGGGCATCCTGTATATGTTGTATGTATGGTCCCGTACCTCCTGATAGGGACGTAGAGGCGCCGTATTGACATACGGCGTTTCTTGGGCATTTTAAACCTAGCGGAGCCCATCGCTCTCCAATCCTGGGTATAGCAGATTTCTTCCAGAGAAAGATAGAAAGTGAGAGAGAGGACACGAGAAAGAGATATAGCGGAAGAATCGACCCTCCAGTACTAAACTGGTACTTTTTTTATCGACCTCGAAAGGATGAAAGGCAAAGTTGACCTCGGCGGGATTTGAACTCAGAGAGCAGAGAGTCGTTACGAATACTATAACGCATTCTATCCGACATTCTAACGTATATACATCCACATAAAACAATAGTAAATATAGCCAGAAAACGAAGAAAAATATGTGAAACAAGAACCAACGAACTCTACAAAATATATATTTTATGTATGGACTGTCTCTGCCATTTACAATTTTTCTTAACACAGGAACCACGTGCGAAAAATCCAACTAATTGGAAAACAGTCACAACACGACATAAAGAGTTTACAATTAAAACAAAACCTAAGATAGGAAAAAAAAAGAAAACCAACAAAGAATCAAAAGTAAAAAAAGGAATTCATTATGTTGTCATGGATTAAGTAACATAAGATATCTTACTTTAAGATTAACACAAAAAATGTTTTGAGAGATGAACAGAGAACATGGAATAGCATCATAACATAATTTGTAATGTTAACAGCATGAACTTGCTTGGTTAATCATAAATTTCTGAATCACTTATATTCTTACAACATAATTGTATATCACTACATCACCCGCGTAACTAATTTTCACGAAACAATTTTCACGAAAACGACGTGTGATCCAACCGTGTGGAGTTGAAGTGTTGACGTAAAACTGCAAAACAAAATTTATATGAGAGAGTTGTAACTTAATAAGTTACACAGGCAAAATATGCGGAAAACTCAATATTAACTAAAATATCAACAATAAATCGAAAGAAAAAAATGGAGTTGAAAGATATTAAATATGCGGCTCTTAAACAACAGCACAGTTCGAAGAATTCCAGCCCATATGTAACAACAGTAAACAGCAGACAACCACGCTGACATATCGTTATATCGCAGAAATATTTTCCACAAGTACCCACGCACACATACACACACAGACAAACACTCTCTCTCTCTCACACACACACTCCTATTATTATTATTAACATTGAGGGCGGTGGAGTGGCAGTATCGATAGAGGGTCGGACACCATGCTTTGAAGCATAGAGTTACGGCCCTTTATGATCTGAGTTCAAATCCCACCAAGGTTAACTTTGCCTTTCATCCTTACGGAGTCGATAAAATAAAGTACCAGTCACGCACTGGTACTTATTTAATCGACTTTCCACTCCTCCAAAATTGCTGACCTTGTGCCTATAGTAGAAACGATTATTATAAAATAAAGTACCACTAATGCACTGGGGTATTTGCTGGCCTTGTGCCAAAAGTATAAACAATTATTATCGCCGAGGTTGACTTTGCCTTTCATCCTTACGGGGTCGATAAAATAAAGTACCAGTAATGCACTGGGTAATTGCTGGTCTTGTGCCTAAAGTAGAAACAATTATTATTATTATTATTGTTCTTTGAGTCTCAGTCATTGATGTTATTTAATTGGAAAGTTTGTTGAAATGAATATCAAGCCACTACCTGCAGCCTCAGATATTCAGGACGTATCGGAGGGTTCTTGCTGTTCCCAGCAAGCATACCTTTTGAAGTGTTCCAAAAAGCGGGGCGGGACCAAATTTTTTTAACCTTCCTTGGAAACTCTTTGAAATAGTACCTAGTGTACCTATGACAATCGGGACCACTTTGACTTCATGGCAGTTCCAAATCCTTTTTACCTCCCAGTTTAAGTCCTGGTATCGGTTAATGTTCTCCCTCTCCTTCTTTTGCACTCTCGTGTCGAATGGGCAGGCTACATCCACAATCAGGTACGATCTTTTTTCCTTGTCCAAAACCACCAGGTCAGGTCTATTGTGTTCCAGTTTCTTGTCCGTCTGTATCCTAAAATCCCACAGCACCTTCAGCTGATCGTTTTCTATCACCGACTCTGGCTTATGCTCATACCACTTCTCAGAATGTGGTAAATTGTTTACTTTGCATAGGTGCCAGTGGATCACCCTGCCTATCACATCATGTCTCCAGCCTTTATAGTGAGTCTGGGCTAGGTGTTTACACTCGGATACAATGTGAGCCACAGTCTCCTCTCTCTCTCCACAGATCCTACACAGTGGGCTAGCCTCCTCCTTGTAAATATGGTGTTTCAGCCACTTAGTTTTGAGGGCCTGCTCTTGCGCAGCCATTAACATTCCTTCTGTAGCCTTTTTAAGGTCTCCTCTTTTCAACCAGTTCCATGTCTGTGGATCTCTAAATTCAGTTTTCTCAAAGAAGGTACTATGAAGGGATTTTTCATGAAGGCTGCTCTTTCTCCTTCTTGTTATTTCCTCCTTGGACATCCCCTGGTCTATTGTCCTCTCCTTCAGTACAATTCTGAGCATTGGCTCCCTACTATCAGTCACGTATTTGTGTAGGTTGTTTTTCTCCATCTGAACACACTCCACTATGCTGATAAGACCTCTTCCACCTTCAGATCTCCTTAAGTAGAGTCTATCGACATCACTCCTCTTGTGGGACATGTTGTAGATAGTCAATAGCTTCCTAGTCTTCCTATCCATTTCTTTTTGTTCAGCAACATTCCATCTCAGAATTCCCGCACTGTACCTAATAATAGACACAGCTCGGGAATTTACTGCACTTATGGCATTCCTACTGTTCAGATGTGATTTTAATACGCTCCTCATTCTCCGAATGTATTCAGATCTTATCAATTCCTTCATTTTGTTGTGCTTGATGTCATCAGCCTCCAAGAACACCTAAATATTTGTATCCTTCTTCAGTATCAATTTCCTTTATTATCTCACCTGTTGCTACCTGTATTCCGTTGCTTCTGCTCAATTTACCCCACTTCATCACAAGGACTCCACACTTACTAATACCAAATTGCTTACATATATCATTGCTGAAAATACGGACAGTGTCAACAAGCACATCCAACTCCTTCTCACCCTTCCCGAAGAGCTTAAGATCGTCCATGAAGAGGAGGTGATTGATGGTAAGCTCTATTCCCTTTCTCAACTTGTATCCTGCTCTCACTTTTCGCAGTATAATGGCCAGGGGGATCAGGGTAAGGACAAACAACAGAGGGGACAAACTATCTCCCTGGAAGATACCTCTCTTGATCTTCACGCTTCCCAAGGATTCTCCGCCCGATGTTAACTCTGTTTTCCAGGACTTCATACTTTTGCTCAACAACTGTCTGAAGTTATCTACCACCTTGAAGATCTCTAGGCTTTTGGTTATCCGAGAATGAGGTACCATGTCGAATCCTTTTTTGTAGTCTATCCATCCCATGGCACGACCAGTGTGTCTCCTCCTGCAATTCCTCATTACCATCTTATCAATAAGTAACTGGTCCTTTGTACCACGGGACTTCTTTCGGCATCCTTTCTGTTCGTCCGGTAACAAGTTGTTTATGTGGAGGTGATGGTAGATTTCCTCAGACACAATGCTTGTTAACAGTTTCCACATTACGGACAGACTTGTGATAGGTCTATAGTTGGTAGCATCATTACCCTTGATTCGGTCTTTCATCACCAGAACTGTGGTACCTTTTGTCAACCACTCTGGTATATCACCTGACATCAAGCAGTCATTGAACATGGTTGTCAATTTCAGGTGGAGGGATGTTATATTTTTAATCCAATACCCCATGCACACCATCTGGGCCTGGTGATTTCCAGTTGGTTAGCTTTCTGGCCTGCCCCTTAAGAGTTTCAACTGTGATACTCAAATCAGTTTGTTGGTGTGTCTGTTCACTAATCTCCTTTTGTAGTGTCTCAATCCACACTACCTGATCATTATGTTTAACATCCTGCTCCCATATTCCTCTCCAGAATGTTTTAGTTTGTTCCGCCTCAGGGATCAAGTCGTTGCCTCTTTCTTTTCCTTCAAGCTGTCCAAACAACATCTTCTGGTTGTTGTCAAACATGCGGTTCTGTCTATACTGACTGACTCTGCTCTCGTATCGCCTAATCTTTGCACTCTTTGTCACAATGCGTTGCTTCAGTTCCTCTATGATAATATTTAGCTTTTTCCTCCTAATTTTATACTTTATTTCCAGTCTATTTTTAGTGTCTATGTTTTGCAGCTTTCCAATGTCATTTCTCATTTCTCTGATTTGACCATTCAGTCGTTTCTTCCACCAAGGTTCTGATCTTTTTTGTTTGTTGTTTCCTCTCGCTTTTATGCCAAGTAATTTCCTCACCGCATTTGCTGTTGCTTTGAGGATATTGTTGCACTGTTGAAGGTTCCTCGCCTCAAGGTATAGGATGACTGTGTTTACCTTAGCTGTTCTTTCTTTTAACTTTTTCCTGTCTACAAATCTTAGGTTCATAGGTTTCCCACTATCATTGTTCATTTCATCTACCACTAAGTTTAGGATATCAACTAAATCTTGTCCTAGCCCGTCAGCATTCATCTCCTCAATGGCTGTATCTTTGTTCCAGGTGTTATTTATTTCAGCATTCAGATCATTGTCTGCTTCGGATGCTTCCTCCGTTCTCTCAACCTCTTCACCTTCATTTCCCACTGGTTCGTTTGCCTGGCATACTCCACTCTCCATTTCCAACCTAATCTCTCTACTCAGTTCCTCCAGTTCCAGCTCGCTTATCCACCCACTAGTTCTTATTACCCAAGCCTGCCCAGCCAATTTTTGTTCATCTAATTTAAATAGACCAATCTCGTTCCAGATGTTATCCATCCGTTTCCTATAGCCTTTCTCATTGGGGTTACTCTTCAGGTAACATTGCATAACAGTTCTATTCAATTTTTTCGTCCAGTTGGTTCTGGTCCCTTTCCTTCTTCTTCTTCCTCCAACACCAGCAGTATTTGGATGACAGCCAGGTCCCTGCTGCTGGGCCAGGGAGCACCTGCTGGGTGAGAGTCTGTCACATGACATTCCAGTCTCCACTTCACCGTTATTCGAACTGTTTAGGTTCGACATTTAATCACTCATATCGAGGATTGGTGAATGTATGGTTACATAACCACCGGTGATTGCATCACCACCAGTGATTTGATCACCCCGGTGATTTTAGCGTGGGACTATCACGCTGTAGACGAACATAAATAAATAAACAAATAAATAGGTAAAAACTTTAAAAAAATAAACATAAGTTTCATTGAATGTCTGACTTAGTTTTTTTTTTTTTCTTTACGTTTTTCGTTGCTGTTGTGCTGTTTGATTTTTGATTTTTTGATTTTAGCTTCATGAGAAGTAGGGCTGTTGCGTTCAATACTTTTGAAATTTGTTTCGACTTGTTGCTTATCATTATTATTATTATCAGCCGCGGTTAACTTTGCCCTCCATCCACACGGGGTCGACAAAGCACCAGCAATGCACTGGGCACTTGCTGGCCTTGTGCCAAAAGTAGCAACAATTATTATTATTATTATATTATACGGGGTCGATAAAACAAAGCACCAGCAATGCACTGGGCAATTGCCGGCCCTGCGCCAAAAAAAAAATAGACACAATTATTATTATTGGATTGGCAGTATTGGTAGAGGGTCGGACGCCATGCTTTGATGTATAGAGTTACGGCCCTTGCCATTCTGCGTTCAAATCCCGCCAAGGTTAACTTTGCCTTTCATCCTTACGGGATCGATAAAATAAAGTACCAGTAATGCACTGGGTATTTGCTGGCCTAACGTAGAAACAATTATTATATTATAGTTTAGATTTGACATCGTTTAAACTAAACCCTTGGAGAGAGTTTTAGAGGTACAGCAGCAATAATGTTTTTGGTGTTGTTGTTGCTTCTGACCGGGTCACCAAATCAGTCTATTTATATCTTTTGATACCTTCCTCACTTAGTGGGAATACTACTATCCCTCTGTCTTAACAGGAGGTATTATTATTATTATTATTACTATTATTCTTTTAGTCTCAATCATTGATGTTATTTAACTGGAAAGTTTGTTGAAATGAATATCAAGCCACTACCTGCAGCCTCAGATATTCAGGACGTATCGGAGGGTTCTTGCTGTTCCCAGCAAGCATACCTTTTGAAGTATTCCAAAAAGCGGGGCAGGACCAATTTTTTTTAACCATCCTTGGAAACTCTTTGAGATAGTACCTAGTGCACCTATGACAATCGGGATCACTTTGACTTCATGGCAGTTCCAAATCCTTTTTACCGCCCACTTTAAGTCCTGGTATCGGTTAATTTTCTCCCTCCCCTTCTCTTGCACTCTCGTGTCGAATGGGCAGGCTACATCCACAATCAGGCACGATCTTTTTTCCTTGTCCAAAACCACCAGGTCAGGTCTATTGTGTTCCAGTTTCTTGTCCGTCTGTATCCTAAAATCCCACAGCACCTTCACCTGATCGTTTTCCATCACAGACTCTGGCTTATGCTCATACCACTTTTCAGAATGTGGTAAATTGTTTACTTTGCATATGTGCCAGTGGATCACCCTGCCCATCACATCATGTCTCCAGCCTTTATAGTGAGTCTGGGCTAGGTGTTTACACTCGGATACAATGTGAGCCACAGTCTCCTCTCTCTCTCCACAGATCCTACACAGTGGGCTAGCCTCCTCCTTGTAAATATGGTGTTTCAGCCACTTCGTTTTGAGGGCCTGCTCTTGCGCAGCCATTAGCATTCCTTCTGTAGCCTTTTTAAGGTCTCCTCTTCTCAACCAGTTCCATGTCTGTGGATCTCTGATTATTATTATTATTATTATTATTATTATTACAACAACATTAAGAGCATCAGAAACACCACATTTGCTGCAGCAGCAGCAGCAAAAACAAAGCGCTTATTGAATATCGATATTGATATTAGCGATAAAGACGAACAGTTGACCAAAGCGTGGAGGCTAATTAAACGGGAGAAGTCCTGGGCAAACCTGACCATCCCGGACGAGGCAATAGCAGCCATGCAAAGGAGGACGGTGCTCTTTCGATGTATTTCGGTGCAGACACGAAAAGTGGAACTTGCGAGCCAAGCAGAGGTAGAGGCTGCTTTGGAGTACATCGGAAGTAACATAGAGTACAAAGCAAGAGGCAAACAGTTCGGTACCATCTCGGTACTGTTCAAATCCGAGGCCCTCGCTATTAAGCACTCGGTGATCCCCTGCAGAACGGAACGCATTATCATGCATCCGTCCTATATGGGTAAAAGGACAGTGAAGGTACGCATTCCCAGCATCCCACCAGGAATGAACATATGGTGGCTGCTGGGATGCGTAATCGAGGAGGGGACAGACACCACCCTCCTGGACATCAAAAGCACAGAGAGAGAAGACTGGTCCGGAATGGATTTGGAGATTCTTCTCCAAATGAAACTGGAGGATATAAATAACATCCCAGATTTTGCCCGCCTGCAGGACGGGACAACAATCCAACTAATGATTGACGGAAGAAGGCCACGCTGCTTCGTTTGCGGGGAAGCCACGCATCTTCAAGCCTTCTGCCCTCAGCGCAAAAATGCAGGGGGTCGCAAACCTCCTTTGTTGCCAACGCCAGTGTCAGCACGGAAAGCTGCACCACCACCACCACCAAAAACAATATCAACAAAAACACGGACACCAACATCAAAAGCAGCCGGATCACCACCAACACCAAAACCAATCCAAGGAGAAAACGAGGAAAGCTCTCCCACTCCCCCTACCCCCCAACTATATACATAGACAAAAAAAAAATAAACGCACACACAGACACAGAGACACTCACAGACACAGACCCTTTGTCTTCCAGCAGCGAAGATGAAGGAAAACCCAAAAGTGCAAAAAAACAGAGAAAACTCACAAAAAAAAAAGCCCCTACAAAACACAAAAACACACACAACAAAAAATACAGACACCACTAACGCAGACACTTCCCCAATAACATCAGCACCATCAGCAACATCGACACCACCTCCACAATCCCCGAAACGCAAACAACCTAAACAAACACAAGTACAAATAAACACACAAATACCTGAAATTGCAGACACCACACCTACAACAAACATAGACATACCCGAAACAACACCACCAAAACCATCGCCACCACCTTCACCAAAACGAAAACAAATAAAACCACACCAACAAAATGTTAAAAACTTCGTGCTTGTCAGAAGGGCCAACGATAAACTGATGGCCCTCTTAGCGCGAAGCGAGGACATTCAAACAGAGGGGGAGATTTTTGAAATGAGCACATTTTGCGTGCCAGAAGGTTTGCTTCTGGTCCGAATGTCACTCAATTCCTTCAAAGAAATTCGAGAGAGCTTTCCTCAAGACGTGGGAAACCCGAATGTGAAACCCACATCAAGACTTTTAAAGGGGTTCCCAAAAGAAACCCCACCAACCATGGAGGTCGAACCACCCGACCTTCACAAGACCCGGGAGGTAAGTAAACCTTCCCTCTCTCTCTCTTAGCTTACCAATATGGCCATATTAAGAGTAGGAAGTTTAAATGTTCGCGGCCTGGGGTCACCCTAGAAGCAGGGTCGCCTGCTCAACGACCTCCGGTCGCTGGAAATGGATGTGATTGCCGTAAGCGAGACCAGAATTTCCGACACGCGTGCACTAGCCCCCATTTTCGACGACTATCAGATCTTCGCATCTGTTAGCAGGCCGGGAATGGGGGTGGGGGGGGTGGGGGGTGGGGTGGGGGTGGCAGTGCTGTTTAGGAAAGGACTGGATCTCGAGGTAAGGTCGATCTTCCGGGACCCGGACGGTAAGTTGGTGGTCTTGGATGTGAGCAGTAGCGAAGGTGGTGCCTTTAGACTGCTGGCCGCCTATGCCCCTACAGGGGCCGGACGACCTGACTTCTTTAGGCGCCTGGAGACCTTTCTGGGTACGTCTCGCCCTTTACTGTTAGCGGGGGACTGGAATGGCATCTTAGACGCACGCTGGGATTGTGTGGGAGTAGCCGATAGGAGCGGGGGGTGCAAAAGCCTCAAGCACCTACTCAGCCAGTTCCAACTGTCTGACAGGTATCGACTAGATTTCCCCAATGTGCCAGTATGGACATGGACCAACCGAATGGGGTCATCTAGATCGTATATAGACAGAATCTTCATTAGGAAAATAGATAGAAATAGTGTGGGCTGTCCACTTTTTAAAACGGTCGCCTATTCAGATCACAAATTTGTGATCTGTACGGTCGACCTAAATAAAACGCGTAGGTTAGGACCGGGTTACTGGAAGCTGAGCATGTCATTTCCGGCACGTAAGGCTTACAGGGACCGAGTCAATAAGTTAGTTAAGCAAAAGTTGACAGGGGGGATCATCAACAACAGATGGTGGGGGGCTCTCAAAAGAGAGATTAGAGTAACTTCGATAGAGTTCAGCAAAGAACTAGCGTTAGAGAAAAATAGAAAGGAGGGGGGAGCTGGTAGATAAGTTAGACGAGGCTATTTGTAGTGGCATCGCAACTGACGTGCTAGCGGCGAGAATGGCATTAGACCATTTCTTCAATGCCAAACACGAAGGTTGCATTGTCAGAGCTAAGGCGCGTGCGCTGAGAAACGAGGGAACTAAAGCTGTTCGATGGGCCCGCGTGGCGGAGGCGCAGCATGGTAATAAAACCACAATTCGGTCTTTGGCGGACCGAGACGGACACGAGATAAGCGATTCCAAGCGGATGTGTGAGGCCTTTCGCCAGCACTTTGCTCGGTTGTTCGGGAGGGTGGCGAGTCAGAGAGAGTAGCGGATTTCAGTCCCTACCTTGACGGCTTGCCGCGCATCTCGACGGTCGACGCTGAGCGCTGCGAAAGGCCGATTACTTCAGCCGAAATTCAGGACGCCCTTGTCGGCTGCATGAGGAGCAAGTCACCCGGCTTGGATGGCCTGCCCTACGAGCTTTACGTAAATATGCCAGACTTGTTCTCCGAACTCCTCGAAGCACTCTACTGTAACTGGCAGCAGAATGGGAGTATTCCCAGTTCTGTGAGCAGGGGAGTGGTGACGCTGATAAGGAAAGACGAGAACAAGAGGGATACATTAGACAACTTCAGGCCCATAACTCTGCTCAACACAGAGTTTAAGATTTTGGCCAAGGTGTTAGCAAAGAGATTGGCGCTTGTCGTCGAGGATTTGGTTGGGGAGGCGCAAACTTGCGCAATCCCAGCCAGGTCCATACACGACAATCTCCACCTCATGCGATACATCATAGAGAGGGTAGGGTGTAAACCTGGCTTCGGTGGGGCACTGATCAATTTAGATCAATCGAAAGCATTCGATAGGGTCGACCATCGGTATCTGGAGTTTGTCCTCAGAGCGGCTGGCTTCGGCCCTGTCTTTAGAAGCTGGATCGTTGCAATGCACAGCGACACACGCTCGGTGGTCAAGGTTAATGGCCACCTCTCGGAACCATTTCGGCTCTCCCGATCGGTCCGTCAAGGGTGCCCTCTCTCTTCCCTTCTGTACGTATTGACTCTCGAGCCTTTACTGCGGAAGCTGCAGCTGTTGCAGGGCATCCCGCTCGAACCGGGACGTGGAAAGGCGGTGCCGGCTTATGCGGACGACATCACCGTGATAGTGTCGAACACCTCAGAAATCGAGGTGGTCGGCACCTTATTGAAGGAATATGAAAGGTTGACAGGAGCCAAACTTAACCCGGAAAAGTCGGTCGGCTTGCAGCTCGGAACCTGGAGAGGCAAGCCCATGCCGTCCAACAGCGTCGTGGGGCGCTGGACGGACGGACCAGTAAAGTTGCTCGGGGTTTGGTTCGGACCAGACCTCCAGGTGGAAAAGAATTGGGACGAGGTAACGAGCAGAGTAGCCAGTCTCACCCAAAAATGGGCTGGGAGGAAGCTATCACTGAAAGGTCGCGCGGAGGTGGCGAATGCGTACATCGCGTCCGTCATCTATTACCGCCTAACCGTCGTGCCTTGCCCCCGTCCGCGCCTCGTCAAGTTGGAACGGCTCCTCTTCAAATTCTTGTGGAGGGGACAAGTTCCGTTGGTGAGGCGGTCCATCTGCTGCCAGCACCCTCTACGCGGAGGGCTGGGCGTGCCGTGGCTAATGATGCGCAGACATGCGTTGAGGCTGCGACATCTCCAGATATTCTGCTTCAATGGTGAACAGGTGTGGTCGCCGTTTATCAGACGGGCCTTTCCGCAACTCATTTCTTTGACTGAGCTGCAGTCCTGGGTCAAGAAGAGACCGAGACTGGGTGACTGGCACCTGGAATGTTGCCAGGCACTCACTGCCCTCTACCAAGCGGGCAATGCGATCAGTGGAACTTCTACTCTCGAGTTCTATAGAGGATTAGAGGTGGGCAAGTGCGATGACGCACTCGGAGAAGCTTTGGGCCTCGACGAAGTCGAACTGACCAGTCTGTACCGGAGGACTTTTGAGCCGGGGACGATGGACAATTTCCAGAAATCCCTCGCTTGGCAGTGCTACCGGGGGGCACTGCCGGTTCGGGATAAACTCTACAGGCACGGAAGTGCTGTCAGACGGACCTGCCCAAGATGCGCACAGAACGACGAAACCGTTCTGCACGCACTTGTCCAATGTCCGTGCATTACTGACTTGTGGAGTTATGTCGAACAGCTACTGTCGCGTGTGGAACGAATCCAGTTATCGGCCGAGTCCATAGTGAAGATCGAGCCGCCACCTTCCTTAGGTCAGGAAGAGCAGGACATTTTCCTCTGTCTGGTGGCAGTTGCGAAAGAGATTATATGGTGGACCAGGTTGAAAGGACTAAAGACAGACACTTTTCTCTTCGGCCAATCCCTCATCAACTTCTTCAAGTTTCACCTGGAAAGGAGGGTGAGGGTGGAGAGAGAAGTGCTGCCCCCCAGTACATTTGCTAAAAGGTGGGTGAATGTGGCGAGAATGGCTCGTGTGAATGGGCCTACTCTGACCATGCGCCTATAGGCTAGCTAACTTGAGGAGAGGGGTGCTCTCCCTGGGTGCCCTAGAAGCGCAGGGTGGTTCAGGATTGGTGGGGTACCCGAATCACCCCAGGGTCGTCCACCCCCTATCGGGGAATTTATTTTGTTATATTTATGCATAGTTTATTTTATGTTTTATATTTTCATTGTTAAATTAGTCTTGCCATTGTGCACTTTTACTCGACCTTATTGTAAACCCCCACTGTCCCTGTCTTTGTATTGTCCCTTACATGTCGGCCCTTGTGGCTAATAAATGAAATCATTATTATTATTATTACAGTTGCATTTATCTTGCTTTATGTTCATACGAGTTATCACCAAGTCACACCCAGTGACCTCAAGAGACAACAAGGTCCGCCATGTTCAAGAAAGAACATACATACTCACACATGCATCTTTTGTGTTTAGACTTGTGATGTACTTATATTGACAGAATCTTCCTTAGTATATGGGCAGTTCCCATTAGTACTATCTTTTGTATTTCTCCTATACGCGGGTTTCCTGGGATTTGCGATAAGTAATCATTAGACCCCTTAGGTATCATTCCCAGAGCGCCTACAACCACTGGTATTGTTTTAGTTCTCAATTTCCACATTTTTCCAATTTCTATCTCCAGGTCCTTATACTTGCTCAATTTTTCAAATGTTTTTATAGATACATTCTTGTGTATTGGAACAGACATATCAATTAGCAGGCATACCCTCTTTTTAAAGTCCTTCAATATTATATCAGGTCTATTTGCATCTATTTTTCGGTCTGTTTGGATGCTAAAGTTCCACAAGATTGAGATGTGATCTTTTTCAAGTATGGGAGGTGGTTGATGCTCCCACCAATACTTTTGATGGGGCAGGTCAAAATGCTTACACATTATCCAATGTATGTATTGTGCAGCTCTGTCATGCTTGTTTAGGTATTCGGTTGGAGCTATAGGACTGCACATTGAAATTATATGGTCAATGGTCTCTGGTTGTTTTTTGCATACACGGCATAATGGGCTGCATCCATTTTTTATTATGTTGGCTTGGTAATTTTTTGTTGGCAGACACTGATCTTGTGCTGATATAATCTGTCCTTCAGTCTCCGATTTCAGTCCAGAGGATGCCAACCACTGATGGGTTAAAGTTTTGTCAACATCAGGATTGTTAGCTCGCTCTGGGTATTTTCCATACAGAGGCTTTTCTTGCCATTTCTTAGCCAGTTTCTGTCGCAGTTCTTTCTTTGCAGTTACTTTTACCTGCTTTGCTTTTTCTGTGTTATCCATTTCAGCAATAAATGGGACTTCTGAAATTTGTAGTCCATTACTGTATCTTTGTGCATCTTTTGTAATGGAATATGATCTTTTGATGCTTTCGTGTTTCAAAACGAGTTTGATCATCCAATCATGTGATTCCCTTAGATATGTAGATAATCCAATTGTTGCAGTTTTCAACGCAATGTCTAACTGGATTAACCCACGTCCTCCTTCTTTCCTAGGGAGATATATTCTATCTATATCTATCTTAGGGTGATGCATTCTGTGCATGGTTAAGAATTTTCGAATTTTTGTATCGAGCCTACGGATCTCTGTGCTTGACCAGTTGATGACATTGTAACTGTAGGTTACTACTGGTATGACAAGCGTGTTTATGGCATCGATCCTATTCCTTGCATTCAATTCCGTTCTTAAGATTGCTCTTACTCTGCGGTAACATTCCTTCCTTATCCTTTCCCTCATTGTCGAGTGCTTGATTCCGTCTCCTTCACAAACACCTAGATATTTGTAAGTTTTTCTTGATCAAGTTCTCTTATCACGTTCCCCCGATCAAGATTAATGTCTGAACTCTTCAGCAGCTTTCCTCTGGTGAACGTTGCTTTGGCGCATTTATCTAGTCCAAACTCCATTTTAATGTCATCACTGAACTGCTCCACAGTGGATAATAGCCCTTGCAATTGTTCATCATTTTTTGCAAATAGTTTAAGGTCATCCATGTAGAACAGGTGATTAATGGTTTTGTCATAGACTTTATATCCATGTTTTGTTTCATTGAGCATTTTACTTAATGGTATAAGTGCGATGCAGAATAAAAGCGGTGATAAAGAGTCACCCTGAAAAATTCCACAATTAATATTAACTTCTCCAGCTTCCAGTGATTTTGTTTCACTTTTCAAAAGGAGTGTCGTTTTCCATGTCTTCATACTGAATGACAAAAACCTCCTGACAACGGGGGATATTTTGAAAATCTCTAAACATTTTTCAATCCAACGGGTGGCAAACTATCGAATGCTTTTTTAAAATCTATCCAAGCAATCGATAGACTTTTGTGTCTATTATGACAATCTTCCAATATCATTTTGTTAACCAAAAGCTGATACTTACAGCCATATGAGCCTCGTTTACACCCTTTCTGCTCAATGGGAAATAGGTCATTTGTTATCAGGTGGTCATATGTGTATTCAGTTAGGACTGATGTTAAAATTTTATACATTGTGATCAAGCAAGTTATCGGTCTGTAATTTTGGGGATTGTTTGTCTCATCATTCTTCGGAAGCAGGAATGGTATCTTTTCTGGCTCCTTAACTATTTCATTGTAAAGTTGGGCCAACAGCTCATGAGACTCTGTGAAGGCATTTATCCAAAAATTTTGTATTTTGTCTTTTCCTGGGGATTTCCATTTGCTGGTTTTTCTTAGAGCCAAGCGCAACTGTTCAACTGTTATATTTTCCCATATTTGTTCCTCAAGGTGAGCTGTATCTTTCATTTGTCTGTCTATCCATGGGGCATGTATGTTATGAACTTTTTCTTCGGCCCAGATCTTTTCCCAGACTTCTTGCACTTCCTCCTTGGGTGGTATTGATTTAGCAGTTATTGTTGACTTATCAATTTTTCTGTAGAAGTTTCTTTGGTTGGTTTTGAACATATTATTGTCCTTATAGAATCTAGATCGTTTTTCAAAGCGCCTTATACGAGCAGCTTTGGCCGACACTTTTTGCTTCATTATTTCAATCAGCATGTCTATGTCACTTGTTGATTTTATACTGTACTTTCTTTTCAATTTTCTAAGTTTAGTTTGTTTAACATGTTCACCTTCTTTATAGTTTGTTAAAATTTATATGTCAGATCGGAGAAGGCTTATTTGGCGATTGATGTTCTCTTGCCAAGTAGATTTCTTGTGGGAATTCCTTTGTTTTTTCATCTTCACTCCAGATAAGTGAGTGGTGACTTTAGCCGATGCATAATAGAGATGATTTAAATCAGTAATGTTTAGTTTGTTTGTGATGATAATGTTTTTGAGAATTATGTTAGTCTTGTGTATTATCTTTTGGTTCTGTTTGGAGTTCTGGATCTTAGGGAGGGTGTCTCGTTGCTCCATGTCAGATTCTTTCATTTTCATCCATTCGATCATAATTTCATCCTTCAAGTTGGCAAGTTCATTCTCATTCATTTCTTTATCATTTACGATCTCATTATTTTCATTTGGAGTTTCATCTTGAGCATGCACTCCCTCCACTTTTTCGATCCTTTCTTTAATTTGTTCTGTTGCCAGTGATTCCGCCCCAACCCTGGGATTCGAAGTGTTACAATTTACCTCGTTTTCACTGACACATGTTTCATTTTCCCTTCGCTGACTTTGTGCTAATAGCTTGATCTGATCAATTTCTATATCAGTTAGTAACTTTTTTCTTACAATATTTCTTCGTATATTGGCTAGTTTGTTACTGCCCATATAGCCTCTGTTTTCGGGATGTTTCTTTTTCCAGTTGATATATGTCTGTTCTGTATTCGATGTATTTGTTAGGTAGTACATGGCAGTGTAGAAAGCCTCAAGGACTTCTTTATTATCTTCCCTTGACCATTTTTCTCTCTTTTTCTTTGAATTTCTTGGTGGTGAGCATGGAGGGCCAACAGTAGGAGTATTCCGGTTATGGGAGGTCTCCAGCTCCGATGTGATGGGAAGGTTTGAACCATTAGCTGATTTTTCGACCCCAGTCTGGTTCCTCTCTGAGGGACGCGGCCCTTTTTTACCCGGGTGACGGCCGATCCGGTATGAGATTTTATCATTAGACATTTACTTTATTTTGTCGCGTTTTATCCTTATCCGCCAAGGGGTAATCATTTCGTGCTACCACTTCTAGAACGAGTGTCAACCAAGACTAGAGGGGTCGTTCTCCCCTAGAGACACGGCTATTCCCCGCCGGCCGCCATCCCGGTATTTCTTGGTCACGGGGTTTTCTTTTTGTTGTTTTTTTTAAAATTGTTATTATCATGAGTGGTTCCTTAATGTGAGCATTGCGTGGCTTAAGAATGAAATTATTAATAATTATTTCCACTCCAGACACAAGGCCAGCAATCACCCAGTGCATTACAATAATATAATATACTTTTTGCTGAAGTTGCCTGTTATCGTTGTTGGCTATGTGGGTGGTGGTGCTGGGGCTTTTTATATTGTTGGTGAGGAAGGGGGGAGCCAGCAGTGCCATAGTTGTTGACGTTTGGCCGGTGGCCAGGTCACTAAGTCAATCTATTTATATCTTTTGCTAGCCTCTCCCTTGTCTAGTGATACCACCACCTTCCCCTTTCTTCCTTCCTTCCTTTCTTAAGTTAACAGGGGAATAGTGGCGGTAGCAATGAAGGAGTGGTGGCGGCGGTGATTGGATAGTGGTAGCAATGATGGATGGAGTGGTGGCGGCGGTGGCGTTGTTGTTACTGAGTTTTGTGATATGTAGTATCTATGAGCTTGTGTCGCGTATGTTTAATATCTGTGTTTAATAGACTAGTTTTGTTTGATCTGTAGTATCTATGACTTTGTGTCGCGTATGTTTAATATATATTGTGTTGACATTTTCCCGTAAAATTGGAATTAAACATTTTGTTAAAACTTGAGACAATAATAATAGTAATTATTATTATGATGCTGGGATTGGTGGTGGTAGTGGTGAAATTGCCGTTATCTGGCTGTTATATTTAGTGTGATGGGGTAGGTGGTGTATCAAGTTTCTGGTGTTGGTGAAATTGCTGTTATTTGGCTGTTCTATATAGTGTAGACAGAGGGTGTTTTCTTCCATTTATAACCATTTTCTTTTTTGAATACAAAATATATAATACAAAATTGAATATTTGAGCGATATAACAATATAATATGGATCCGAAATTTTATGAGACTTGCTTCGGTGGTTTATGCATCATTTGTACTAAGAATTGTTATTTCACAATTGATTTAAATATGTTAAAAATCAAAAACTTACGAGAGCGATTTCATGACCTTCTACCACCACGTGCGTCTTCTTCCCTTATTATTATTATTATTATTATTATTATTATTATTATTATTATTATTATTATTATTATTATTATTATTATTATTATTTTGGCTGTGTCGGTAGTGCGTCAGACACCATGCTTTGCAGCATAGAGTTATGGCCCTTTACGTTCTGAGTTCAAATTCCGCCGATGTTAACTCCTTACGGAGTCGATAAAATAGAGCACCGGTAATGCACTGGGGTAATTGCTGGCCTTATGCCAAAAGTAGAAAGATTATTATTATTATTGTGAGTAACATCCTATTATTGTTTTTCATTCTCCTATTTTGAGCTGGGAATTTTCTAATCCACGTGTTAATACAACACTTCAATAAGCTCATCAAATCTCATAGCAATACATTGAATTTTTCAGACACTTCCTACATATTTCACTACTTACTTCTATATTCATCAACCCCATAAAAATAAGAAAATCAAAATGTTTGCACCAAATTGTGTTTACAACTGTTCTTGATGCAATATCAACAAAAGCACAGTTTGAATAATTGCGACGATAACAAACAGCACAAGAACACGAAGAAAGAACACAGCCGTACACATAAAATGAAAATGAAAATAATATTAAAAATGATCCCTTAACTTTATTAGTCCTTATCTTTAATGTGTGGCTTCTCTTTTACATGTTCATTTGATTATTTTTAATTTTGACTAGAGGTAAATTTCCCAAACTTTCGCAAAACCTCAGCCATCAGCATATACGCATCGTGACCCCATTTCCCGCCTACTTTCAAGATGCTAATCAGCATCTCAACCCGACCCGAACACCAACACCCATGTTGCTGAACAGTACTTCAGCCACCGATTGACCAGCCTACCTCTGATCGGCCCAAACCGCGCTGGTTACCATCGCTTGACTCAGGATGCTTCGGAAGACCCCCACCCCCTCTTAGGATCCTGAAAGCAGCCCGGGTGCCGGTGATCGATTCCCTCGCATCCTCAATCTTTGAAATCTTGGACTCCGATCAAGATAGAGATTGGGAACGATTGTTATATTTCGCTCCACGCGCCTACGGTCTCCCCAACACTGATGCCGATCAAGGCGGCCTGTTGACAACTGCTTTAGTTAAGGCAAACATCTTTCTTGACCTTCGAGTGTATCCGAGCAGGACACACTCCACTCATTCGTAAGCTTGCATTCATCCACCGCTGATGCCAGCTCAAAGCGATTACGCGACTGCGTAAACGCCAAACTCAGAGAGGGTCATGTCTCGGCTGCCGTCAGAGTAATCACCTTTTACGTCACCATCCTCTGCCCCACCGAGGAGGTCATGGCTGCTCTCCGGCTCAAACATTCTGAGCCACCTGCAGTGATTGCACGTGACGACTGCAATTTAGTATACACATACACGCGTACACACGCATATATATATATATATATACTCATACACATACAAACATATATATACGATACGATTTCATGCTATAGTGTATGCAAATCCCATATACCTTAAAACTTAAGAATAAGAATTTAAACAAAATCCAGAAAAACATATGCTTAGAACATTTATTTTCCAAACTTCATGTGAAATTACATTTAAACATAATAAAGCTTAAAGATAAATGAAAGACTCGTTTAAAATGTAATAAATAATTGCTAGAAAACAAAAAAAAAAGGAAATAATATTCACTTTTTTCTACACATTCGAATGACGTTTCTTTCCTCATTCCCAAATGAAAGGACATGAAAGATATCTTTCTATACATTCTTTGCGTTTCAGTATTTGTATAATTATATGCAAACATATAAGCATGTACACATAAATTCACTGTAGCATCACTCCTTCATAGTCAGCCTATGAACGTTTCATCCGACCCTTATATATATATATATATATATATATATATCGTAGCCAACAGCTTAAACAGAACTGATTCTTCCCTGCTACTTCCACTTTTGGTAGTTACACGGCTAAGGTCAGCAATAAGAGAGAAAGAACGAAGACTACAAAGAAAAATGTGAACTTTTCTCCCTATATATGTATGTAAAAACAATTTTTTCCCTATATTTTTATTGTTCTTATTAATATGCAATTTAATTGCATTATATACTTCCGTCGTGTGAAAAAGCGTGTAAGCTGAAACCAGTACAATTAATGCGGAAATTCCTGTTTTGTAAATAAATGTTTTGATGTTATTCTGAGAGAAAATACGTTTATCATTTTTTACTGTTTTTAGCTTTTTTACTATTTTATATATATATATATACTATTGTATAAGATTTTGACCAATCGGACTGTGTATGCAATAATAATAATGATATCAGCATACACCACTGCTTACACATATAAACATGTACACTCACCTACACACACGTGCACACATGTACACACTCACACATGCATATGCATATATGCGTGTGTACGAACATATATACATACATAAATCAACACAGCCGTGTACGCATGCAGTAAGTAAAGACGAGAGATATGTACTAATTGGTACTGACATATGCAAAAGAAATTATTATATGGAATTAATACGTTATTTAGTGATAGAAAAAACACATTAAATGCAAAATTGTAATAATAAATGTAAAGGAATAAATACAAAAATATGATAAAGTTTGTAAAGTTTATAAAAGGTTAATGATGAACATTGCTAGTGGATATAATTACTAGTGAGTATAATCGAAGTTATATATTTGCTCAGCAGTACGTGAAGTGGACGCTAGGAGTGTATATTATATGGAAGTTTCTTCTATCGAATTGATTGGTATATTGTTTAGGACAGAGGTTTGTGTTGGGGTTAAGAGAAGGAGTGTTGAGGTCAAGTAGGAGATTGTGAATTTGTACCAGATTTGTAGAATGGTCATGTTGCTGTTACTTTCTTCTTCTTCTTCTTCTTCTTCTTCTTCTTTTTTTTTTTTTTTTTGCACATTTGTTCCTGGGAGTGTCATGAGACAGAGTCATCAAGTACGCCTTTCAGTCAAAAGTAACTTTCTTCAATTGATCCGAATAGATCCCAAAGCGAGAGACCCGAACTCATGGATATTATCCAAACTTCTTGCGCAAGGTCGACATCTGGGTCTCCTGTCGGTTGGTTTAGGCCGTAAAATCTGTCTAGTGATTATTTTCTTAGACATTCTGACCACATGCCCGTTACATGGGAGCTGTGATTTCTCAATTCGGCTCTATGTGGAGTAACTCACTGATCTCCGGGCTACGCACTCTATCGAGTAACGTTATTCTAAAGACTCTTCGAAGGTATCTTATTTCGGCCGCTTTTATTCAAGATCATATTATTTCTATCATTAGCTACGATTCTTAGCCATATATAGGGGTTGGCTTGAATACAGAATTGAAAATAGCGATTTTAGCTTTCATATCTAACTCCGATGACAGAATGCTGAAGCCTGTGCAATACTACACCAGCTTCTGTAATTCGTGCACCTTATTCAGCCTTCTGCCATTTATCACTCGTGAAAGCGACCCGAAATGCTTCAACTTCTCCACCTGCTTCAGTGAAATTTCGTTCAGGTGCAGACTTCATTGCGAAGACGAATGTCTCAGACTTCTCACCGCCGATTTTCCTGCCATGCAGCACTCGGCAGCAAATCTCTCTAGTGCATGTCGGAGCTCCCCTTTCGTAGTAGTACCATGTCCTCTGCAAATTCCAGTTGAGTGATCCTACACCCGCCCGTCTTGATAGCACATCCGACCCAGATGCACATGTCAATTCTATTCATAAGGATTACGAAGAGGAACGGTACCATTTATCCGAACATAAATACTAGGTCATTCGTATAGAGACAATAGGGCAACAAGAAACTCTCAGTTAATCCCATAGTCCTGCAGCACCTTCCACAATAACTCTCATGGTACGCGATCGTATGTCTTTTTGGAGTCTATGACACATAACATACACCTCTTCGCAGTACTCCGACGATTTCTCGAAGACCTGCCGCAGTGTAAATGTTTGGCCAGCTCTGTTGCTTCCGGGGCGAAGACCACATTGTTCATCAGCTAGCTTAGACTAGACAATATCCCTATAACCTTTTTGCCAGAAACTTACCATACACTTTACCGGGGAGGCGTAACAAGGAGATCTTTCTATAATTGGAGCAATCTCTCTTTTCTTCTTCTTTTTGAAAATTGGGATTATCACTCCCGATTGCCATTGCTTAGGTGCCTTTCCAGAGAATGAGGCTACTCGGCACTCATGTGTCAGCCAAAGGCTTTTAACATCTCGGGTCGAATTTCATCCTCACCAGAGGTTTTGCCACATTAGAGCTCTTTAATTGTTCTAGTGACTTCCGCCTTCGAGAGGTTAGTAATCGCTCCCAGATGCATCTCATGTCTAACGGAAAATGTTGTGGTGGTCTTGCTATTACTTTCTGCATTGCAATAATCTATGGTAAGTTGGGCTTAGTATTTTGGTTTCTTTGTTGATTTTTCTGCTGTTTTAATTCGAATGTTCACTATATAAAGTAATGTATACTTCTTTGTGTGTTGGTAATTTAGTTTAATAACGGTTGTTTAACACTTTTATTTATTAAAATTCTTTAATATGCTATCTATTGAGTGTGGGGCTACGTTTTAGTAATTATTATGTAGAATGTATTAAGATATCTTTAATATAGGCTTCAATGTGAATCTTTTGACTTTGGCATATTTATTTGTTGGAGTGGATTTAGCACTCTATATTGACCTAATCTATTTTGACTTGCTGTTGGAATGTTAAGGTAAGGTTGGGTTTAATTATTTCGTCACTTCCCGTTTACTTTTGTAAGTTCACGTTAGATTTAAAATATTGTTATTTAAGAAGATGTACTTATTAAATATTTAATAAATATTTTTTAGAACCTATGTAATTAGAGAGAGAGAGAAAGAGAGAGAGAGAGAGAGAGAAAGAGAGAGAGAGAGAGAGAGAGAGAGAGAGAGAGAGAGAGAGAGAGAGAGAGAGAGAGAGAGAGAGAAATAAAGAGGGATGGAGATGGGGAGAGAAAGGGGGAGAGGATATTTTCCAATTTCATTCTATTCTCAAACATACATTTTTACAATTCTTGCGCACGCTTCTTAAAACAATATGTTGAAGATGGTTACAGATATAACCCACAAACACGCACGCACACACACGAACATGCACGCAGACACACACATACGCACACACACACACACACACACACACACACACACACACACCACTACCACCACCACCACCACCACCTCCACTCGCCACAAATACACACATGCACTCACACAAACACACATATATTCATATTTATGTATAGAAATTATCAACGTTTTTACTTCACAAAAGAATTTAGACATTCAACAATAGACCTTAAATTTTTATCGATTTCTTACCTCAGTCAAATACAGAGTTACTGCAAAAGTAAATGTCAATGCTTTGTTATTAATACATTTTAAAATATTTTTTTTTTTTACTGATTTTCATGGAGATGTATATTTTATGATCTTTTACCTACACAATATATTCATTGTTACTGTCATATTATTCAAATGAAATATCTCAAATCTGTTTTCTATACGCATTAATGTATGTATGCATATATGCATGTCTGTCTGCCAGTTTGCCTGTCTGCCTCTAAGTATGTATACCTCCAGTTGTCTGTCTCTGATACATATATATATATATATATATATATATATATATATATATATATATATATGTTTTTTTATTCTTTTACTTGTTTTAATCCTTTGACTGTATTCATTCTAGGGCACCATCAAGAAGACCACAGTCATTATATAGTTTTTCAAGTTTGGTACTTATTTTATCTATCTTTTATTTGTGGAACCACTACTTCTCGGGGTATAACACACACACACACACACACACACACACACACACACACACACACACACACACACACACACACACACACACACAAACTCACACACACACCTATACATACATACACGATCGCTGCCATCTCGTTTTCGACTATGGCCACTACTTTATATCCATGTAGGAGAACCCCTACCGATGCGCTGAACGCGTGTGACTTTTTAGTCCAGTCAGCGACTTGAAAACTCTGGTACAAACACTACACTTGTGACAATTATTGACACATAGTGCTGGGCCCATGGTACCATGTGACGACAAGTGCAGAGAGATCTCCAGATATAAAGCAATGCCTGTGCCGTGAAGCTTTTATAGTGAGCAAAGGCACTGTACAAAGCCATACATACATACATACATACATACATACATACATACATACATACATACATACATACATACATACATACATACATACATACGTGAGCTTTCACTCAATTGACACTTACCATTTAAATACACATTGGTCAACCTGAGGCCACAGGTGAAGACAATAATACAGAAACTACAAGATATGTATGACAACCAGTGCCTGAATGTCTGCACATAAACAGTAAAACCACTCAATTACATTTGTACGATTCTAAAGGTTTTGCTCCGGGTTTCCAAGAAACACACTACGCAAATTTCTTTCTATGGATTCTTTTGAAACGTAGCTACTTTTATTCGTTGCTGAAAATATTGCCTCTCGGATTGCCATTCATGGAAAACAGAATGACCTGTTTTTTCTAGATGTTCTTCTCATCTGAAATGCTTTCACTGTTCTTTATTTTTTATCTGCTTCCGTAATTTCTTTACAATGTAGCTTTCAAAAATAATGCCGTTGGTAATCTTTTTAAAGTTCATCTGTTGTAGATTGAAATGGCAATAGAAGCAACGACCATAAGGCGAAATGAAGTGAATGTAATAACTGTTAACCAAGAAATAGGAAACATACAGCAAAAGTAAAGAAAATAAATGAATAGTTAATGTTTCAAACACTATTTCAACGTTTCTTTCGGTGTTTGGAAGGTAAAATTAGAAAAACTCCACCGGTAACACTAAAACAGCAATGGGTCCAATGCTGTACGGAAATTGGGACACGACACGAAGAACAGGTGAACAAACAAACATTTAGGATTTAAATACTTGTGGGTACATCACGCACAGTACAGACGAGCAGCAGTATAACAGCATAACAGTATAGCAGCACTCCAAGGAACTTCAAACATCACTGGTGACAACTCGCTATGTTATACTAAAAGAAGAGAAATAAATAAAGAAATATATAGAAATATATATTTTTGTAAATAAGATAATAGAACCGTGTGGAAATGGAAGCACCAATTGAAACATAAGGTTTAAATCTCCGAAGTCGTTTATGAAAGTATTGAAGAAGACAAGAAAACACACTTCGATCTTCCGACGTGGAAGAAGAAACCGTCACCGAATCATCATTTTTCTTACTTGTTGTACAAACCTGGCTGGACACAGAACACTGCACAAACATTCTAATAGTTCTATAGAGTTATGAAATAATTGTTTCTACTTTTGGCACAAGGCCAGCAATTATCCAGTGCATTACTGGTACTTTATTTTATCGACCCCGTAAGGATGAAAGGCAAAGTCAAACTAGGCGGGATTTGAACTCAGATCGTAAAGGGACGTAACTATGCTGGAAAGCATGGCGTCCGACCCTCTACCGATACTGCCAATCCACCGCTTTTGAGTTATGAAATAATACATATTAAGTAATGTCAGTTTCACGAGGAGATAAAACGCCTCCATCCTTTTGAAGGAAGAAAAAAAAAAAAAAAAATGAGTATAAATCTTGGAAAACTGTAAGTCCGGTATTGGAAAAAAAAGAAGAAAGGAGGAAAAAAAAAAGAAAGTCACAAGGGATTGACACTCCAAATTCACTTTTTTCCTTTTACTCAAATTAAATGACACGACGGTTCAGTTATATTTAAATATTGTAAGCGCGTCCATTGAGAATATCGTCTTTGACAAACTGCTCAGTTGCTCGCATTTGTGCGTGCTGAATTCTGGATCTTTCCGCTGGGAACAACCCCTTGTTCCCTCCCTTTTTTGTGTACAGCTTGACATGAGGAATGCCTTTAACTCTTTACGCCGGGATCATCTGCTCGAGGCCTGCCTCAGCCGAGCCCCCTCTGCCTACCTGTCATATGGAGCCCCGAGCATGCTCCTAGCTGCTGATACAGTCATACCCTCGGCAACTGTAGACCAACAGGGCGACCCTTTGAGACCCCTCCTGTTCGCCCTTGGTATTGACCACATCACCCGGAGTATCACGGCCCCTCTCAACGTTTGGTATCTGGATGATGCTACGTTGGGCGGGCCCGTACGGACGGTCTGCCAAGACCTTCAATCGGTGATTCCTTCTCTGGCGGGAATCGGCCTCCAGGTCAACTCGGCCAAATCGGAGGTGGTGAACGTCAGCCTCGATGCTGTGAGCTTTGCGGCCTCCGTCTTGGACGTGCGGTCCATTCTCCGCCAGGTTCAGGTGACCCCCAAAGAGGATGTCCTCATCCTCGGGTCACCGATCCACTCGCCGGCCATCCGCTCCACCATCAGGTCCAGGCTTCAACAGCTCCAGACTCACACGAGCCGACTGGGCTTGATTGACGGCCACCCAGCCCTCTTTCTGCTGACGAAATGCTTCACCATGCCGAAACTCCTCTATACACTCGGCAGCGCTCCATGCTACACCCAGACATCTCTCCTCGGTGACCTCGATACTTGTATCCGAGCAGCAGCCGAGGGGATATGCAACGTCAAGTTTGATGACATAGGGTGGCAACAGGCCACTTTACCGGTCAAGTATGGCGGCCTAGGCCTCCGGTCCCCGATCTCACTAGCTTTGCCGGCGTATCTTTCGTCGGTAACCTCGTGCCGCGTCCTCGTCAGCAGGGTTCTTCAAAATACAACAGAACCCTCTGTGTTCAGAGAACGTGAGGCCGCCTGTGAGACGTGGGACCGGCTGGGACTTAGCCAAGTAGACGTCCCCCCTCCTTCTCCCACTGTTGACGTCAAGTCCTCCCAACGCACTTGGACGCCACCAGTGCAGCCTGGCCTCAGACAGGCTCACGCGTCAGCTCGACCAGCACCGCCTTGCTTGTTTTCGTGCGGCCTCCAAACCCCACATTGGTGCCTGGCTCCATGCTCTGCCCTCCTTCTCCACTGACACGCAGCAAGACAACCATAGACTGCGAATCGGCGTTTCCCTGAGGCTTGGCCTCCGGATCTGCCAGCCACACCGATGTCGCTGCGGTTCCACTGTTGACTCTTTCGGCCTCCACCCGCTTTCCTGTCGCCACAGTGCCGGACGAATTCCACGCCATACTGCCCTCAAGGAGGTAATTAAGCATGGCTTGGACGCTGCAGGCGTCCCTTCCCAGCTCGACCCGATGGGGCTGGATCGAGGGGACGGCAAAAGGCCAGATGGCATGACCATGTTCCCGTTCCGCGGTGGTAAACCCCTCGTCTGGGATGCCCCTTGCACCGACACTTTCTGCAGTCGCAACCTGGTGTAGTATGCGACTGACCCAGGTTCTGCTACACGTCGGGCTGAGGGGGCCAAACTCCTCAAATACCGGTCGCTCTCTGACAGGTTTGCGGTCGTTCTCCTGGCAGTGGAGACTTCTGGTGTCCTCGGCCCCAAGGCTACCTCACCACCATAGGCCAGCCGTAGGTGTGAGCCCCGCGAGTTGGAGTGGCTTTTCTAGCGCGTCGTCCTTGCCGTCCTCCGGGGAAACGCCTTCTCCATTCTGTCCGCCGGGGCTGTGGGTGGGCCCCATCGCGTACCATTACATTAGTTAAATACCATTTTTTCATCTCATACATACTAATCTGCTTTTATCGTACATTTTTTGTGTGGCCAGTGAAACAAAGTTCCAGTCAAACACTAGTATTGATTTGATATATGTGAATAGAAGTACAACGGAAGACCTTTATATAAGCCATAATGAATTTTACTGAAATTTATAAACACAGGTATCGTCACGTAGTTAAGAGGTTCGCTAGAAATAGAAAAATTCTCATACATCACGCCATTAAAAGGAAAAACACATTAAAAAAAAAAAATTCTTAAGTACATTTGTAAAGCATATTTTTGTGTGTTGTATCCCCGTCAGTTCTGACGTCAAACGTTCCAGTTGTTTGAAACACAGAACAGCCGGCTCATGAAATTAACGTGAAACATGCTAAAAATTATTTAAGCACGTGTACCTTTAACATACTTTTCAGGTAGATTCAACGTGCGTGACAATGCTGGCCATTTAAATTACAGGTGCAACTCATTTTGAGTGGACTGGAGCAACGTGAAATAAAGTGTTTTGTTCAAAGACACAATGCGCCACTAGGAATTGAACTCACGACCTTACACTCGATAGCCTAATTCTCTAACGACTATGCCACACACCTTCATTGTAATGAACTAGATATGGAAATAAAGACATGTAATTTGTGGTCATATTCTTGAGAGTAATGAGGAAAAATCTAAGATATCAGTCTTACGGATAGGTAGATATCAACTTTACGTCGTAAAATTTGGACGAGTCTACATGACAAAATCTATCCGTTCTCAGAAATAGAGTAAGCTGACGCAACATTCAGTCTTCATGTGGCAATTTTATTCTTTAGAGAAATGTATTGTATCTTCGTACCGTAGTTATTTATAATTTTATGAGCTAACGAAGAGGTCTTTCCGTTTTCGTTTGAGTGAATAGCAGCCAAATCACCCTGACAACACTCCCTACCTTGTTAAAAATGGAACAGCACACTTGAGAATATAGTCCTCCATACACTATATTTGCAAAAATACAACAGCAAAAAAACAACAACTACAAAAACAAAAAAACAAACAACTGATTAAATGGTCATAACTGGAACGCCTTTGTTCTTAAGTCTATTTGATCAGTATTAACGATAGACTAAGCAACAATCACCACCAGTACCACCACCATCTCCCAGCCATTACATCATTACAAAAGAAGAAAAAGACGTGGACAACGATGATGACGACGATGATGTCGACGATGAAGAAAGAAGAGGGAGAACAACAAATCAACAAAAACAAGTAGAAAAAGACGAGAACCTCGATGACGATGGCGAAGCAGCTGGAGAACAATAACAGGAAGAGCTTGAGGCACGTCACCACAACGTGATTGAAAGTGTTCAAGTGTGCCGCTAAATTTATACAAACGCCTTTTAGCCACAAGTCGACTCGCCCCATTGCGATTCTTGTCAATGCTATATTCTCGTAATGGAGAACACGTAAACATGTATCGATGTTAAAATTATAATCTCACATTGGAACATACTTTTTCGAACACATGCATAATAAATTAATCGAGAGGGGAGTTTGAATATAGCCGTTCCGAAAAGATCTTTGTAATTTTTTAGCGTTACGTCTTGTATTAAAGGGAGATAACTTTATAAATTTTATTTACGTTGCTAATTTTGACAAAGCTTTCAATAAGGGAGACAACGCAAACCATTTTTAGCTTAAACCGTTAACAATTGAAATATTAAGGATAGAATACACATTAGCTTGGGAAAGTAAAACCAGTTTATAGAAAAGAAGAGCTTTAATATCGATGTTAGTTGATTGCAAGTGTTGTGTTTTATCACCGCAACCAACGAATCATGATGTTATCAGGCTCAAACACCCCGTTAATTGTATCTAATCAAGATTTGGTATCATGTAGACCGGTCCACAACTGAGCATCGGTATGTTAGTAAATATGAAGACACGGTTCTAATTTTCCATACTTCGAGAATGCTTTTGCAGTCGTGTCTGTAACAAATGAATGAATAGTCAACACGTTTACAACAAAGGAAATTGGTCTGTGATTGTAATCAACGTTCTCATAAATGCGTGGTTTTGTCGCTCCCAAACTAAAAATATAGATATTTCATGTCTGAATCATATTACCGAAAAAACAGCCCAACTGTTCAATACCCAGTCGGTGAAACAGATACTAAGCAAAATTAAACATATTGAGGTCTCTTTCAAATTAATTCAGATTCACTTTGAAAAAATTCGCCATATATTTTCTCCAAATATTCGCCAGGCAAATCAACATCAACAAGACCAACAGCCACAAATTCAACAGGAACCACAACATTCACAAAATTAACAAGATACACAAAAGCCACAGCAACAGCAACGGTATAAAAAACAACAGGAAAAGCCACCCTCATATTTCAGCATAGTAGACTTAATGATTTTTATTCAGATTCCCATTCACCACACTCACAGAATACGTTAACCACCACAAATGTCGTCATCATCATAATAATATTCTACTGCTATTACTATTAACATTTCTACATTAAAAGCGGTAAGTGAGAGAGAAATGCAGGGAGAGAAAGAGAGTGAGATAAGATGAAGGATGATGAAATTTTATCTATGCACCTATCCAAGCCATTATAATATTCATCTATAACCTTATGCTCTGCAATAACAGTTATAATTAGACATAGAGTTACCACCTTGTGATATAACTACAATAGATTAATTATATCTTATACAGTAATGGATATTTGGCACTTGGTATGTAGAGACATTTAATGTAATGTGTGGTGATAAACTATGTGTGCATTTGTAATTGTATAATTAAATGCTTAAATTACACAACATAATAATAATAAAGTATATATACACTTATAATTAAATATAAAATGTAATAGCATTCTATATTAGGGATTATATTATTACACATATAGCATATCTATTATGACATATTAACAGCTGTATAATCCTTCATAATATATACCTTGTCCAGTAATGAATAGATAACAATCTAAAGAGACCTTTAATGTATGATAGTAGAATACACTGTATTTAAAATCAGGCATAAATATACACCGTTATGTAACAGAGATCCAATGGTATCACATTATATTGTGTATTAGAACAAAGAATTATAATAACTAAATTGAACTTAATTAGCTAGTTACCTTCCCTTACGCATTTATTCACTTCCGGAAATTAACGATTGAAAATTTAACGGTTGATCAAATATAGTCTATGAATATGAATTCATAAAGACTAATTTACAATCCATTGCTCTAACTAACTTAAAACACTCAATATAAACATTAACTAAAATTTAATTCAATATATGTCATGGAAATGTTTGCAAAAACTCTGTTTCTCAACACACATTAATTCGAACACCATCAACATTCAACATCCACCATAGACTCTAATACATTAACATATTTGCTTCAACTGCAGTATTTATTCATCTATATATGCATAATAGCTTTGCTTGTCTCCTTCTCATGTATATGACTTACGCAGTCACACTATCCACACGCCTGCATATGATTTGTTATCGCACTCTTCCTTTCTCAAAACTGCTTCCTCAATGCCTCTTTAATATTTGGACTATTCTCTTGTTTTAACTGTTGCATGTATTTCACTCCGTGCTTTTGATTTTAATTTTAATTTTGATTTGAATTTGAACTTGAATGTTTGTAAATTATTGTACAATTCTCGTAAAATATATGTCACATCCATTTCACCCTGTAAATACGAAACTGTTGCTCACAACATCAATTTATATGTATCTATATTATTGTTCAGTTGAATAGGAGGGTAATTATATGTGCAAATATTGATAATGCTCCGATGACTCCAAACGAGAGTTTGGAAGAAATGATTGTCAGCTATTAAATGATTTGAACACAACTTTGATAATTGTATAATTTATTTATTTAACTGCTCTGTAAAACAACTGATGTTCATACATTGAGCCTTCCTGTTTATAGTTGTTTATACTATATACATAATTATAAATAGTATTCTTATTATATATATATACATATATATATAGGAACGAGTAGGACCCCGACGGCTGAGCTCAAGCTGTTTCGACGGCTAATTCTGTGCTCAGTCGTCGGGGTCCTACTCGTTCCTATTACCCACTCTACTACCCTAAGTATTGAGTACTTTGGTGCGTTATGGTCCATCTGGTTCCTTACCACTTCAAGATAGAACAGAATCATCAATACTCCACCAACATGCTAAAATAGAACATAAGGGCAAATTAGAGAACATAGAAATAAAAATAAAATCTACACACAGAAAAGACGCAATGTTTAGACAAATCACAGAGGCAATAAACATAAATGAACTGCAACCAAAATTAAATAGAAAACATGGAATAGCAACATCACAACTTACAATTAAGGACAAAATGAAAACACACACACATAGAACAAACAACCAACCAGTAACATATAAATAAACAAATAAATAAACAAATATAAACACACACAGACACCCGGATGTAACACATGCGCAAACTAAGCACACAACACACACAAAAACAAGATGGCGTATGACAGAACAGAGGAGAGGTACAAAACAAAGAAAAGAATCCCCAGTCAATGAAGAGGTCACAGAATGTGTGACGAAAGAACTTTGACAATATATGAACAACCGTCCGGTTGTGGAACCAATCAACCAACCGGAAATTTATAAATTCTTAAATTTATAATAAATTGGAATGAAAGCAACAGGTGCGAGTGTTTCTTATTGGCAACATGACCAAAGTATAACAATATCGGTTTCAACACACGTTTTGGATAAAGAATCTTGCTAAACAAATTCAGAAACGATATATATATATATATATATATATATATATATATATATATGTGTGTGTGTATATATATATATACTTATGTGAAGGACCCCTAGCCTTTGCCAGGGCATTCTTCTAGGAGAAGATAACCCAGGAAACTGGGATAACTCCGACATATAACCTGCGACATATAACCTGCGGCTCAGTAATTACCGTTGATCTTTTCTTCTTTTCGGGTTATAGCTACTGTCGCTCAGAGAGTGGGATTGACTCAGTCCACAGTCTTTCCTCACTTAAAAAAAAATCTTCACGTACAGGCATTGCACGATGGCATTAATTGATAATTATTATTAATGTTATTATTAATGTATATAATTGGTGGATTGGTAGTATCGGTAGAGGGTCGGACGCCATGCTTTGATGCATGGAGTTACGGCCCTTGCCATTCTGAGTTCAAATGCCACTGAGGTTAAATTTGTTTTCATCCTTACGGGTCGATAAAATAAAGTACCAGTAATGCACTGGGTAACTGCTGGTCTTGTGCCAAAAGTAGAAACAATTATTAATGTTATATGGGGTAATGACCATACTTGATAACGAGGGGGCAGCCATCATGTATGTATGTATGTATGTATGTATGTATGTATGTATGTATGTATGTATGTATGTATGTATGTATGTATGTATGTATGTCTTTGAGCAGTGTCTTTGCTCACGATAAAAGCTTCACGGCACAGGCATTTCTTTATATCTGGAGATCTCTCTGCACTTGTCGTCACATGGTACCATGGGCCCAGCACTATGTGTCAATAATTGTCGCAAGTGTAGTGTTTGTACCAGAGTTTTCAAATCGCTGGCTGGACTAAAAAGTCACAATCGTTCAGTGCATCGGTAGGAGTTCTCCTACATCTATATAAAGTAGTGACCGTACTCGAAAACGAGTTGGCAGCCACCATGTATGTATGTATGTATGTATGTATGTATGTATGTATGTATGTATGTATGTATGTATGTATGTATGTATGTATGTATGTATGCATGCATGCGTGTGTATGATTGTATGTATCTATAGGTATACACCCACACCTTCATCACCTTTGCTTCTTTTTCTTGTCCTTTCTGTTGAAGTTGTTCTCGTAACTTGTCCTTATTTTCATTTTCTTTGATTTCTTTCGTTTTTCTTTTATCTCCATAGGGAATTCGTTGACAAGCTTCTTTTATTTATTTTCTTCGTTTTCTTCATTCAAATGCATTCACACTGGTTGTCTCAGAGACGTTCAAATATGGCTTATAAAACTTACCAAAGTAAAGAGCCTTCCGGCACCCAAAAAACTTCAAACGCCCCAGCCCCCTCCGTTGAGAATCTTTGCTCTATAGCAATGGGAGGTTCGTGTGGAAAAATATGGCACTTTGAAGCTAGGGTGCCTCCCTATGGCAGTGGGAAGTTTGAGTGAAACAGTATTGAAATATAGAACTAGGATGTCACAGTTTGGCATTGGGGAGATAGGGAAGAAAAATACGGCACTTCGGAGCTAGGGTGTGGCACTATCGCACTGTGGAGATAGGGTGGCACACTATGGAATTGGGGAACTTCAGTGACACAGTATTGAAATATGACTCTAGGTTGACCCCAATGGCAATGGATAGATAGTGTGGTAAAATAAGGCACTTTGAAGCTAGTAATTAAATAAATAAGGATATATATATATATATATATATATATATATATATATATATATATATATATATATATATATATATACAATATATAGAGAAACACACAGATACATGCGGACACACACATATACATGAATATATCCACATATATCCTTGAGTTAGTGCTACCATGTAGTGTGTTTGCATAATATGCCACGAAACTACGTAGTCGGGGACTAAAGAAGCAGTTGGGTATGATATATCTTATTACTAATTATATCTAGTGTTTCTTCTTTCTTCATAATGTATTATATAGCTCTGATACTGAATCAATCTAATCCATTCGGATTGGTTTGTCCCAGTTATTCATAGAGCAACATCGGTTGAGGTTGGTACCACTAACTCAAGGATATATGTGGATATATCCATGTATATGTGTGTGGTCCGCATGTATCTGCGTGTTTCTCTATATATTGTATATATATATATATATATATATATATATATATATATATATATACATATATATATATATATATATATATATATATATATATATATATATATATATATATATATATATAGATGAGATTCTACAGGACTAGAACTGTCTCATTCTTTAGAAATCATCAGGATATATATATATATATATATATATATATATATATATATATATATATACAATATATAGAGAAACACACAGATACATGCGGACCACATATATATATATATATATATATATTCAGAAGATCCCGTTAAGGGTGAAAGCAGCGATTCTTTGCTTAAACTTTAATCTGTTATTTTAATAAATATTTTCTCTACGGTTCTTATATGTTTGATATATATTCATCCTTATCGAGCCCTCTTTGGATTGTAGTCTTCAAATTTATTATTATTACTATATATATATGTATATATATATATATATATATATATATATATATATATATATATATATATATATATATATATATATATTTCGTTGCTTCACCATTTTTGTTTGTTTACACTCGTGTCCCCTTTATTTACGTGTCGCAGCGACTTTTTTTAGCCGTTGTTCGCACCAACCGGAGGTATATGGTCTTTAAAGCGATGAAATACGAATGATGGTTGGAAGATCACTGATGAAGGACTAACTTTATTCATATGTAACCCATTAGCAACCCCGCAGCACGTTTATTCTCATATTTACACATATTTTTTTCCCCGCTGTTACACGTCTATTTCATTCTTACTGCTTCTTCTTTCTCTGTATCTTTACCCTCTCTAGCAGTCACTCTCTCTGTTAGCCTCTTCCTCACCCTTCACTCACTCATTCTCTGTTACTACCTCTCCTCCTCCTCCTTCTTCCCGTTTGACCTGTGCGTAATTCTTTTCTTTCGCACCCTTGGTCAGGCAGGTCGCTTTTTTTCTCTCTCTCATCTACGATTTCACAGAACTTACGTTCACCGAAATCACAGACTAGATCCCTTCTTCCTCCCGTTAGACCTGTACGGAATTCCTTCGTTGCTTACATTCCAACCAGGTTTGATGGTCCTTATTCTCTCTCGTTCACGATTTCACCGAATTTAAATTCATAAAAATTTGGGACTTGACTCCTTCTTCCTCATTTTTCGTTGCTTCACCATTTTTGTTTGTTTACACTCGTGTCCCCTTTATTTACGTGTCCCAACGACATTTTTTAGCCGTTGTTCGCACCAACCGGAGGTATATGGTCTTTAAAGCGATGAAATACCAATGATGGTTGGAAGATCACTGATGAAGGACTAACTTTATTCATATGTAACCCATTAGCAACCCCGCAGCACGTTTATTCTCATATATATATATATATATATATATATATATATATATATATATATATAAAACCATCGCCATTCCTTTAACAGAATAGATAAGAGGAAATGTACGGCCCTTTCTGAATTGATCTGGAAGCTCAAACTTGAAAGGACCCCGCACTCTCTGGTCTGGTCCGTGGTTAGAAAGGTTCCCCCAGACAGAGGCGGGTCTGGTATTTTCAACCTCTGTCTTAGTGAGACACTCGAGATTCTTCATGGCGGAACCAAGCTATTAAACAGAAGGGTCGACTTATCGGTACCTGCAGACACCTAAGGACGGGAACTTTCCACAAACTATATGGATAAACCCCGGTTATGGCCTCCCACAAGCCCCCCCCCCCCGGTAGGTCCCCTACACCCCGTACCAATGACCAATGGACTACAACAACCACCCATAGTTTGCGGTCCTTATGGTGGATGGTCCACCGGTTCCTCTACTGGTTAGGAGTCATCTAAACAATGTTTTATTGAACCTGATTTTATATATATATTTATGTGTATCATGTGTATATATATGTGTATTTTATATGTGTATGTATGCGTATTTTATATGTATGCGTATCTGTATGTATCTATTTTATATATATAAGTTCGTATGTGTGTGTGTATTTTTTTATATATATATAAGTATGTTTTACGTGTGTATATATTTTGTGTGTGCGTGTGTATTCTATGTATATATATATTTTTTATATTTTTGTATGTATATATTTTATATATATGTATGTTCTGTATATATATATATATGTGTATACTTGTGCGTACATGCATATATATATATACACACCTGTATGGATTTATGTGTGTAGATGTGTGAGTGTTTGAGGGGCTAGGTGTGAGTGTATGTACAAGTGAATCAGCATAAACCTTTTATTTCTAAATTTTCTAAACTATCTAAGTATTGGACTCTAACCATTATATTAAGTATTACCACCCCACATTTTGTATGTGTGGATGTGTGTGTGTGTCTGTGGAGGTGGGTGTGAGTGTAGTGCAAGCCAACCTACATAAGCCTTTTTATTTGTAAATTTTCTACTCCAACCATAATTTTCAGTTGCACCACTCCACATAAATTCCTCGATTTAAGAATGACCTGTAGTATCTATTTTCATACTATTAACTTTATTTGAAAATATATCTGACCAAGAAGGCCTTTTGTGAAAATCAGTCATGTGGAACTATTGTCATCTTGCCTGACGGTTTGAACCTTACAGAACCACCTGCCTCTTTGATGTCAAATACCAACCTACTACCATCTACAAACTGACCAATGAGAATCAAGACTATTCCTGCTAACAACATCAAAGTATTCCTAGCAAGCTCATATGTCCCAAGGCTCTGATACCATTAACACTATACACACGGAGCTGGCATATCTAAGAACTGACTAACTGCTGATGAGGTCATAGCCATTCGATGGCTATCATCGAAATGTATATAGCAGTAAATAAAGGATTATGAGTTCATGCAATTGACTTATGTTTCGTCACAATATATATATATATATATATATATATATATATATATATATATATATATATTTATAATGGAAAAATTTGAACAGGAACAAAACAGAGAGGCAGTACAACGAATGTTTATTAATTTCACGCTCTGGAGAGTGGGGTGGGGTTGGGGAACGACGTTTCGGGCATAAGCCCTTCCTCAGGTGAGAAGTGTGTGGGAACAGAGTTCAAAGGGTGTGTAGGGGAGTGGTGGAGAGACATATAGCGAAAGGAAACGGTGCGAATGAAATTAAAAATAAAAATAAAAATAAAGCATGATCAAAATACAAGGAATGAAATAAAATTAAATATAAAAGCATGATCAAAATAAACTGAAATTAAAAAGGGGTAAAACAGGTGGTGGAAGGGTGTGGGGTGTGTATGGGTAGTGGCGGGTGGAGTGGGGAGAAAGAGACGGGGTGTCCGAGCGGGGAGGGCTGAAGGTGGTGTGTGTGTGTGTGTGTATGTGAAAGTAAGGGTTGGGGGAAGAACGGGGTTGCATGTTCAGGAAGAGGTGTGTGTGTGTGTGGGGGGGGGGGAGGGTTGTAGGTCGGAGTGTCTGTGCGTGTGTGGATAGAAAGGTGGGGGGAGAGGAATCAGGAGGCTGAGGGTGTAAATATGTGGTGGAAAGCACGTGTTTGTGGGGTTTAAGCGTGTTGTGGGAGAAACAATTTTTTTGGGTGTGTGTGCGGGTGAGTTATATAGGTGATTCCGTAAGAGGATGGTTGAAAAGTTGGTAAATTCCTATGATGTTTAGTAGATTCCGTGGTGGTCAAGTTCCACATACGAGTATTCCATGAAGAGATGGTCGGTAGAGGAGAGATGTGGGGTGCGCGCGCAACAGGAAGTGGTCAAGCGGTGGGAGTGCTGTGTGTCTGTTTGTGCTGGGAGGTGGTCAGAGGGAATAGCAGCAGTCGGTGGAATGGTAAAGGGGCGAGGATGGGTAGGTGTGAAAGTGGGAGTGTGGAGGGTGTGTGTGTGTATTAGTAGAGGTGTTAGTGGGATGAGTGAGTGTGGAGCGAGGGTGTGGGTGGAGCGGGGAGAGAAGGACGTGTGTACTTCTATGGAGGGAGTGTGGTGTACTGGTGTGTGTGTAGTTTGATGAAGGGGTGTTAGTGGGTGTTAGTATACGGGAGGTGGGGAAGGGTTGAATGCAGGTGTGAGTGGGGGTTAGTGGTGGTAGGGTGTGTAGAGTTGGTGGTGTACGAGGGTGTGTGGGTACGTGTGCGTGGGGTTGGGGGGAGGGTGTTAGTGATGTTAGTTGCGTATGGGGTGGGTGGTGTAAGTGGGTGCGTGTGTTCGTGTGCTTGGGGTCAGGGGGTGTTAGTGAGGTTAGTTGCGGGGTGGTGGGATGGAGGTGTGTGGGTGAGGGTTAGTGGTGGTAGTAGGGTGTGTGTTTAGTGTGAGCGCGTGTATATATGTGCCGGTGGGTGTGTGCGTATGATAAGGAGGGGGGGGGGAGGAGAAGAAGGGAGGGATGTTAGTATGTTAGTTGGGGAAGGGTGGTCGGATGAGGGGTGGAGTGGAGGTGTTAGTATTGTTAGTTGCGGGGTGGGCGGTGAAAAAGAGGGGTGTGTTAGTGGTGTTAGTGGGGGATAAGTGTGGGGGGAGGGGGCGGTCGAAGGCTAAAGGAATAAGGGTGGGGAGTTCAGGCCGGGGGGAGTGTGGGTCTGTAAGATGAAGATAGTTGTTTGTTCGACTCTAAGGAGATTGGCGGGTGTTCTGTGGCATTGGAGTAGCCCACAGACTGTGAGATGGCGTGCGGAATGTCCAGGGCCACCAAAGTGGCGGTCGATGGGGTAACTACCACCGAGACGAATATCCCGGAGGTGCTTAGTGAATCGGTCCGCCAGGCGACGTCCCGTCTGTCCGACATAAGTCGCGCTGCACTCTGTGCAGCGAAGTCCGTAGACTAGGTTGGAGGATGTGCAGCGGAAGGCATGCCGGACAGAGAGAGAGTGGCCGTTGGGACCCTGGAAGGTGGTGGTGTTGGTGATGTGGGGACAGGTGTTGCAGCGGGGCCTAGAACAGGGAAAGGAACCGGGGGGGAGGGAACAGAGCGTGGGTTGGGCGGTAGGGAGCTGTTGACGAGGAGGGTGCGGAGATTGCGTGCGCGTTTGAAGAAGGGGAGTGGTGGGGTTGGGAAGATGTGGGAGGTGGAGGGGTCGTACTGGAGGCGTCGGAATAGGTGGCGGATGGTGCGGTGGAGGGGTAGGTGGAGGGGTTGTAGGTGATGGGGAAGGGGAGACGGTGGGTGGGTGTGCGGTGGCGTGGGGTGAGGGTGGTGGAGCGGTGGACAGCACGGGCGCGGGTGAGAGCGGTGTGGACGAGAGAGGGGGGTAACCTCTGCGGATGAAATGGCTGACTAGGGAAAGGGCCTGGGACTCGAAGTCAGCATCTCGGCTACAGAGGCGGCGGATCCTGAGGAGTTGGGAGTAGGGAATGGAGTGTTTAGTGTGGGTGAGGTGGGAGGAGGTGAAGTCGAGGTAAGAGTGGGAGTCGGTGGGTTTGAAGAAGGCGGAGGTGACGAGGGAGTGGTGGGAGGGGTCGAAGGCGACGGAGATGTCTAAGAAGTGGACGTGGGTGGTGGAGATAGAGGTGGTGAAGTGGAGGGAGGGGTGGACGGAGCAGAAGAAGGAGAGAAAGGAGTCGAGCTGTTCTCGGGTATATTGTTATACTTGGGGAGGGTCATATTGTTGTAATAATTGGTTCTACGTTTGGCACAAGGCCAGCAATTACCCAGTGCATTACTAGTACTTTATTTTATCGACCCCGTAAGGATGAAAGGCAAAGTTAACCTCGGCGGGATTTGAACTCAGATCATACAGGGAGGTAACTCTATGCTTCAAAGCATGGCGTCCGACCCTCTACCGACACTGCCTGTAATAATATTGCCAGAAATAATTGTTTCTACTTTTGGCACAAGGCCAGCAATTACCCAGTACATTACTGGTACTTTATTTTATCGACCCCGTATGGATGAAAGGCAAAGTTAACCTCGGCGGGATTTGAACTCAGATCATAAAGGGACGTAACTATGCTGGAAAGCATGTCCGAGCCTCTACCGATACTGCCAATTCACCGCCCTTGCCAGAAATAATAACAGAACACACTCACTGTTTGGTTGATTTTCGCAGTAGGAAGAGTGGGTTTTGTGTTCAGTGCAACAACCGACCTATTGGTGAGGGAAATGATACCTGTCTCTCCGAGAGTGTTGAGGGTGACCTTCAATGAAACCCAAGACTGACAGTCATCTCAGCATATAGCCCAACGGAGGGAGACAGTGATGTGAGTACAGAGGAGTTCCATGAGGAAGTGTGTAGAGCTGTCAACACCACACCAGCTCATAACATCCTGCTTGTTCTAGGTGACTTCAATGCACATCTGAGTAAGGAGAGCAGTGAAGATCCTTGCTGGTACTTCCATAACAATACCAACCGAAATGGAAGACTACTGAGGGATAGCCTTCTGGAGGCGAACTTGATAGCAACCAACCTAAGGTTTAGGAAGAATCCGGGGAAGATGTGGATCTACATCTCTGATATACACCTGTCCAAGTCTCAGATTGATTTCATTCTGGTGAGGAAAAAGTGGCGGAATAGTGTTCTGAACTCAGAACCATACAGTTATTTCAGTACACTGGGCAGTGACCACCGGCTTATTATGAGTGAGGTCCGGGTGAGCTTAAGAAAGAGTAAGGATCAGCCCCGAAGAGTAATCTATGACTGGGGAGCTTTCAAGGAAGATGATACACTACAGGAGAGGTATATAGTAGAAGTTAGGAATAGGCTCAGTGCTCTGTGTAGAGAGGCAGAGGAAAGAGAGATTAGAGGGACTGAGGAGAGTGTGACAAGGAGGTACGGGTACTTCACCAATGCAGTAGCAGAAGCAATTGAGATTCTGGTGCCGAGGAGAGAGAAGAAGCGGAAGAACGTCAGCTCTGCAGACCCAAAAGTGTGTGCAACCAGAGAACACATGAAAGCTGTCAAGGACCAATACTATGCTGATCCTACGGAGGAGAGGAAGGAGAATATGGAGGGGATGAGGGAAGAACTCTGTACCGCTTACATTGAGGCCAGAGAGGAGGCGCTGATAGAGAAGATCAGAAGTATGGAGAGAGTGGTTGACAGGTCTAGGTGTAAAGAGAGCTGGATGATCATCAACGAGAACACAGGGA
>OZ024740.1:376920675-376963175 GCA_964016885.1 Eledone cirrhosa | reverse complement strand
CTTTGCTTCCCTATATTAAAAATGTGTTCTATAATATAACTGTCTACATCGCTCTACATGTCTACACGTCACTATACTGCATTAAACATATAAAAACATACACTATATTATCTAGAGACTGATTTGTATTTCTATTCCGTAATATTATTTTCATCGAAAATAAAACAAGTGCCAAAGCAAAATCATGTGTTATATAAACAATACACCCTGAAGCCATAGACTAACAAACATAGTCCTGTCAGTTGACATACGTTTATTTTCTTTACACAAACAATGTATTTTAGAAAGGTATGAATGTCGCATTACCCCATCTTTCATTTTGCCTAATCGAAACGATAGAAACTAAAATAGCAATAACTAAAATATCATATACTCAGTAGCACATATGTTATTCTCAAGCACAGCAAATATGAAAACAAGAGCAACTACAATAACATGAACAATAGGAACTTACATGAACAGTTAAAACCGTTTAGAAAAACACAGTAACAGCTCTCAATAATAACCGCAAATAATAACAATAATAATACATCGGCTTCATGCGAATTAGTGAGACCAATAGATTTCAGAGTAAGATGACTGGAATCAAAGATTATCGAACTATAAGTTAAAGGATCAGTTGTTTGTAATATGTGTCCAGTAGTACCTACTAGGATTTAGATTGTTCTATCAAGAAAGCTGTTCACTATCGTATGTACAACTGATTAGTGTTTCGTTAGTTTGAAAGGCTATACTTAGCTCCTCTCATCAGTCGGTTATATCTAGGACAAATATGTTCTCTACTAGATCGATTGTTTCAAGATACGTAGAATTTCCTGTTATTGTTGATGTTTAACCCTCGATAAATACCGAGCGAGGAAGCCTATTATTAAAGGCGTCCAATCATGACACTCCCTCTACTTTTGCCAAACATTGTGCCTTTAAAATTACTAAATTTATCCACCTGCTTTCTGTTTTTAAGAAAGATTTGACTGTTATTTCTTGCAAGTGGTTTGGTTAAACAACTACGTAGTCTGGCTCATTGACTACTTTGGTAGTCTAACACAATACGAGTGTCATTGGTAAAAAAACTGTCGTGCCATCTCTCACTATATATATATATATATATATATATATATATATATATATATATATATATATATATATATATATATATATATATATATATATATATATATATATATATATATATATATATATATATATATATATATATATATATATATATATATATATATGTATATATATGTATATATAACAATATATTTAGAAACACACAGATACATGCGGACACACACATATACATGAATGCATCCACACCCAACCGTGAGTTAATGGTGCCAACCTTACCGATGTTGCTCAATGAATAACTGGGACAGACCAATCCGGTTGAATCAGACTGCACCAGTATCAGAGTTAAAAATACATTATGAAGAGAGAAGAAACATTTAGATATAATTAGTAATAAAATGTATCATACCTAAACTGCTCCTAAATTCCTCGACTACGTAGTTTCGTGGCATAAACAAAAACAATACATCATAAAGATATAGAGTCTTTGCGAGGTCTGCCGACTTATCAAGAGGATACCTCATTTTTTTGTGCGTGTGTATAATATATATATATATATATATATATATATATATATATATATATATATATATATATATATATATATATATTATACACACGCACACACATACATACATACACACATATATATATATATATATATATATATATATAAGTTGACAGGACTAGCATGGGTTTCACTGCTAATACCGGTTGCATCTCAGCGTACTCAATAGGTAATGTGATGTAAAATTCCAGAGTAGACTCATAGTTATTGCTTCAATACAACACACTTAAATGGGTACCTGCACTCGAGTTTCGGCCACACTTAATGCATCAATAGGGTGAAGATAGCAACATTACTAGTACTCTATATTAATACTGTAGTTCCGACTCTTTACGAAATGAATTCAATACCCATCGATGTCAACTTTGTCATTCTTCCTTTCAGTATTGATAACATGTACTACATCGCATCCATCATCTACAACAGCTTGACCATCGTGCCATGTCCTGGTCAACGTCTGACTGCACTGGAATGTTTGTCCTTTCACTTGTTGTGGAAGGGACGCGTGCCAATGGCAGGTGGTCCATTTACTGTCAACACCTAGCACTGTGCATATTGTGGCTGATGATGCGAAAACATGCACTGGGGCTATGATGTTTCCCGCTTTTCCTTAACTGTGAACCCAGATGTTTATCTCCGACTGTGGGATTCTTTTACACGCAAAAAGTCACACAGTATCGTCCTAGTCGTCCTATGTTTTCTTGATGTAAGACCCGTGTGACTAGTGGATTGGCAGTATCGGTTGCAGCATAGAGTTATTGCCCTTTACGTTCTGAGTTCAAATCCCGCCGAGGTTAGCTTTGCCTTTCATCCTTACGGGGTCCATAAAATAAAGCACCAGTAATGCACTGAGGTAATTGCCGGCCTTGTCCCTAAAGTAGAAACAATTATTTATGTGCAACGTTTAGTTTGAGTTTTGCGTTTTGTGATTTTCATTTCTATTGCATTGAAACTACTCTACATTATATGTCTGCAGTGCCTTGTATGGATATTTGCACTATAGGGTATATGTGTAAATCCTGTTGGTTATTTCCAAGAAACCTATTATGTTTCTTTTTTCAATTCTCAATATTTTAATAGTTTCTCTATTTCTTCTATTGTCATCCATTGGAATTGATACAGCGATTGGAACATATCGTTTTGCCTGGTGTTCGTTAATAATAGTATCTGGACAATATAACTTAATTTCTCCGAATGTTTGATTTGGCATATCTCAGAGTATTGTAATTTTGTTATTATCTGTAACATCTAGTGATGCGAATTTATATTGTCTGTTGCTATTCCATAATACTATTCTAGTAATACTGGCACAATTTCCATAGTGCGATAGCTCCCGCTGTGCTACACTGGCAAATACTGGGTAGTCACAAGCAATGACATTCAACCTTACCATAATCCGCAGTTGATTTTCCTATTTCTATGGGTTCACTATATGTTTTTAACTGATATGAAGCTGTACATATACAGGTTTATTGTTATGGCATAGTATTTGCATTTGGAATTCAGGAATAATTTGGTTACAGGTGTTTTCGTATTTAAAAGAATTTTGATTAGTGATGTTTTCACAGCAGACAAAAAAAAAAAAAGGAAAAAGGAAGAAAGAATGAAGGTATTTCTCTTCTAGTATTGTTCAGTTTCATTTTATAATTTATTCCTTTGTTGAATCTGCAAAATTGTTTTTAATTTATTGATAGAATATTTGATGCATACATTTGTTATTGGTATTACCTTCCTGACTGATAAAGTTTCACGAATTACAATTGCAGAACGATGTATAAATCTACTTGCAATCAATCCACCATATGCCGACTTCATTTATGACTTCGTTGGTCATTATTTGAACTTCACATGCATACTAGACAATAGCATATCACTTGCATTCTGCTGGAAATATGACATTATTTCTTTGGTGAGTAACACTTCACGATAATATTGTCGGTAAGTCTTCGTATGAATTAGGACGGCAGTGTATAGCTATGCAGTTTTGTATGGTTTATTGCTTTGTAAACCGTAGGAATTAAGATGTGTGTTTTTTTCCTTCAGAATAATTTTTGTGAATACTTTATGCATAAACACTAGATGCTTCATCTTGCAGTTTGAATGTCTATTATTTCGTTGTTGTTTCCAATAGTTTATATAGTTAATTTTCATGGAATGTGTACGATTATGCAGGTGCCGGCTTTGTGTTTTAAACATTTCCGCTGATGTGGATAATTCCATTACCCATATTTTCCTTTAAAATTGCTTTGTTTCTCTTGATATTTCATATAGGTGTTACCAAGCCTTTTTTTTTTTTTTTTATCTAATTCTTATTTAAATCGTTTAGTGTTGAACTCTTTAATAAAAGTAAGTGCTGTTGCATTAAGATGCATTGCTTCGGATAGTTTTCTTTTCCTTGAACATTGCTATTATGTAGTAGAGCGGTGGATTGGCAGTATCGGTAGAGGGTCGGACGCCATGCTTTCCAGCATAGTTACGTCCCTTTACGATCTGAGTTCAAATCCCGCCGAGGTTAACTTTGCCTTTCATCCTTACGGGGTCGATAAAATAAAGTACCAATAATGAACTGGGTAATTGCTGGCCTTGTGCCTAAAGTAGAAACAATTATGTAGTATTTTCATAGTATCTGTCTTTCTCTTCATCTATCACCTTTTTATATGTTTAATTAAGGTTTGAAAGATATTTTCTTTTGTTCGATCTAGCTCTGTTTGTTTTCCACGTGGTTTATTGGGTTTTGAAGAAATGCCTTTTTATCTTAGTGATATTGATGATTGCCTCAATTTTCAGTAAATAACCTATATTTAGGAAAGAAGTTTAAGCATAATAGTGGTGCATATACTATATTTTTTATATACAATAAATATATAGTAGCCTCGCTACCCAAGAAAAAGTATTTTTCTCTGTGAACATATCACAGTCTATGTCAGTACCGGTCGAGTGAATATGACTGATGAAGTATTAACGAATCTTGAAATAGCGCTGTCTGGCAATCTCGACTGTTACTGACAAATCTGTCACATATTCATAGGGAAAAATAAAGGAAAATAATTATTTCGTTGCGAAAAAATAGTTTTTCTTTAGTAACAAGGCTATCACATGTTTATTGAATATAAACATATAGTATATCCCTTCATATACACCACTATTATTCTTAAAGACTGTCTTAGTACTACAATTAATTATAACCGACCAAGTTAACACTGTATGCAAATGAGCATCTCCAGCAATTGTTCATCGTGCAAAATTTCCAGCCTACTTCCATTTCGGTACCGGTTCAATGTTTGTTACTGATGAAATATTATTGGATCTTGAAACAGCACTGTCTGACATTGTCGACCGTTACTGAAAAATCTGTGACGTGTTCACAGAGAAAAATAATGTTTTCGCTATGAAAAAATCCTTTTTGTGATAGCCAGGCTACCATATGTTTATTACATATAAACATATAGTGTATACTTTAATATACATCCCTATTATATATATATATATATATATATATATATATATATATATATATATATATATATATATATATATATATATATATATATATATATATATATATTCCGATGAACTGATCAGAGACACACAATGTATTTAAGGTCGAGTGACTCAATTCCGAGTGTTCAGCGGCCTTTCATTGTTAATACTGTAAATAAAACCCTTTTTGTACAGCCGACCATGTTATTCTTCACTCTTTCACTACTATTATTCCAAGAATGACCCGCATGGGAATTCTCGCAAAATCGCTACCTAACTAAGGAAACCACTTGTTGAGTCAAACAACGCCGTACCTTAAAACTATCGAAAGTACAGAGTACTCACAACCTCTAACTGGATAACCTAAAACGATAACTTGTCATCCCATATATATATATGCCCATTCGTGGGTGTGCAGTTCATTCTTTTCAGTATAGTTATACTTATTTTGTGGGCATTCGTGTGTTTCGGAATCTTATACTTTATATTAGGATTTTATTTTCAAATTTGCCTATATCAGTTTTAATCAACCATATTGCAATTAGACGGAGATATTTTTATATTATGAATGATTCATTTTTTGCTGTACACTTATCATTGGTCATTATTCTGATTTATAGCTCTTCAGGATAATATCTGGGAAAATTACCATATTCTCTTTCACCAACAACCGATTGGAAAACTTTTCATTTTCCAATCTTTCTCACTCCCATTTTATTGACCTCCACCACTTTCTATTTGGGTTTGGTCTTGTCAGGTGTGTGGCCGTTCTCCCCTATGCTTGGACAATTGTCGGTTGGTGAGGATATTTTACCCATCGTTGGGTGGGGGATGGCCGTTGACTCTCATGAGTTCATCTGCTCTTTTAACAGCTCTTGTTTTTTGTACTACTAGGTTACCACTTACCATCCTCGCCAGATCCGGCTCAGGTAGAGGAGCCGGTTTTGACGCTAACCACTCGACTATGAAGCAGGTTGTATTGGGTTACATGGTAGCAGACAGAAGCCTGGCCTGATCTGAATCTTACTGAAGTTATATTATTTTTCTAGAGAATGGTTTTAGTGATTTTGAATGCTAAAAGAATCTTCAGTGTATGAAACGTCTTTAAAAATACTCAGTGAGTAAAATAGATTGAATTTTGAGTACTCCATTCGTTCTAAGCTATTGGAAATGCATGTATGTTTCGAGCAAACCAATTTCTCTTACTATTGTGATAAAGAATATCACTCCTTCTATCACTTCATTTGATGAAGGGATGAAAGTCACAAATCCAATTTACCTCTCACCACAAATCAATAGAGTCAATTATAAATTAGCGGCTAACTCTAATAGAGGAAATTCAGTCGACAGATTATGTATGTTTATGATATTGATTTTCGCTTCTTGATAATCAGACTTCATATATAGAATTGATGAATCGGTTTGGAAATGGGAAGGTGCGACGTCTATGCCTTTCCTATTGGTATCTGTAGTGGAGAGTGAAAAGAGTTAGCTGTAGAATGGGATCGAAACCAAATATCAGTTTTGGTAATTAAAACATTACTTCTAGCTTCCTTCTTCTGGGTCCCACATGCATTTGAGTTTTATTACCCACCTAAATGTGATTTGTTGCCATATTACAAAATGTCTGCCGACACCATAGCGTCTCAGCTAGATTTCTTTTATAACCTTTTATTAAATAAGCAAAGCGTATTATATTGTTATACGTAGTCAAAATGATGTATATTATATCTAATACATATCTTTATCTGCGAATAGTATTCAACACGAAAGGTTTAATGACAGAAAAAATAAATGTGGCTCCACTTATCATATACAAACATATCTGCTTTACGCCTTCGCTGATACACGTCACACTAACCTTCTCACTTTCTACTTACTTTTAATGTACTATTAATAAATAATTTCCATATACATCGTGAAGAACATAATTTTTGAGAATTCAGTTCGTATGGCTATTATAGATATTATCACTAATCCATGACATTTTAATTCTTCAGTGTTTGACTAGCGTAAGTGTATCCACCACTTTTAAGAAACACAAATCCGACATGAGGATGATTGTATTTTGATAAAGGGAAAATATTGTTAAGATACTGAAGATCCATCAAATGTAAAAGTAGTATGAATATGAAATATAACGTCTGCGAAATATTATCATTAATCATGCGGTTTTCTCTACCGTATTATAATCAAATTTAGTCCTATGCTATTAAATTTACTATAGAATGTGGCGTCTCTTCCGCAGAAGAAATCACCTCATTTCTATTAAATTCCCAGTCTTTATGAATGATGTAATTTAGTAGTACTTCCGCACGAAGAATATTGTTATGACTTATCATTGCAGCCTGAGTAATACAAATAATATTTTAAATTAAAAGACTTCACTTACAAATTGATATTACATGTTGGTTGATTTGCTATTGAACTTTGCGTTCAAATAACGTCGGTCCGTAATTCCCTTTTAGATCCATCTATAACTTCAAAGACACTTCTGCTAGCATCGGCTCTTGATATTTATTGATAGTGACAGTCACTTGTCTTACAGGAATGTTAATCGCACTAATTTGCTTTAAATTAAACAGTTTAACAACCACCAAATATTAAAGATCAATATGACGTTATCAATGTTTATTTATAAGTTATATATATATATACTTATTTGCATAGCGAACGTTTCCACGTACCAAAGTATCGTCTTTCTGTCTTCCTCCGGTTGCAACGTTTTTTGAAATATCCACTTCTGCGTTTACAGATTGACTTTGTTAGTTTCAGAAGATCCCGTTAAGGGTGAAAGCAGCGATTATTTGCTTAAACTTTAATCTGTTATTTTAATATATATATATATATATATATATATATAAATGGAAAAGAGTGAAACGAAATTTCATTTCTCACTCTTGGTACGGCTGATACCTAAATATAAGTATGTATACGTACATACATATATGTGTACAGACGTACAGTAGTATGTATATATATACATACATGCACATATATATATATATATGTACGTATGGGTTTACCGAACATTTATTATAATGTTCGGTTTGTTTGTCAACAAACAGCCCGAATTTCGCCGTAGAGTGCTCGGCAACCATCGTCGCCCTTTTGTTCAACACTGACACAGGAATGATGTGCTAGTTTCAAGCTTATTAGCTATAGTCAGCACCGTATACCTTTCTGTCAGATGATTGAACGTTTGAAAGTATATACTTTTCTTATGCATATTAACGGCTAAGCAGCCTAATTTGCATATCGAGTGAGTTAGTCGGCCGGGCGTACCGAAAACGATAAATGGAAAAGAATGAAACGAAATTTCATTTCTCACTCTTAGTACGGCTGATACCAAAATATAAGTATGTATACGTACATACATATATGTATATTAAGTATCAGCCGTACTAAGAGTGAGAAATGAAATATTTATATTTTTACCAATGATATTCTTTTCAAAATGATACTTTTCTTAATGTGTTTTTTTATAGATTGATATTTTTAATTGATATTTGGAATGATATCATCTTTTTAGGATAGTTTTCTAAATACACTCATGACGTATCTAATAATATTTTTTCTTCCTTTAAACTTTTAACACATGTATAGACGTAGATAGTATCTAAATTCATATATAATTGAAATTCTCATCCTTGAAAACATGTAATATAAAATACCTTATAATCTTACACTACATACATTCCGCATTTTCTAAATAAATTCTAAAATATAAGACAAATATAACGTTAATACTTTAACAACTAATATTGGAGTTATCTTTTCTTTATAATGGAGCAAACATAGACATTCTTCGTAGCAAAGTATATATACTAAATTCTATGTAATTCCTTAATAACTTCATAATGTTCTGTAAATATTTTCAATCTTTGATGAAACTATTTGAATGTACAAAATGTTCTTCTCTACTAAAATTCGAACTACATATCTTTCGTTTAAAATGTAAACTCAACATGCTTCGTAATATATATTGAAAATGTAAACAAATTATGTGTGTTTTATATCTATTAAAAATAACAGAATATATAATCACCAATAATATTTATTTTACCTATATAGATATTTATATATTTATAACCTGGTGTAATATAATGAGATAAAGTGTACTTACAACCATAATTTTTCATATAATCTAATTATAATTGTTTCAACGATAATCTAATTATAATGATTATATATATATTATAACTCATTTATAATGATTATATATATAATATTATAACTCATTATATTTACATTTTAAATTCTTGATTGATATTCTACCACTTCAAAAACTTTTAATTTTTAACGTTTTAATTTGTAAATTCACGTACACTTTAATATAAGCTTCTCTTTCTTCTTCCTATTTATATATCCTAATAATTATTTAAGTCGACCTAGCGACTAAAAAAAACGTTTTTTCAGCCCTACGCTTCAACCTCATTTGCATATTCATCAAAATAATTTGAAATATTTGTTCTTTTTTCCTCTCTTCCTCTTTTCTTATTTTTTCCTCTTTCCTCTCACTATCCAAACGGAACCTGAACTGTTAAGGTCTAATTCCTGGGTATGTCACTATTTTAAAAACAAATTTTGTATTTTATCTGATGAGGGCGTACCAAAGTTTTGGTACCCTTGAAATATATATAATAAAATAAATATGGTTTTATAAATATAGTTTCCATTTATTAATATCATATATATATATATATATATATATATATATATATATATATATATATATATATATGTATATATATATATATATATATATATATACTGTATATATATACATATATATATATAGAGAGAGAGAGGGGGAGGGAGAGAATGCAGAAGGAACATCATTCTGGATACATAGAGCAATGCAGTGTTATCATTAGAAATAAAACCAGAATGCTCAATTAACTCATACATCTCTAATCCGTTCTGAGAAATTCGCGCTACACCGAGATCTAAGTCCTTGAAGGTTTTCGTTGAAATTTGAAATTTTTTTGTATGACGTCAGTTATTAAAACCATGGCTAAAATCGCAGACTTTACAATATCCCTTTCATCTCTACAAAGCAGGATCTTCGATCAAAATTAAAATAAACCTCTATGTTCTATACATTTGAAATTAAAATACGCGACGTGAGAACGCCAAGGTTTCAACATTTTGATGGAAGCTATTTTATGACACTTAAAACCTTAAAAGCTTGAAAGCCCCATATACCATATACAATGTCAAACGTAGGTGTTTCCATTTTAATCAGATTTCTTAGATGTCTTGAAAGATGAATTTCCAAGTCATTTCATTTATAGAGGCATATCTAAATTACGAGAAAATTATTGAGCTGTGGTGGGAATTATATACTGCACCTAGCGTTTCGATGAACACAAATTAGCTATTAACCATCTATGTGCTAGTCAATTAAGTTAAACATGTGATGTCCCAATAAATGTCACCATGAAGAAATAAATCTAACAAACAAATAACACAATCAATATAATAATAAATAAGAGATCTCATTTTAGTGAAAAACGAATTAATTATATTAGAACCAAATAAAGTAATTAGTCAAAAGTTCTGGAAATAAAGAAAATAATTGTTTCTACTTTTGGCACAAGGCCAGTAATTATCCAGTACATTACTGGTACTTTATTTTATCGACTCCGTAAGGATGAAAGGCAAAGTTAACCTCGGCTGGATTTGAACTCAGAATGGCAAGGGCCATAACTCTATACGTCAAAGCATGGCGTCCGACAATGCCAATCCACCGCCCTCTACTGACACTGCCAATCCACCGGAAATAAAGAAAATAATTGTTTCTACTTTTGGCACAAGGCCAGCAATTATCCCAGTGCATTACTGGTACTTTATTTTATCGACCCCGTAAGGATGAAAGGCAAAGTTAACCTAGGCGGGAAATAAAGAAAACACGGCTCTTCACTAAAGTTAGTTATATAATCTTCTCATTTATAATTGAGACATTGCCAGTTATTGCAATCGTCACAGATTTTAACAGCGCGGTCACACCCGTGGGGTGCAGCCCCAACACCACTGCTAGAGCCCATTACCCTCCTCTTTCTCCCCCCATTCTTCTGTGACCCCAGAGCCCTTGCCCTTCCTTTCATTTTCCGTATTTAAATATAAGTAGTGTTGTTATTTGAAAAAGATATGTTTATGATTTAAAAAGAAATTTACAAAACTACTATTAAGGTAAGTACTTACATAATTGATATAGTAAGCCAAGATATGTTGCTTGATTAAAATGACATGCTTAGTGATGACCAACATCGTTATCTAAATGACTAATTCTGGCAAAAAAGCTGTCAAGACAATCACAACGTTTTTATTAGTTAAAATCAAATATTGAATGAAGAGATGAGTGAGCTTGACCTTTAATTATATGATGATAACTGAACGCATCAAGGTCTTAAAGTAAATAAATTAAAGTCCTAGATATGTGAGAAGGCTTCTGTATTTTTGTAGAGATCTAGCTTTCTTAAAATCTAGTTTAGGGGCGTAATGTGAAGTATTAATAATCAGTGAAGCATATCGATAACCTTTTAGAATAACATAGGCTTTTCATGAATTGTCTTCTTCTTCTTCTTCTTCTTCTTCTTCTTCTTCTTCTTCTTCTTCTTCTTCTTCTTCTTCTTCTTCTTCTTCTTCTTCTTCTTCTTCTTCTTCTTCTTCTTCTTCTTCTTCTTCTTCTTCTTCTTCTTCTTCTAAGGTCGTGGGCGCAGAGTCCTCAAGTACGCCTTATAGCAGGACGTGTCAGAGGCAACCGTCTCTAATTGATCCGGTTGGATTCCTAACAAGATCAGCCAAGCTCATGGATGTTATTCAACCATCTTGCTCGGGGTCTACACCTGGGTCTCCTGCCGGCTGGTATTGTCCAGAGATTCTTTCCTGAGCCATTTTAACCACATGCCTATAGTACCAGAACTGTGATCCCTCAATTCGGGCAAAGTATCGGCTCTACCTGGACCGACTCTCTGATATCCGAGCTACACACTCTATCGAATAATGTTACTCCAAAGACCTTTCGAAGAAACCCCATTTCGGCCGCCTGCATTTATGATCATATTCTTTCGATCATTACCCAAGGTTCATGACCATAGGTAAGAGATGGCACCAAATACGGAATTGAAGATAGCGAGTTTGACTGGAATATTCCACCAGTACTCTTTCATATTATGTATATGTATGTCTTCCAGATTGCTGTAGCTTTTATTGTGTTTATTGGCGTGGCTATCTTTTCTACGGATTGCATCGTAGTGTTTTGGCCACTACATCATGCCTCATAGTAGATAGTACCATGATAACATCTTTGGACAGCTGCTTATGACATGGGTGACATCTTCGAGGTTAATTCTGCAGGTGTTTTGCCTGCATCCCTACTACTTTGCTTATCTATATTACTCTCACTCTAGAGCTTCTGGCTACATATCCATGAATGATTTTTTGTTGATAAGTATGCAGTTTGTCATTCATGGATTCACTGCGGTACTACTGGACAATTTCCCTGGTGTGAGTTTTTGATTATCATGCAGGGAGTATCTTTCAAGGAGCTCCTCCCAACTCTCATGATCTTATCTGTCTCATGCAGACAAACCTGCTCAATAGATGGGCTCCTAAGCTTCAAGGTTCGCAATTATTGTCGGAGGGATATGATGCGACACTCAAATGCTGTCTGCCTTCTTGCTTACGTATCAAGTAGAGGCGGCCTATGTCACTGTGGATGTGGAGGTTTCCAGTGTTGTTTAGAATCTTTCGAGTTTTAACATCAATTGCTCGAATTTCGTCTATCGTCCAATCGAGTATTCCAAACGTTGGTGTCAGGACAGGCACAGCAAACATCGTGAACCACTGTTTTATTGTGCGGAGAGAGTTCCGATGACCATATATTGCTTAATCGGGTGTAATATTCCCTCGTTACGCGTTCCTTATTACAAATACCATTATCGGATATATACTCATCTATCCCCAGGTATCTGTATCAGTCCTCATCAGATATCGGATACAAATGTTGTTAGATTGGGTAGTAGTTTTTCCCTGCTTTACAATCATATATGAATATTTATCTTGGCCAAACTTCATTCCTATGTATGTATGTATGTATGTATGTATGTATGTATGTATGTATGTATGTATGTATGTATGTATGTATGTATGTGCGTATGTGTGTATGTATGTGTGTATATATGTATGCCAGGGCATTCTTCTAGGAGAAGGCAACTCAGGAAACTGGGATAACTCCGATATAAAACCTGCGACTCAGTAGTTACCGATGATGTTGATCTTTTCTTCTTTTCGGGTTATAGCTACTGTCGCTGAGAGAGGGGGATTGGCTCAGTGCACAGTCATTCCTCACTTTAAAAAATATCTTCACGCACAGGTATTGCACGATAGAATTAATTAATAATTATTAATAATGGTATATCGTGCAATGGCCATACTCGATAACGAGGGGGCAGCCATCATCATCATGTATGTATGTGTTAGGTCGCTCTTCAGTGCTACTGGTATCATGTAACCCAGTAAAACTTATGCATAGTCGGATCGTCGGCAAATAAACCGGCAACCACACCAATCCTGCTTGGTGAGGATGGTAATTTCGGACACCCTGCGGGATGAAAAACGATGCAGTGAGAGTGCAACTTATCCTCAAGTAAATTTAGTATATCAGATATCCGCAGCGAAGCACATTCACTTACCAAGATGTCTAAACCAGATTATTGTGAAATATATATAGGGAAGGCGAAATGAATTATGTGCTGCTCTTGATACCAACATGTAGAGGTCAAAATACACTCGGATTTTGGAGAGGGCCAGTGTGAATAACATTCAATCAAGTGAGACTATCCCCATAAAGGGAGTTTCGGTCTTGAAATTCCGAGGCTAGTTTTTGTCCCATTTGTCAAATTAAGAATACTATACACTATTTCTTTCTTTCTTTCTTTCTTTCTTTCTTTCTTTCTTTCTTTCTTTCTTTCTTTCTTTCTTTCTTTCTTTCTTTCTTTCTTTCTATGTATGTATGTATGTTCTTCTGGTTTTATAATTTCACAAATTTTTACCAATAGAGAGAGAGAGAGTCGGTTTCTAGCATAGATACAATGTTTGTTCATTGGAATTTAAACAACATCAACTAGGTAGATATGTCTGCATGTCTGCATGCATGCATGTGTGTGCAGGTATGGATGTTATTGTATGTGTGGATGTGGAGGTTTTGAGTTATTTGTGTGCATGTGCATATGCTTTGTATCTGTACATGTGTATATGCAGTTATTAGATGCAGAACTTTTGGAATGTTTTACCTATTTTTACTGTTTCATTAATGGATTATACTTGTAATTTCGTAACTAGTTGTGTTCTTTCTACTTTTGTGAAGAATAGTTTCTCAAGATTTGTACTGAGGCAGTTACTAACATATCCCAGTGCCCCAATAATCACAGGTATAAATCTGAAGGTATAGTCAGGGTGGAGTATCTGCAGATTTCTCATTAGCTCTGCATTGATATTCTCCTTTTCCCTAATCTTTAATATTATGTTGGCATCTGCTGGGCAGCTAACTTCCTCTACTGTACATGCCTTCTTTTCCATGACCCATATCATAATATCTGGTCTGTTATGCCTGCATTTTATTAGGGTTTTGACTGGAACATACCACCAGTACTTTTTCATATATGTATGTATGTGTCTTCCACATTACTGTAACTGTTAATGTTTACTATCGTGGCTATCTTTTCTACGAATTGCATTTTATGTATGTGTGTATGTACGTATGTATGTACGCATGTATATATATATACATATATATATACATATATGTATGTATGTGTGTGTGTGTGTGTGTTTATCTGTGTGTGTGTGATCAATTACGGCAGTAATCGGTAATATATACATTAATTTTTTATATAATAATGAAGGTTCCTTATTTGATTCCGTTTTATGAGTCTTTGTCAGCGTGTGAGAAGTGAATGTATTTGTGGTTAATGTTTATTGTTCAATCGTCCAAGAAGAGACATTAGTGAAACTACCAGCATCTGTAGTTAATAATATGAAGAACTAATATTGAAATATTTCCCCACATTGTCTCAATATCCGTCTCGTCAATACCTCGACATAGCGAGTTAAATAAATATAACAGCATCTATGTCCTATATTCATGAATGCGTATTTATCTCAGATTAGAAGTGTAATGTTAGAGCTAAGGCAATAGATGAAGGGTTAAGACAATATCTAAATCTGGTTTATTAGAGATATTTTTATAATACTTCAACAAATCTAATACAAATTAGAATTCTTTCATTATTGGACAGTAGGGGCGTGGATTGGCAGTATCAGTAGAGGGTCGGACGCCATGCTTTCCAGCATAGTTACGTCCCTTTACGATCTGAGTTCAAATCCCTCCGAGGTTGACTTTGCCTTTCATCCTTACGGGGTCGATAAAACAAAGTACCAGTAATGCACTGGGTAATTGCTGGCCTTGTGCCTAAAGTAGAAACAATTATTGGACAGTAGGACTGAAATATAAATGCACAGTGAGGATTTATATATAATATAACACTTGTACAAAGAAAGTAGAAAACAAAATAACAACAAATTTAAAATAACGGAATTCCTCAACAGATAGGCAAATGGAACATTCATACGGGGTCGATTAATAAAGTATCAGTAATACACTGGAAAATTGCTGGCCTTGTGCCAAAAGTAGAAACAATTATAATACTCAATAAAGAAGACAGAATACGCTATTTAATGTTGCTAGAGAGATAAACAATGTCCTCCTCCTCCCCCTCCTCCTCCTCCTCCTCTTCTTCTTCTTCTAGTAGTTCTGTTGCTGCTGCTGCTGGTGCTGCTGCTGCTGCTGGTGGCGGCGTAGGCGATGGCGGCGGTGGTGGTGTTGGTGTTGGTGGTGGTGATGGTGCTGCTGCTACTACTACTACTACTACTACTACTACTACTACTACTACTACTACTACTACTAATAATAATAATAATAATTGTTTCTACTTTTGGCACAAGGCCAGTAATTACCTAGTGTATTACTGGTACTTAATTTTATCGACTCCGTAAGGATGAAAGGCAAAGTTAACCTCGGCGGAATTTGAACTCAGAATGGCAAGGGGCGTAACTCTATGCGTCAAAGCATGGCGTCCGACCCTCTACCAATATAATAATAATAATAATAATAATAATGGTTTCTTATATAGGCACAAGGCCAGTAATTTTAAAGGATTATATGGACCCCAGTACGTTACTGTTGCTTTATTTTATCGACCCCGTAAGGATGAAAGGCAAAGTTAATCTCGGCGGGATTTGAACTCAGACCATAACGGGTCGTAACTCTTTGCTGCAAAGCATGGAGTACGACCCTCTACTGATATTGCCAATCCAGCAATAATAATTGTTTCTACTTTAGGCAGAAGGGGAAATCGATTAAATCAACTCCCGTAAGGAAAAAAGGCAAAACTAACCTTAGACAAATTAGTTAATAGTTTTTAGAATGATGTAATCTTAGACTACTTACCATTTTCCCTCCCTGGACATTCGAATCAAACTACTGTATTGAGAAATATTGACTTCTAATTAGTTACTTGACTTTCTTGTCTGATCGAAAATAGCGTGATGTCTTCAAATTGTAGTTAAGTCTTTTACACATTTTAATAACATTATTTTCTTTATTAAATTATTGATTATATGTTACTCTGTTTATCTATATAAGTTGTAGACATAAACCATTTACTAAAAGTTGCTGCACACAGACACACATGTCTCTCTCTCTCTCTCTCTCTCTCTCTCTCTCTCTCTCTCTCTCTCTCTCTCTCTATATATATATATATATATATATATATATATATATATATATATATATATATTTATATATACACTACACATTCATACACAGGTTGTATATATATATATATATATGCATACATTACATACATACATATTTATATTGTACACATTAATAAAATTCAATTTAATAGCGTGTGACTGTTGATTAAAACTATATTTAAATAACATCTCAAAAATAAATAAATTATTAAGGGAATATAGTATTGTGGGGAATAAAAAATGCATACTCAAATATAAAATAATTTAATGAATCAATTAGAGAAGGAAACAATTTAATAACGAAAATTTAACATGAAATCAACTATACACTATTAATTTGGGGATTGAACATATTTTTAGGTTTCATTAAACAATTTATTTGATAAAAATAGTTCAGCAGGGAATGTTAGCTCCGAGAATGTCTAAGTTAATCTCTGAATTGATTTTTATTTATAACATAATTTATTTGAATATTTGCAATATCCCAAAGCAGATTAAAGACTAACAGAAAAGCTGAAGAATATTAGAATAAGGTGGTTTACTTCGTGCGTTAGATATAATAACAGTTCACTGACTTAGGGGTACGTTTTCTGTATTTTGGTAATATCACAAGTGTACATTAATATTTAAACCGTTTATTCCGAAAGTGTTTTATTTATTTTTCAAAGTTATTACAGATGAAAGTACGTTGAGATAGAAGACATTTTCTTTTTATCCGTTGAAAATAGAGCAAAGGTTACGCAGTTTATCTTCTGCTATTTATTACCTATTACATTCAATTATAAAGAGGAGATGAGTTAGTACATTATTTTCCTAACTTAAGTACACTTTATTGCGATATTTGATGTGGTGTTAACATCTCAAAGTTGCCTTTGCTTTTCATCCATTAAGACAATGAAGCATATATACAATCGACTGTGTTCATTATTCAAGTGAAATGAAATATATATCACAATTGTAGAAAGTAATGCTTCAGGTACAAATATGTTTGTTTTTAGGAATGGTAGCCTTGCAGGCATACGTGTATGACGTCGAAATAGCAAATGGAAACTATTCTTTAAAGCAAATCTTTTTTAATTAGACTTAATAATTGTTTTTACTATTGGCACAAGGCCAGCAATTACCCAGTACATTACTGGTACTTTATTTTATCGACCCCGTAAGGATGAAAGGCAAAGTTAACCTCGGCGGGATTTGAACTCAGAATGGCAAGGGCCGCAACTCTATGCGTCAAAGCATGGTGTCCGACCCCCTACCGATACTGCCAATTCACCGAATAGACTTAATAATACTGTTCTATAATCCCTGAAATAAATAAACTTAATTTAATTCGATCATTTCTCCGTAGATAGGTTATTATCAATAGTTCTGGAAAAACAGGAATATGAACCAATCCAAAATTTGAAGAAAACCATAGAAATGTCGAAACATTTCAAAGCAAAATGAAGTCAATTGTTTTTCGGCTTAGCTATACAAATTGTATACAATAAAACACACGATGGGCATAGAAGCCTGAATTGGGACAGGAACACTTACACAGGTTAATCCTGATTCAAAATTCTGTAAATCCTTTATCTACAGAATCAGATGTAGTAGTTTGCAAGTTGATGTGTCAATGATCAGATTAGTGAAAACAGCATCGACAGAAGAGAATGCTTGTTGCCTGATTGTGTATGTACTAGTAATCTACTAAGATAATTCAATTGCATTACATTGCCAAATATATAACACAGAGAAGAAATTTGTGGTTATCAAACACATTTTAGGATCCTGTATTATATCTACGCTATAGTTGCCTACACCGACCCAGAGATAGTAAAAGTAAACACATCACCCGTTAATTATATATTATGAAATGCTTCTGTTGCTTACAAACTTTAACTTCGCTTTCGCATGATATCATTTACAAATATACAAATGTACCTATCAAGAGTAAGTGCTTTTTACGTTGACATATATATCTCCTATTTCACGCTATCTGAATTGTAACCGTGTATTTTCAGAAGTGAATGCAGTAAAGAACCCCCCTCCCCACCAACCCCCAAACGACAACAACAATAAAAACAAAACAACAACAACAATAGAAAACAAAACAAAACAGTGTAAATGGGATGATATAGAAAAAAATATCTACCTAGAGTGACTTGTCATTCTGACTGGAATTTCCAAAAGTATGAGAGTAAATAAAATGTGCTACGGAATTGTTTAGATTCTTTTAAAAATGTTCCTTCCTCAATACAGTTTTTTAAGGGCAAAATCTCATTACATTTATGTAGTTAGTTTTCTGTTTCAACTATATTAAAGTGAATAGATTTGGGAGCACCTTCTAGTGAATATATTCAACACGGTTACATAATTTTACTCAAATTTTGCTTTAGGTATTTTACTTCTATTGAACAATAGAAAACCCAAACTACAAGGTACATACAACATTGTAAGTTTTAAAATGTATGGCTCTATATGTGTCATGTTTTTTAGTAATGATTTCATACACAGTTGCAAATTTGAACATACAAGTGTTGGGATCTTGTCCACAAAGTTCCAGCTGGTATTTATGTCTTCGTATTTAGTTTTGTTGTTTCATTTTATTTTCGCTTGACAGATGAAATGGTTTTGATTCTATTCTTCTGACTGAATAATGTTCCAAGAATGTTCCAAGAAGACCTAGTATATATTATCAAAGGGCAACAGTTAAGTGGTTTCGTTTAGAAATACAAGAAAAAGGTTTCCACAAACTTGAACTCTTTCCAAATTAACAGATAATTGTAAATTTCAATTCGTCGGCCATTTTGGTTTTGTATATCTTTATATTCAGCTGAAGTAATATAGTTTAGATGTCTTCCTTAACAATTTTTCTAAAATTCTTCCGAACACATTAACTCTCTTTGCACTCTAAATAAAGACAACAAAAGGATTCTTATAGAATAAACTAAAGTGTACAAAAGAATTTTAGTTCGTGATTGAAATTACAAAAAATGAATTAACACAGAAACAACTAAAAAATAAACATTGAAACAAAAACATAATACTTATTGTTATAGACATATTTGTTTCGTGTTTATCTTTGTTTATACAATTTCACGCAAAATTCTGTGGCAAGCAAATAAAACGAAAATAATAAAACGATCACAGACATCAGGTCTTTTGTCCACTCGGCATAATACTGCTTAGTCTGACATAAGTGCATTACACACAACAACAAACAAACACACACTAACATACACATACACATTCACATAAACACACACATGCGCACACAACTACCGCCTCACTTTCTACCTCAGTCACATAAATACACGCATAGTCACTCGTGTATATATGAATATATGAAATATACTGTTATTCGCTAAACTTGTGAATTTAAGAACAGAATAAACGAACCTATTAATTTGACAGGATGGTTGTTTTGATTGTGTGACCGACTCACATTCAGGACTGAGAGTATAAGAATTTTCCAGACAAACACATACATCCCCAAACATATATATATCCTTATAATAAAACAATGAAAAGATGATTAACGTGTGTTTGTGTAAAAGAAGCGAGAAGACTATAAAAGCGAGTCAAATTGATGTTTCAAATATTTTATACAAGTACCACGCATATACACGCATATACACACATATACACCCATCCATACACGTATCCATGCACACATACAGCCATACACACGCATTCACACACAGACACAAAATCGCAAACACACACAGACAGACACGAACTCAATGATCAATATAAAGAAGACACAAATATTCCATTAATCTCACCCTCAAATATTTCCAACCAGTCCCATGATCGGCATCAACAAAAAAACAAAACACTCAATGCTGTTGTCAAGGTTTGCTACCTCAGTCGTGAGGTTTTCAGAAGACCAAGATCGACGTTCAGGTGACGAATGACATTAGCAAGGCCAGTGTCGGATGGATCCTATATCGATGGAAACCTAATTTAACAATACGGATCGCACACGCCTTTTCGCAACCCCCCAAAAGCATGATGTGCTTTCCCACATGCGTCACCAACACCAACATCTTCATTACTCACTAATCATCATTTGACCTTTCCTATTTACAACAAACCCTGTGGGTCATGGATAGAACTTCTTAGCCAGCGTATATATGTTGACGCTAGGCATCCCAGAGGGTAAGATTCGTCGTTGACGACGGCTTAAACTATAGTCAATATCGGTCTCAATTATAGTAGTGTACGTCTTACTAAATTCCAGAGCGTGTAAATCTTCAGATACTCCCTGGTAAATCTAATCAATATTGATCTGAATATGGCTAGATTAGATTTATCATCGATTCTATTAAACCATATAATGGTGGTGCTACAACAGTTCCATTAGGCTAAATTTGGGGCTAATTTAATTTACGGATATGTTAAATGACTATATATAGCTGTCATATTTTACGATAGAGCTCTATTTCCCGCTACTTATGACTTCAGCTGAGAAATATTCTCGGCTTTATCTACGTACCCATGTGTGCAATGATTAGAGTTTTATACTGAGTTGTAATTGTCCTTACATATATTTGCTGCTTAATGTCACGCCGGATTTACTAAACATGCACGTGCTACCACCTACATAGATTAAGGATGATCTTGTAAAGTACAGTGCTATACATATTTCATTTTCGATAATTCAAAGTTGTATTTTGTGTTTTGTAATTCTAGCTGGCTAGATCACGGGTAATACGGTACGAACAAACTATGAAAAATCTGTGTATATATGAGAAAGCTTACAGTAAAATTTGATATTATTAATACATTTGTTTAAACTCTGAAATCAATCTAATTAATCTTTTGAATCTGCTTAGTAAAGGCCCTAAATTTACGAGCTCTGACTAAAGCCATTAAATGTGAACATAGAACACCTCATAGTAACAACAATGCATTGAAATCCCTCGCCGTCAACTTTCTTCCTTCTATTGATTCAGTAAACAATCTCGTATAATATATATTTCTGTGACAAATAATGTTCTAAATTTCTATTCTCCTACTAATAATACGTGTAACATTTCTTACAGATGTGTTCAATTGACAGTGATTTCTCTTATATTAAATATAGAATGCTCTTCATTTAACCCCTGTAATATTGCGAAATTAACAAAAACACGTTATATTGATTCTTTTAAAGTTTATTCCAACATTGCGACCTTTTTAACTCTGAGATCAATAGGCGTGGGTATAACGCACATTCGTTACCAAGTACGTAAAAGCTCAAGGCATTAAACACTTATAGAAAAATAAAATTTTTGGGAAAAACCAAAGATTATATAGTTCAAATCAATTTATTCATTTCCACGACCGTTTCGATTTATCAAAATGTAATTGTAAGCATCAATAAAAATTTGCAGATTAATTAATTAATCACACCAATAAACATGGCAAACATTTTTCACAAAGCACCTCGGGAAACGAAGTTTAGATTTGGGGAATAAGTGTCCCAATTATCAGGTAAAATACAGACAAAAACGAAAAGAAGTTTTAAAAGGAAATGTGAGAGATACATAAGCAAAGCAGCATTATAACGGAATTTTCAGTATAACAAATTTTTTCCAATCCCTGGCCACAAGCTTATTAAAAGAATGGTAAAAGAATCTCGTTATAACGAAATTCATTACAACGAATATTTCAGTACAGCGAACGAAAATTGAACCCCAAACAGCCTAAATTCCTCGCTACAACGGAAAAAATACAACTTCTCGACACACTCCTTCTCGCAGCGATGTGTGTGTGCGTGTGTTTTGTGTGAGTATATGTGTATCTATATGTATATACTCATACATATAAATGTATACATAGACACACACACAATTGTAATGGATTTTCGAAATTAAGAATTTTACAGAAAGTCACGACCTAAATAGTTTCGATCGATTTTAGCAAAAAAGTCAAATATTTTCGAAATTAAGAAAGGATTTTACAGAAATCCACATCCAGGGTTAAAGGAAGTAGACACCATATGGGTTATTAAACACTCTGGGCTCTAAAACGCTATTTATTATCTTCCGGCATCCTGGCTAGAGTTTCATCTCTTTAGGGTTGGGTTTACCGGCTACGAAGCCTATTCGAAAATTATTCAAAAGAACACATCTGAAGCACACATATATTAATATAACATTAATATAACTTTAAATTATTTTTAACTCGAAACACTCAGATTACATTTATTGTATTCAGCCATGTAAAGCGAAACTTGTTTTTTTTCTCTAATTTGAATGTAGCAAAGCCGGCAATATATCGCTCGTATACAGGAAACTGACTGGCCAGTCTGCTGATATGCAAATCTGGCTGATCAGAGGATCTGCTAATATGCAGATCTGACTGATCAACCACTCTGCTAATATGCAAATCAGGCCGATCAGTCACTGTATATTTTAGAAAATAGCATATATTTTCTCTAATACAAGAAATATCTAAGATCACCACAACAAGAGGAAAATTAATATATATAAACCTCATATGTCTCGAAGAAAAGTACATTGTTCAAGAATGTGACAAACACTTTAACAAGAAATTAAGGTGGCTCAACCAGATGAAACTAAACCAAGAAACTTCAGAGAATAGAGATAAATATCCAGACAGCATTGATGGTATAAACATGGCCGACATCTCATTAACAGATGAATTCAACAACAACAACACAAATATATATGGCAACACTACAGTCGACTCTGATGAATTATCGATATTACAGCTACCACCTAAATATGCCACATATAGGTAAATATGATAAAATGCTTGTCAGAAATAGAAAAATCATTTACAAAATTACGTTGAAGCCTCAAAAACAAAAACAAAAGTAACAACATACACACACACACCCACCCACACACATACAACACACATCCCAACAACAACAGACACACAGAAACAAACAACGATAACAACAACAACACACACATCAACAATAATAACATACGCAGAAACAACAACAGACACACAGACACAAACAACAATAACAACACACACAACAACGATAACATACACGGAGACAACAACAACAACAACAACACACACACATTCTATGCGTCTCACCACCACCACAATCTTAACAAATACACATACACAGAAAACAGGTAATGACAGTAACACATGTAAGGGAAGGTAATGGGTTGAAAGGAGAAGGGAACTATCGATACTGACAGAAAAAATAACCAGAACGAACACACAGACACACAAAATAGAGTAGATAATAACAATCAGCCAGAAGAAAGAGACAGGAGTAATAATGAGAGACATAGAAACAACCATGAGGCTGTTGGTGGACATAGAAATAGAAACAACACAACTAACAATAACAATAGCAATAGTTGTTTCTACTTTAGGCACAAGGCCAGCAATTACCCAGTGCATTACTGGTACTTTATTTCATCGACCCCGTAAGGATGAAAGGCAAAGTCAACCTCGGCAGGATTTGAACTCAGATCGTAAAGGGACGTAACTATGCTGGAAAGCATGGCGTCCGACGCTCTACCGATACTGCCAATCCACAACTAACAATAACAATAGCAATAGTACACATAAAGCAGCAGCCTGAAACTCTACGTTTTATAATCCTTCCGATATGTCCTTCGACCTACGACGACTCCATGCCACGACTTTAGCTTTTAACAAACGCACGTAATTGCCGTCACAGGTCGATGAACAAACAGAAGCACAATTTAGTATAGCTAGATCTAAACTTAGAAATATAATAGAACAGTATAGCAAGAAGCAAAATAGAATGGAGGCCCAGCAACTGGGAGAAAAATCTGCAAATGGCTTGCGTAAGCTCATGCAGCGCTCGCGTAATGGAGAGATTGCATGCTTTCCAACAGACAAGTCTGGCAGAATGTCGGTTGACAGTCTGTTAAACTACATCCAGGCAATGCAACCCCACATCACTAACACAAGAGAAGTAACACCACAAGAGCATGAGGATAGGGAGAAAACCCTCAATGCCCAAATGATGATGTGGAAAAACATAATGCAGCCCAACAAAAGGACTGCCAACAACTTCCAGGCCTGGAACAATGACGTGTCAGCGTTGTATGGGCTTCGAAAAGACCATAAAACGAGCAGTGACCCTGTCACAGCACCACCAAGCCGGTCTGTGGAGTTAACATTGCTAGTAACTACAGACTTTCCTACTTCCTCTCCCTAATCATACGCCCCATCATTGAAATGTCCCCATATATATGTGACAGCACGGAGGACCTCCTCAGCAGAATCAGCGAAAGTAACCGATCTAGGAACCTAACAAACTGTACAATAGGTAGTATGGATGTTGTGTCCCTATATCTATCCATTGACGTGGATTTTGCTGTGGAGAAATGCGTAGAAATGATCAGTGAGAGCAATGTTGAATTCCGTGGGATTGATACCAGTGAGCTGGGACTCCTACTTAAAGTTACCTATAGTAATGATTATCTAGATACATATGACCTTAGCAACCTGTGCCCTACAAGACCAGCAAAAGGCAGACCACCTACCATTACCTCAATGGCCAAGAAAACCCACACAGAAAGATGGAACGGGTGGACCAGAGCCATACGGACCCCCGAAAACCACTATGAACTAAAGAAAATGATTGCACATGCGGTGGGGGCCAGTATAAAATTAACCTTTAAGGAACATATGTTCAAATTTAATGGAAAAACATATGCCCAAGAGGAGGGAGCAGCCACTGGTGTTAGCATTGCAGGTGACATAGCTAACACAGTATGGTGGGACAATAAACTTAAACTTAAACTTAAACTTAAAGAACAATTAGAAGACAGCAAACTCTTAACCCTGATAATGTACTCCCGCTACGTTGATGAGATAACCATCGTAGTAAAAACACCCCCACTAGAGAACAGTCAGGTATTAGAGAAAAACACCATGGAAAGCATCCGGCAAATAGCTAACACCATCCACCAGATTATTAGATTTACTATAGACTACCCAAGCAAACACCCCAACCATCGATTACCTGTACTAGACACAGAGCTCTGGTTAGAAACCATTAATAACAAAAAACAAATCCTCCATTCCCATTATGCCAAACTCATGACTTCCAAATATCTGATTCACCGAAACTCAGCTGTTTCGGATCACACCAAAATCAACATACAGATTGCGGATTTGCTACGGGTGATGAGAAACGTGTCCCGCATGTGCAACCCCAAAGAACTAGAGAGACACATACAACACTTCATCCACCGTATGCAGTTCTCTGGTTACAATCAGAGAGATAAAATCAGAGTATATAGAGGAACCAGAACCAAATGGGAAAAAATGTTAAATAATGACACAAATGGGACCTGCTCCTTGTATAGGAGCAAATTTTGGAATAAAATAGAAAGAACTAGGAATAAGGTTAATAGAATAAACACATGGTATGATAGCAATAAATACCAGAGTGTAATGTTCATCAATACAACCCTAGAGGTGAATTAGCTTACAAATTTAGAAGGGCCCTAGATAAACATAAACTTAATATTAAGATAGTAGAAAGACCAGGTACCTCCATAAAAAACACTTATTAGCAATACATACCCTTTTCAAAGAACTCCCTGTATAGATAAGAAATGCATAATCTGTAAACTAAGCCCCCATATTAACTGTAAAACTAGAAATGTAGTATATAGCATAAGATGTACTGAAGGACAATGTAAAGATAAGAATATAGTGTACATAGGTGAGACAGCTCGTAGTATAGGAGAACGGTTAAATGAACACTGGCGAGAACTTCAAGATAAAAAAGAATCATCAATACTCCACCAATATGCTAAAATAGAACATAAGGGCAAATTAGAGAAAATAGAAATAAAAATAGAACCTACACACAGAAAAGACACAATGTTTAGACAAATCACAGAGGCAATAAACATAAATGAACTCCAACCAAAGTTAAATAGAAAATATGAATGGAATAGCAACATCACAACTTACAATTAAGGACAAAATGAAAACACACACAGACACCCGGATTTAACACATGCGCAAACTAAGCACGCAACACATAAAAACAAGATGGCGTAGGACAGAACAAAGGAGAGGCACAAAAACAAAGAAAAGATCCCCAGTCACTGAAAAGGTCACAGAATGTATGACGAAAGAACTTTGACAATATATGATCAACCGTCCGGTTATGGAACCAACCAACCGGAAATTTATAAATTCTTAAATTTACAAATTTAATTTATAATAAATTGGAGTGAAAGCAATAGTGCGTGTGTTTTTTATTGGCAACATGACCCTCCCAAAGCATAACAATATATATATATATATATATATATATATATATATATATATATATATATATATATATATATATATATATATATATATATATATATATATATATATATATATACACTACACACTACACTATATATAAAGGTAAGAATGGAAGCAGCACAAGTATATTTAAAGAATTTTTTTTCTTCTTTAATCGGATAAAATGATAATTGAAAACAAGATATAAACATTAAAAAAAAAAGTTTTATAAAGTATATAAAAAAAATATTACCGGTTTCGATGTTATTCATCTTATCGAATATTAAAAGTTAAGAATTAAAAATTAGAAATTACAATTAAAAATCGAGAGTTGAAGAAGTTCTGTTCATATTTTGTTTTGGGTTGATGATGAATTGGTCACTTTTAGAAAAGAACTATATATACACACACACATGTCGCTGCGGATCCACCGTGGAATCTTTCGGCCTCCACCCGCTTTCCTGTCCCCACAGTGCCGGCCGCCTTCCACGCCATGCTGCATTCAACGAGATCATAAAACATGGCTTGGAAGCTGCAGGCTTCGCCTCCCAACTCGAGCCGGTGGGGCTGGACCGAGGGGACGACAAAAGGTCAGACGGTATAATCAGATAGGAAGGGCAGAAGAAATAAACAAGGCAGTGCTTTATGTGGAATGATATAGAAGAGATATAGGATTTGTCAAGGAAATTCTATTTAAGGATTATGTTTTGAAAGTATGTGTGTGTGTGTGTGTGTGTGTGTGTGTGTGCGCGCGTTCATACCTCCCCACACACAGACAGACACATATATACACACACACGCACACAGACACGCGAACAGACACACGCACACACACACACACAGACACGCACACACACACGCACACGCACACACACACACACACACATACATACATACACATATATGTGTGTGTGCACGCGTGTGCCTGTGTCATAGTTGAATTTGATAAAGACATTCTTTTGGATGTATATACACACAAAACAATTTTCTGTATGTATATATATATATGTATATACGATATTAAACAAATGGAAACTATATTTATAAAATAATATTTATTTCATTATACATATTTCGGGGAGACCATATTAAAAATATGGCATGCCTTCTTCAGATAAAATACAATATATAATCAGTTTTATAAATAATTTTGACGTACCATAAATATTGAGCAACCGTTATGTAGGAAGCCGGTTTGGTAGTGAGATGTTTACAAATATTTAATGTTAAGCACAGTTAAAAAGAAAGACGGAGAAAAAGAAGAAATGTATGTAAAGAAAAACAGAGAGAAATAGAGAGAGATAGGGGAGAGAGAAATAGTGAGGAGGTGAAAAAAGAGATGCAGCTGAAGGCAACAGATGAATAATAATAATTCATCATACAAATTGAGAGATTTAGGAGGGAGGGAGTACTGTAATTATTTAGTTATAGTGTTAAGGACAGTTAGGGGGGAGACGGAGAGAAATAAAAAATGAAGAGAAAACAGAGAGAGAGAAAGATAGAGGTGGGGGGAAAAAGAAAGAGGTAGACCAAATAATGATAATTATATAGGGGGAGGTGAAAATCAAGAGAGAAATAGGAGAGAAATAAGAGAGAAACTCGAGAGGCACAGTCAAAACAACAGATACATAGACTTCATCATATATAAAGAGGGAGGAGAAGAAAGAGCTATATCTAGAGAGAGGGATGATAGATTTACATCTTTACGTTATGTCCTATCAATTTGAATTATCAATTCATATGAACTGGGTAATATAATGTAAATATCAATATTCATGAATGAGACATAGATATATAATGTGTGAAAAATAATGACCATATGTTTAGTTTAAAATTCTGAGGTCGATGTACCAAAAACTGAGATAAAACTTCAAAAGAATACGGAAATATATAAGTATATACATACACATGCATATGCACTTTCCGGAAAAGGAAAGAAAGAGAGAAAGAGAAGGTCATCTCAAGTTCTAGTTGATATTATAGACATACCCATGATTTTACGTGATCAACTCTGTAATTTCATGTTTCACAAAAAACATTTTTTTCTTGTGTTATAAAAGATTTCACTATATATATATACATAAAAAATTAACGATTAATATTCTTGCCCTCACATACATGATTATCGTTCATGTATAGAATATTATGCATATCTGTAACATATCTAGAACTATACACACACATATATATAGATATATATGTATGCACACATACAGGTACATGGACAGATAAAATATACTCTGTAATCATTCCATATGCATATTAATACATATGGCCTTTGTACAGAGACAACCAGATATCAATATATCAGCACAGAAATATCAAAACGTTAAAATATTTTCATCACTCCCTAGAGTATCTCGAGCCACAAAAACACAGTATGCTTCTTATATCAACCACAGAAATCTACCCTTCCAATTTATCTGACAATATATTGCCAAGTTCATTAGAAGCAATCAGAATCAAAAAGCAAACAAAAAACCAAAAATTATTCAACAAAACTTATTTAGCAGAAATCATTTAAAGGATTTATGGGACCCTGTTGTTCTACGGATGCTCTTATATTTAGTATAGAAGTTTATCTTGCGTAAATTTTATTCAATAGATTGGGAGCATCTACATTTTAGAGTAGTTTAATTACATCATTAGTTTATATTTATGAAGAAGGTTTAAAAGAAAAAGTTGAAGGAATCGAAAGATTTATCGTCAGGTTTCATACATTAATTAAATATCTTAATTAATTATACTACATTTTAAATTTATATTTATATTTAAACGTTGAGTTCAATCTATGTCTGCAGCAACTGAATAAATTGCTCCTTAAATTAAGGGAATTTTTGGATTTTAATATAAAGAATATCTCCTCCACACAGAGGTCACATGTCTCAGATGAGGAATTAAAAGGAATCCCTCTTGAGACAATATTCCAAAACATCGAATACCCAACGTTATCATGTTTAAGTTGCCAGAGTAAGCCTGATAGTGAGGTTGAAGATTTTTTGTTTGGATCTGTGAAAGAATGCTTATGATTATTGTAGCGAGGTGGAACCAACATAGTTAAAAGAATTTAAGTTAGTTTTAACATTACAATTGTATATTATATTTTTAACTAAGCAATTGTTATTTAACGGACATTTAGATTTATTTCTACAGTTACAGTTGTTTAATTGAATATTGTTTTGGTTATTATCGGTATTTTGGTTAGGTTTTAGATTCCTATTATTTATTCTGTTAATATTTTTGGTGGACGAGTAAGTTAATTTTATAGTATGTCTATTAAAAATTGAGTGATATTTATGTGTTCTAGTGAAGCGTTTGTCAAGAGCATTAAAAATAGTTTAGCAATGTGGGTTTTAATATTTAGTGAGAGGGGGGGGGGGGGCAAACCATATTATATTTCTAGTTCTATTTCTTTTCCGGCTTTTGGAATTATTGTAATGTTTTCTATTATAGTTGTTAAAGTTGTTACCGTAATTAAAATTGTTATTATTTTGGTTAGTTTGCCTATTATTATCGATGTACTTAATTTTATCACTATATCCTGCTCTAGCTAACGCTTCATTGTAATACTGCGCTTTTTCGTCGAAAATATTTTTATTAGAAGAAATTCTTGAGATACGTTCTTCAACAGAGTTCACTATAGTATTTTTAACAGATCTGGGGTGATTAGAGTTAAAATTGACATAATTCAAGTTTTCATTTAGTTTGTGAAATGGATAGTGAAGACATGTGTTGAGATTTAGTGTTACATCTAGGAAATTGACTATTCTATGGTTATTCTCTATTTCTATTTTTAGATTAAGGTAATTAAAAAATTGTATAATTTGTTTTCTTTTTCTATTTAGTTCAGAGTTATTATTTTCAATAAGTAAAAGCATGTCATCACGATATAATCCTCCGGTTACACCAGGTATTTTTCTATGCAGCGAATTAATTATAAATAGGCCCACAAGGTCCGTTACCTGAGCTGAGTCAGATGATCCCATAGTAATGTCGAAATTATTATCTCTATCTGCCCTAGTCCATAGCTGGTTATTAAATTCTATCAATGTTTTCCTTGCCGATAATATAATGTGCATTTCATTGCTAGTTAGGTCTGTATGTTTGAATGCGTAATTTAGTGCCTTATTCAGTAGATTAGGTGTAATAGATGAATAGTAGTTAGCAATATCTAGTTGAATAAATTTATTATTATTGTTATATTTAATTTCTTTAAACCACTCAATAACCTCACCAGTCCCCTTCCATAAGTTTAAGTTAGGTAAATTATGTAAGTTTTTAATTTGCTGTATCACCCTGTCTAGAATGTTTTTGCTAAGTTTACCCAGGTCAGATTTTGATGGTGCAATCAATCTGACTGGCAAATCATTTTCAAAATTTCTTTTGTGATCTTTCATATTGATCTTGGGTTTCCTAGGCAAGAAGGGTTGTGTTTTGTTCTCAATGTCTAACACATGCATTATACAAGATGCCTCAACATTCATTTTTTCCAGTTCGTCCTTATTTGCTACCTTGTACTTTTTCCTTAGTTCTTTCAATATAAGGGCAACGTTTAAATATAAATATAAGGCCAACGTTTAAATATAAATATAAATTTTAAATGTAGTATAATTAATTAAGATATTTAATTAATGTATGAAACCTGACGATATTTCTCTCCGTCTACCCCCTAACTGTCCTTAACACTATAACTAAATAATTACAGTACTCTCTCCCTCCTAAATCTCTCAATTTGTATGATGAATTATTATTATTCATCTGTTGCCTTCAGCTGCATCTCTTTTTTTCACCTCTTCACTATTTCTCTCTCCCCTATCTCTCTCTATTTCTCTCTGTTTTTCTTTACATACATTTCTTCTTTTTCTCCGTCTTTCTTTTTAACTGTGCTTAACACTAAATATTTGTAAACATCTCACTACCAAACCGGCTTCCTACATAACGGTTGCTCAATATTTATGGTACGTCAAACTTATTTATAAAACTGTTTATATATTGTATTTTATCTGAAGAAGGCATGCCATATTTTTAATATGGTATCCCCGAAATATGTATAATGAAATAAATATGGTTTTATAAATATAGTTTCCATTTGTTTAATATCGTATATCTACTCCAAAACTTGTCGAGTGCTTTATATCAGTTATAAAATATTTACTTGTTGTAACCCAACAATTTTAAATAAAACTTTTGCATATATGTATATATATATTTATATATGTGTGTATATATATATACACACAAAAACAACTTTTTTGCTTTTGTATTGTAATGTGTGTGTGTTTTTTTTAGTTTGTTTATTTATCACATGTCTTGTTAGCGTGTGATTTTTAAAAAGTAGGTGTATAATATTATTATTGTTGGTTTTCAATCAAGTTTTTGAAGATCGATTATTTTTTGAAAAATGTATGTATAAATAATTTCACTTTTATTTCGTGTGTGTGTGTGTGTGTGTGTGTGTGTGTGTGTGGAAAATGTGTGTGGATAAATACTGGTACTTTATTTTATCGACCCCGAAAGGCAAAGTTAACCTCTGCGGGATTTGAACTCAGAATGGCAAGGGCCGTAACTTTATACGTCAAAGCATGGCGTCCGACCCTCTACCGATACTGCCAAATATGTATATATATCCTCTCTACCTATCTCCCTCGATTTGTTGTTCCTGGTCGGACTTATATCCTGCCACTCTTTTGGATCAACTCCTTACCTTTCTCTCTCTCTCTCTCTCTCTCTCTCTCTCTCTCTCTCTCTCTCTCTCTCTCTCTCTCTCTCTCCCTCTCCCTCTCTACCATTCTCTCTATCGATCTCGCATGTTTGTTGGTCCCGGTTGCACGTGCGTCGGACACCCTGTTGGATTAACTCCCTTTCCATCCTCTTCACTCTCTCTCTATCTCTCTTACTCACACCCTCCCTCTTCTACCCCCCCCCACTCGCTTCCGGTTCCTCTGTCTTTCTCTGTCCGCTCGCTTTCACTGAGAATAGACGTGAATTTACCTAGCTCCGCTGTTATTATGGCCCCCTGGGCTTAAACCCAACGGCTTTTTAAACTTGATCTTATTTCTTCTCGGTTACTCACTTACATGTGCCATTGTCCTGTGTTTATCCCTTCTATCGGTATGTTTACTTCTTTTTATCCTTTTTTTCTTCTCTCTTTTTTTTTTCTTTCCATCTGTCTCTTCACTATCGCTTCTTTCCCTCATGGATTTTTGATAGATAAAAGGCTACGGGGCGCTACGGACAGATGTATTGTTTATAATGCGCCGGAATATCAGTGACCCATAGTAGACAACTGACGAAGAGAAACTGTCCATCTTTTGTTTGTGTCGCCTTACTTTCTAACACTCGTTATCAGTAACCATACAACCTCGTCTTCCTTGTTAACATGAATGGACCAGTTATTTTTATCTAAAGACATTTTTTCAAATTCCAACCCGCCCAACCCGCCCATCCCTTCAATCTACCTTATTTCTATTTCTTTCTTCTGATGAAGGACTAGCGTCCGAAAGGTTAAGACCCTCTTCCAGCTATTTCAAGCGTTAACCTAATATATTCCTTCCATATACTGTACCGATTGTGTTGTTATTTCTGTTATTTCTTTTTACACACACACACACACACACACACACACACATATATATACTAGAATGTGCCAGTGCTTGTTTTAACTGACGAAATTAAATCATAATCCCTGTATGAATACTTTTCCTGAAATGCTTATACATACATTTTTACATGGATATAAACCTGTTCATGTATACATACATACAGAAAAAACATGCATACATATAGACATACAAACTTACATACTACTGTACGCCCCCCACCCCCCACCCACACACACATAAAATATTCTCCAATGCAACTACGAGAATTCTCCACCATCAAAAGTAAAAATATGTTGCCTAGGGCACGTTTAAAGATTTTGGATTTTTGTGTGTGTGGATGTATGTCTACTCATATATGCAGGTTATATTTTGTTTGGTCGCTAGCTCTGTTGAAAGGTTGTAATGTAAATAAAAAAAAAACATTAAATTAAAAACCGATCTTTCTTTAACTCTCCTTATTCATCCATTGAATTTTAACATAAACGTTTTGCTGGTAATTATTGTCCTTGATAGATAGCATTTGTAGCGCGCGTGTGAATCATGGATGTACGAACTTTTCTTTAAGAATCCAAGTTTAGCTCTGCTTAATTCTGATGGCTTGGGGTACATCTTGTCACTCCAATGATGAAATGTCTGAATAATATAGTATATTATTGAGCACGATGTTTTATAACTATCTGTGAATATTTTATAAATGCATTTTTTTCACAATTATTTTTTATCACATTGACATCAAATAGAATTACTGACAAAACAGCTTATTCATATTTTATAGTTTTAAGTAAGGGTTTCTAATTTAGGTACAATGCCAGAATATTATTTTGGGAGAATTTCGATGATATTGAACCCAGACTGTTATATCATTTCAGTGGTATAGGAAGATGGAAATACAAAATTGACCTTTGCGGGATTCGAACTCAGAACGTAAGGAGCTAGAACAAATACTACTGAGCATTTGTCGGACGCTCTAGCGACTATATTAATCCATCGTCTAATTATAAATAATAGTTTCTCCTTTTCGCACAAGGCCAGCGATTTTCCCAGTTCATTATTGGTGCTTTATTTTATCGACCCCGTAAGGATGAAAGGCAAAGTTAACCTCGTGGGATCTGAACTCAGACCACAATGGGCCGTAACTCTATGCTGCAAAACCTGGCGTCCGAACCTTTACCGATACTGCCAAATAAATAATATCAGGTCGGTTGTTAATTTGTACGATGATTTTAATTTTAATTTTGACCAATATTATTTCCCTCTTCGTTTTTAATGTACTCGACTCTATTGGGTGTTGTTTTCAAAATTGCTCTAGCTAACACAAAATGCTTCATAAACCGCTAGGTAGTATCTCAAGGGTATTGTTTAGATCAGTGATTTTCAAATTGGGTGATAGCACCCCAATTGGGTGTTCTGAATTCTCATGGGGCGGTATGTTTTCAAGAGCATTATGGTGTGCGTATGTGAGTGTGTGCGTGTGTGGTGGGGGTATAGAGACACTCTATTCTGAACACGGTTGTAGGAGAATGAGAGAGTGAAGTGAGAGAAAAAGAGAGTGAAAGATCAGCCATCAGTATTTAGAGCACGGGCTAGTCAAAAAGAATGGAAGGAGGGCGAGTGATAAAGGTATTCAACCACGGCGATCCCTAGGGCTTGTGTTTGATTCACTAAAAAATGTTATGAAATATGTGAGTAAGAAAAAAGGAACACATCTCTCTCTCTCTCTCTCTCTCTCTCTCTCTCTCTCTCTCTCTCTCTCTCTCTCTCTCTCTCTATATATATATATATATATATATATATATATATATATATATATATAATATTAAGGATACTATTTATAGTTATGTATATTTTAAACAATAAACAGGGAAGGCCAGTAATTTATTACTACCTTATTACCAGTAAGATAAATAGCTGAATGTAATAACATCAGTTGTTCTACAGAGCAGTTATATAGAATATTCTATATATATATATATATATATATATATATATACATATATATATAAGAATTTTAATATAGAAATGGATTCTACAGGACTAGAACTATTTTATTCAAAAGAAATCACCAGGAAAGCTTTCCTGGTGATTTCTTTTAAATGTAGACGCCATCTTTTAAAAATTAAACCTGATGTTTACACTCTACTAATACATTAAGTACTTTACTAACTGTGGTTACCCCCGATTGAACCCGGGACTCACATATCATATTATATATATATATATATATATATATATTATATATTCACAGAGAGAGAGAGAAAGAGAGAGAGAGAGAGAGAGAGAGAGAGAGAGAGAGAGAGAGAGAGAGAGAGAGAGAAGGAAAGATAGTTTTCTTCTTACATATGACCGGTTCCCTTTAAGGTATTAACGCCGCATTTACTGTCTGATCACTACAAACCCTCTTTCATCGTTACATTTCTTCTTCTTCTTCTTCTTCTTCTTCTTCTTCTTCTTCTTCTTCTTCTTCTTCTTCTTCTTCTTCTTCTTCTTCTTCTAGACATCTTTGGACAGCTGCCTATGACATGGGTGACATCTTCGATGTTAATTCTGCAGAGACGACACTTGTTGTCACATCTAGATGTTTTGCATCCATCTCTATCTCTTTTGTGAATCAAGTATCTTGTGTTGATTTCCTGTCCTTGGATCGCAAACGCATATCCTTCAAAGTGGGATTGAATCCTATACATATATATGGTTTCGAAATAGCAAGCCAAATTAGAAAGAACTGGTTTAAACTCAGCGAGGGTTTTAAATATAAACATATACTATTAAACATAAAGGGTGGTATGCAACATATGTGTAGCCTGTTCGACTATCCGTTTCGTAAGTCTTTTTGAAAGTGTTAAACATTGTTCACTTATTGCACAATAAGTCTTGAAATCTTTCTTTTTAAACTTAACCGTTATATCATGTATTAAATGTCAGATTTAAATGTTTCCAGTGTTTTTATTTTCATTCTCATTTCTCCCCCCTCTCCTATCTCCCGCCCCCTCTCTCCCTCTCTTTATGTATGTATATGTGTGTAGGGAATAGCAGTGATATACATTGTTGACTGAAATCTTTCTCGCAACATGTTTCTATTCAGATACTCAGAATGGACATTCAGAATGGCTTTGCGGTTGATTTGTTCTACAAAATTAGTTTAGATTCGCAGTGAAATCCTTATCGGAAAGGGTGAGCGTAATTTGTTTGAGTAGACACAAACACAAACACATATATATATGTGTGTGGACAGTATGAGATGAAAGAATGGTATTTAACTAATGTAATGGTACGCGATGGGGGCCCACCCACAGCCCCGGCGGACAAAATGGAGAAGGCGTTTCCCCGGAGGACGGCAAGGGAGACGCGCTGGAAAAGCCACTCCAACTCGCGGGGCTCACACCTACGGCTGGCCAGCTCAGCGCCTATGGTGGTGAGTAAAGAGGTAGCCCTGGGGCCGAGAACACCAGAAGTTTCCACTGCCAGTGGAACGACCGCAAACCTGTCGGAGAGCGACCGGTATTTGATGAGTTTGGCCCCCTCTGCCCGACGTGCAGCAGAACCTGGGTCTGTCGCAGACTGTACCATGTTGCGGCTGCAGAATGTGTCGATGCAAGTGGCATGCCAGACGAGGGGTTTGCCACCGCGGAACGGGAAGATGGTCATGCCATCTGGCCTTTTGCCCTCCCCTCGATCCAGCCCCACCGGCTCGAGCTGGGAAGGGAAGCCTGCAGCGTCCAAGCCATGCTTAATGACCTCGTTGAGGGCAGCATGGCGTGGAATGCGGCCGGCACTGTGGCGACAGGAAAGCGGGTGGAGGCCGAAAGAGTCTTTATCTATCTACCTATATATCTATCTATCATCTATCTTCGAAGGAGGAAAGGGGAAGATATGCTTACAGCTTCCCCCTGCCACTGTCATAGTAGCAGATGTCAAAGACATAGGTCAGCCAGAGGAAGGATTTTCTCCACCTGCTGACCGACAACTTGACGTTGCCATGGCAACAAACCAAAACAACACAACCAGCGGCACCAGCAACAACAATAACAACAATGCTATGAACGAAAACACAACTTGACAAATGAATTCCGCAACCACAGATCAAGCAATTGAGAACTACAAAAACAACAACAACAACAACTACGACAACAATGACAACAACAACAACAACAGCAACAATGATGACAACAACACCAACAGCAGCAACAATCATGTCAACAACACCAACAAGAACAACTCCACAAACAAGGAAAAAAGGTTTCCTGTGCACAAACTGTCCAAAAGACAGAACTATATACACAGATTGACATCTCTAATGCTGGAGAATTGCTAAGAGATGCCAAGCAATATATAACTTTTGGGGAGAATGGCGCTTTTAGCATCACTTCTCCCCAAGAATTGCGTAGAGACACTGTCCTGAAAACCATAGTTTTTATGACAATCTCACATACCACCAGAAAACCAGTTCAATTAACTCAAAACGAAATTGAGCTGGTTCTAAGAAACTCCATGAAGGACATTACCTGCACACAGAAGGGAAAACTCTTCGGGAGTTTATCAATAATAATGAAAGACAAATTGACGGCACAGAAATATTCTGTGTCGCCAATTGTGTCCTCCCTCTACACCTTTTCCCCCACATACATGGTAAAAAGGACCCCAAAAAATAAAGTAAAAAAATCACACCAAATGTAAACATCTGGTGGATATTAGCTGGTTTCATCAATTTTGATGAAGATACAGTAATTTCGGTAGGAAAGTCCCCCAGGAGCATATTCAACGGTACAAGCCTAGAAGTTCTGGTCCAAATGAGACCAGAACAGATAGCTAAAATACCACAACGTGTGCCTCTGGATGGAAATTCCTACATAAACATTTCTGTTGAAGGTAGGCGGCCTTCATGTTACCACTATTTAAGCAGTGGTCACCTGAGGGATTCCTGTCCTCAATTAACTACATTAAAAAAAGGCACTACTGCCGACACCCAACACAACAACACAACCACCACCACAACCACAACAACAACACACAAAAACAAACCAGACTGCAAACACCGTCCCACCCAACCCCTCCCCACCTAAAACAACTCCAGAAACACCCACACACATAACAGCTTCCCAAAATGTACCTCTCCCCAACAACACGGGGAGGCCTCATCATCGTCACCCAGTGACGATGAGGGAGAGCCTTTCCGACCAGTAAAAAGAAAAAAGAAAAGACATAACACAAACAAAAATGCAACAAACACCAATACAAGCGACGCAAACAGCACAAACAAAAACACCCCCTCCTGAAAACAATACACCTACTACAAAACATAAACACACACAAGAACCACAGAAAAAAGCAACACAACACAACAAAAATGTTACACCTACATAAATACTAACAATAAAACTTTAACAGACACCATATATAAAAACCCTTCGGTGGAGACCGAAGGGAAAACTTTTACACACTCTGCGGAGAATCCTAATCTTAAAATGATTAGGATCTCCATGGACACACATAAACAGTTAACAGAAAAATTTCCTAACGACGTAGGTAACCCCTGCGTCAAACCCTATAACCGCGTCCTTTTGAAATGTTTCCCCACCCCCACCCAGACACTCCCACCCCATACATCCCCACCCCACCGGACACACCCTCCCCACCAAACATCTCCGTCCCCACTCCGCCCGAGACTACCATCCCACCAAACAACCCCTCCAACACCCCCATGGAAATTGTGCAGCCTGGTCCCCAGGAGACGAAGGGGTGAGTGATTTCTTTTCCTCTTCTTCTAACTTTTCAGCACCAACATGGCCAATATAAGAGTTGGATGTGTGAATGTACGCTGCCTGGGGATGCCCTGGAAACAGGGCAAACTCTTAAACGACCTCAGGTCGCACAGTATGGATGTAGTAGCCATTTACGAGTCCATGATCCACAGCGAGCGACAACTGGCCCCCATCTTCGACGACTTTGTGATCTACGCATCACTCTGTCAGCCGGGAAGTGGGGGTGGGGTTCCCGTTTTGCTGCGGAAACAACTGGACCTCGTAACACAGACGGTACATCTGGACCCGGAGGGTCGACTGGTGGTCCTAGACGTTGACGGTAGTGAAGGTGGAGCCTTCAGGTTGGTGGCCACATATGCCCCATCCGGGACACCGCGGCCAGACTTCTTCAAATGTCTAGAGACTTTTCTGGGAACGTCCCGCTCCCTGCTGTTAGTGGGGGACTGGAATGGAATCCTAGATGCACTATGGGACTAGGTGGGAGCATGTCCCGATAGAGGGGGGTATAACAGCCTCAAACAGTTAATCGGCCGATTTGACCTGGCCGATAGATATCGACTCGATTTTCCGACTGTGCCACTGTGAACGTAGACTAATGGCAGCGGAACATCTAGATCGTACCTAGATAGGATTCTAGTTAGAAAGAAGGATAGGGACATGTTAAGTTGTCCACAAATGTTCATGGTTGCCTATTCAGATCACAAATTAGTGACCTGCTTAGTCACCCTTGACAAAACCCATAGACAGGAACCCGGCTACTGGAAGCTGAACTTGTCGTTACCGACATGCAAAGCCTACAGTAGACGGATTTAGTTAAGCAGCACTTGACGAGGGCCATTGTCAACAACAGATGGTGGTACTCCCTCAAGAGGGCAGTTAGATTAGACTCGATAGGTTTTAGTAAAGAATTAGTGTTAGATAGAAATAAGACCGAAAAGGAACTAGTAGATAAAGTAGAAGAGGCACTTAGAAGTGGCATCGTAGTCAGCGTGCTAGCGACGAGAACGGCATTGGACCAGTTCTTCGACAAAAAGCATGACGGCTGCGTTGTCAGAAGCTAATACTTGCTCTGGGAAACGAGGGAGCCAAAGCTGTTAGCTGGGCCCGAGTGACGGAGGCGAAAAGTGGCAACAAGTCCACGATTCGGTCTTTGAAGGACCAAAACGGACGCGTGATACGTGAGCCAAAGCAAATGTGCGCGGCCTTTCAGCGGCAGTTTGCTCAAATGTTCGAGTAGGGCGGCGCACCTGGAGGGGTTATGGATTTCGGTCCATACCTCGACGGCCTACCGCGACTCTCGGACAGCGAGGCGAAGTTCTGCGAAAGGCCGTCGGCCGCTGAGATAGGGGATGCGCTGAGCCAATGCGGCAAACGCAAATCTCCAGGTCTCGACGGTCTACTCTACGAATTTTACGTAACAATGCCGGACTTGTTCTACGGTCTCCTGGAAGCGGTCTACTACAACTAGCAGCAGAACGGGAGAATTCCCAGTTCTGTGACCAAGGGCGTAATGACGTTAGTCAGGAAGGACGAGAACAAGGGGGATGACATAGGCAACTTCTGGCCCATAACTCTGCTCAACACAGAGTTACAGATTTTGGCCAAGGTGTTGGCAAAGAGGCTGGCGCTTGTCGTCGAAAACCTTGTGGGAGAAGCGAAGACATGCGCAATCCCGACCACGTCCATACACGACAACCTCCTCCTCATGCGATACATCATAGAGAGGGTAGGGTGTAAACCCGGCTTCGGTGGGGCCCTGATCAACTTGGATCAATCTAAGGCGTTCGATAGGGTTGACCATCGTTACCTGGATGCGGTGCTCGAGGCGGCAGGCTTCGGACCCGTGTTCAGGGGCTGGATTGCTGCAATGCACAGCAGTAACATCAGCTCAAGTCTCGAGGTGAACGGCTATCTCTCAGGCCGTTCCATATCACGCGATCCATCCAACAGGGATAAACTCTCTCCTCCCTTCTGTACTTACTGACGCTCGAGCTGCTACTGCGGAAGTTGGAGCTATTGCAGGGCATCTCTTTGGAACTGGCACTGCGAAAAGTGGCGACACGCTCGGAGAAACTCTAGGCGTAGAGGAGGACGAACTGGCCAGTCTGTTCGGTAGGACCTTCCGCCCGGGACCAATGGACAACTTCCAAAAGTCCCTGGCCTGGCAGTGCTAACGAGGAGATCTATCAGTTCTAGACAAGCTCTACAGACACGGGCGCCCGGGTAGGGACCCTTCTAAAAAAATCTGTCCGAGATGCGTGCGCGACGAGGAAACAGTTGCGCACGCCTTTGTACACTGCCCGGGCATTACCGACCTGTGGGGCTATGTAGAACGACTATTGTCGCGGGTGGGACCAATCCAGTTAACCACCGAGTCTATTGTCATGTTCAAACCGCCACTCTCCTTCAAAAACGAGGGAGAGGCGGTTTTCCTATTTGTTATGGCTATGGTGAAAGAGGTTATATGGTGGACACCTTTCTCTCCGGTGAGCAACTGATTCGTTTTTTCAAATATCATTTTGGAAGAAGAATCAGGATGGAGAGAGAGGTACTGTACCCCAGCAAATTGTATGAAAGGTGGGTGAATGTGGCAAAGATGGCCCGAGTGGTTGGGCCTTCTCGCTATATAAGCCTGTAGGTTGAGGAAAAAGAGGAAGAGAGGAAGGGAGTAATCACTCTTGGTGCTCCTGGAGATGAGGGTTGTACATTTTTTCGGGGTGTGTACAACCCCTGTGTAACGCCTTCCCCTATTGGGGATATCAATTGTTATTTGTTATTTTATTAATAGTTTTATTTTCATATACCTGTATGTACACTCCCCATTTGTATTTGTCCCCTTCTTTTGTGCTCTTGTGGCTAATAAAGAAATTTATCTATCATCTATATATCTATCTATCTACCTATCTATCCACATACCCACCAACTCTCTCTCTCTCTCTCTCTCTC
>OZ024740.1:376840675-376915675 GCA_964016885.1 Eledone cirrhosa | reverse complement strand
CATTGTTTAGCCTTCTAATCATATGAAATTATTATATCAACACAACTTTCAAAAAGTGTCTCAAAACTCTATTTTCATAATAACCAAACATTCATTTGGTAATACGAATGCTTTAAAAAGTGTAAATTCTATCACCCATCGCTGCGTTAACCTGATTTGTAATGTTAGATTCAATGCTACGGGTTGGCAACATACGAAACTCTCCGTGTAGTTAGGTAACTTAGCTCGCCGAGTAATATTTGATCTGGCACAGCTGGCTTATTTCCAACATCCTCACTAGTGAGGTTTACAGCCGGACTGGGAACACAAATGAACTCTAACCGTTTCGGTTGAGGATGCGGCTATCCAACACAATCGGTAATGCATCAAGTGCAAGTCAACGTTTATGCTGATCTAGTTTTCCCTGGACTAACACAGATTCGCCCCACCTTAATTCGGCCTCGTAGCCCAACAGCGGCGCGTGGCTCAATTCGGTACCCTTCTAATCAACCTGTAGCCTTCTTGATGATGAGTGTACCGCAAGTGTGAACCATACAAATCCCATCGTGGTATCATTGTCTACGAGTTCGAACCATATTCCCTCTCTAGTCACTACAATGTAGGTCAGTCATCTCGACTCGCCTCCATGAACGACGTCACCAGAAGACAACTAAATGCAGACGGTTTCTTGTCACAACTGGAGCCTGCCGATCATAAGCATCGTGATTTTATACACCCAGAGGGGCTAACCCTCGTCCCGTTTGTAGGAGGTAAATCTTTAATCTTGGGCGACACCTTTTCCGCCTTCTACCTTGTTTCGGTTACAAACTCGGTCACCGTTGCTTATAACGCGGAGAAGAGGAAAATAGCTAAGTACTAGAACTTGACCTACTGTTTCCGTGCCGGTCACCGTCAAGAAGTATGAGATCCTTCGTAAAATCTAGAGGAGTGCATCCCGACTCAGTAAGGAACCCCGAGAGGCAGAATGGTTGAGGTTGTGGGTGTTGATGCAAGCAAGTGGCGTCAATGACTTCGTCAGCCGGTCACTCTCTCTTTCCCTTACTTTCGCTATTTAATTTTTCCCGCTCTATTTTTTATTTGTTTAATATGTAAACGTTGATGAAACTTAAATTCCTTTTTTACTGTTTAAATGATAATGTCCAATAGTATAGTTTCATTCTGAAACAAGGTTTTTAGTTTTCACCAAAGCCATCATAATTGTAATATATGGTGTGTTATGTAACATATTATTTCCTGTTGCATAACCAAAGGTACCCCGCGAGAGTCAGAGAAGAAATTGATGGTAATCACAGTTATGTAATAAAAATATATAATGTTCTTTACATTGGTATTGACCACTATTTATCATGTCTGCCATCGATATGAATATATATATATATATATATATATATATATATATATATATATATATATATATATATATATATATATATATATATATAAAATAATTAAGTCAAATATGTAAAATTTGGCTTCGTTTATTATAAATTAAATATTACTGCTATATATACTTCAGTGACAGCCATCATTGGCTGTGACCTCTTCAGGCAGTCCGAATTGGTGTGGAAAAGACAGGTACACATGTTGTTGAAGTGTGTTTTACTCCGTCAATACATCGATAAGTCCAGCTCCTGCGTGTGTTGTTATTCCAACTCGGACTGCCTGAAGAGGTCACAGCCAATGATGGTTGTCACCGAAATATATATAGCAGTAATATTTAATTTATAATAAACGAAGCCAAATTTTACATATTTGTCTTAATAATTTTACATTACTCCGGAGTAAACAAACCAACCTGCGTACTTTGTCGAGTGCTCCAATCTGTATACTGAGGTGTCGGTAAACAACCAACATATACTAAAAAAAAAATATATACATATATAACGGAAACTGAATAATGCTATAACTCTCTCTCTCTCTCTCTCTCTCTCTCTCTCTCTCTCTCTCTCTCTCTCTCTCTCTCTATATATATATATATATATATATATATATATATATATATATAGAGAGAGAGAGAGAGAGAGGGAAACCGATCAGACAAAAACAGAGATACAAACAACTTCGACTCATACGGCTTTAAAACTTTTAAAAGCCCTCCTCACAACACCTTATTAAACTCTTTTGAAAATGATCTACTTAAACTAGTTAAGAACATAAGGTACAAAAAACATCGTAATAGAAACAACAGCTTCTTAAACAACTTTAACTCCACTATTAAAGGATTTAATAAAAAAAAAAAAAATTCTAGTACATGCAGATAAAACTAATAATATATATAGCTTAGATTACAATGCATATAGAACATTTATATATAAAGAACTGCATAGGAGCTATAAGAAAACTACTACTAAAAATCTAGAAGATATAAATATAGAAGGCCATAGTATAGTGTGTAAATTGGGACTTCAGAGACATACACAGCCATACACCACTAATTCCCCAGATTCTTTCTGAAGGACCACATTAGTAACCCTTCGATAAGACTAATTTGCCCTTCCAAATCTGACATTGGTATTATCAGCAAGAAAATATTAGATAGGATCATCCCACAATTTAAGCACAAAATATATCTTAACCAATGGAGAAATACAGGTGAAGTTATTGAATGGTTCAAGGATATTAAAGAGAATAAAAATAAAAAAATTAATTATATAATTTGATATCAATTCATACTACACCTCTATTTCCCCTATCCTATTAAATAAGGCTTTAATTATGGCCATGAACAATAGTGACCTGACTAGATCCCAAATTTATGTCATACTTGCGGCCCGAAAAACCATAATTACGTTTGAAGATCAATTATGGACCCGCAAGGATAAGCATAACAACTTTGACATAACTATGCGATCTAGTGACTCGGCGCAGGTCACTGATTTGGTGGGCCTATATCTACTAAATGAAATTCATAAGAACCTACCCTACCTCAATGGTGGTTTATACCGCGATGATGCACTACTACTTATAGACTATAAAACATTTAATATAGAAAGAACTAGGTACCAATTACATAACATTTTCAAAAACTTCAACTTAAGTATCATCTTAGATAAAAAACACTAAAAACGTTAACTTCCTTGATACTACCCTTTGCCTGGACTCTAAAATATACACACCCTTTCATAAACCAAACAAAAAACTAATTTATGTGAATACCAACTCTAACCACCCTAAATCCATATTAAACTCAATTACTAAAGGAATATCTAATATAATCTCTAATCTTTCCCAATACTATAATGAGGCCTTAGCTAAATCAGGACATAGAATGGGATTGAATTCCTACCTATAAAATCACATATATGGCCATGAGGAAAAATAATAAAAATACTAGCCACTATAACTCTAATATGAAGGGTAATATCAAACTTAACTCGCACCAAAGTAAACACCACAATAATAATATAAACAGGAATACAAATACCTCAAAAACATTACGGAAAACAAAAATAGAAGAACTAATACATTCTTCAATCCCTCTTTCAATCTAAACGTCTATACCAACTTGCCTAAGGCTTTCTTCTCAATCTTAGAAAAAAACTTCCCATCCGGCCACAAGTACCATAATCTTATCAATAAAAATACCATTAAAATCTCTTACTCTACCACACCTAACATCGCATACCATATAGCTAGTAGTAATAAAAGGAAGATTAATAATTATTTCTAACTAATTAAAACACAACAGGAGGTAAACTTAGTACCTGTAAATCCTAGTCGTAATAATAGTAATAATGGTAATAGCACTAATGAAATCAATAACACTAGGAATGACAACCATCATTACCCTAATGCTATCCCTAGCAACCAGACTTCTACACAACATAGTAACTGGCAAGAAAACATCCACAATAAATGTAACTGTAGAACTAATAGAACTTGCCCCTTAGGTAATAATTGCTTAAATAAGACATCATTTACTCATGCACGGTCAACGCAAACAACTCTTATGAAACATATATTAGCTCTACTTCGAACTGCTTCAAGACGAGATACAACTCGCACATCCACTCTTTCAAAAAACACAATCTAGCCAACTCCACTTTTTATCTACTTACGTAGGCTCTCTGAAAACTAGTAATAGACCATTTACACTTCAATGGGAAGTAATAGGTAGGGCCACATCATATAAACCACCGAATAAATTGTGTAACCTCTGTCTTCTAGAGACCCGTACTATAATCTTTTCGAAACTAGACCTCCTAAATAGAAAATCAGAGGTATTTTCCTCATACCAGCACCACTACCGACACTCGTTCTATAATTTAAACCTAGCTGCTAGTATATAACAATGTCAGATTTGAATTCCTCACCACCATTAACACTTCACCTCTAGGACTTATCCGCCCCCACAGCAACACACTCTTTGATCAGCTCTTTCCTCTACACAACTCCTATCTATCTCCAACCTTATACTCTACAATAACTATTAGAAATGAACATAAAGTTGCCACCTTTTAATATAACTACTATAGCTTAATTATATTATATACAATAATGGATATATAATATGTAGAGAATTTAATGTAATATGTAATAATAAATTATATATACATTTATAATTAAATATTTAAATTAATAGCATTGTATATAAGGGATTTACTTTTAACACAATATAATAATAATCAATTATATATACATTTATAATTAAATATATAAATAAATAGCATTGTATATAAAGGATTAACTTTTAACACAATATAATGTATATTATTACACAAATGATCTTACTATTTGGACATGTAAACAGCTATACATTTTTCCATAACTTATAGCTTGTCCAGTAATGGATAGATAACAATCTAATAAGGCCTTTAATGTATTATAGGAAAATACACTGTATTTAAAATTAAGTATAAATATATAACATTATGTAATAGAGGGCGATGGATTGGCAGTATCGGTAGCAGCATAGTTACGTCCCTTTACGATCTGAGTTCAAATCCCGCCGAGGTTGACTTTGCCTTTCATCCTAACGGGGTCGATAAAATAAAGTACCAGTAATGCACTGGCTAATTGCTGGCCTTGTGCCAATAGTAGAAACAATTATGTAATAGAGATGCACTTGTATCACAATCTAATGTGTATTTGAGCAAAGAATTTAAATAATTGAATTTAATTAGCTAGTTACCACCCCTCACGCATTAGCTCTCCTTAATCTTGGATCTCCTACTCACTTCCGGAAATTAAACCGTTGGAAAAACTACCTGTTGAACAACTCTAATCCATGAATAAGAATACAATAAGACCAATTTATAATGCATTGCTGTAACTAACTTAAAACATTCAATATAAACATTAACTAAAATATAATTTAACATATATAATGGAAAAGACTACCATAACTTTGATTTTCTCAACACACACAAATTTGAACACTATCATCATATTATATCCGCCATAAATTTTTAATACATTAACACATTTGCTTGCCATACAGTATTTATTTATTTATCTATATATGCCTAATACCTTTGCTTATTTCCTTCTCATATATATGACTAACGCATGTGCACTTTCTACACTCTTGCATATGTACTGCTAGTGTACTCATTCTTTCTCAATGCTTCTTTCTCAATGCCTCTAATTATTAGACTATTCTCTTGTATTATCTGTCGCATGTATTCCATTCGCATGCTTTTAATTTTAATTTGAAACCTATATGAGTTAATAACTCTATATTTTATTTATATTTCGGCTCCTTGAATGGGTGAGCTTATAAACTGAGTGGGATAAGGCTATTATTTCTAGCATAACTACTCATACCACGTATAGCGGGCAGACCACGAGTGAATTATCTTTGGTTCTCAAATTGCTGTTAGAGGTGTTTTGTTTCATTTGATCTATCTCTCGCTGATGATGGCCTACGGATTATCTGTTACAAACACAATTTTTTCAGGGCGAAACAGATTGAGTCAAAAATCTGTCCGAGAGTTGAAATGTTTTTGATACGGTCAGTATAATATTAATGTATCATACTGTATGGTTAAGATTAAAACTTTAAAATATTAGTGGTATCTTATACCCTCGTAATTTTAGACACGAGATTTACTGTGTTCATTTATACATATATATTACTATATCATTTTTTCTACTTTTGGCACAAGGCCAGCAATTACTCAGTAGATTACTGGTACTTTATTTTATCGACCCCGTAAGGATGAAAGGCAAAGTTAACCTCGGCGGGATTTGAACTCAGAATGGCAAGGGCCGTAACTCTATACGTCAAAGCATGGCATCCGACCCTCTACCGATACTGCCAATTCATATTACTATATAATGCTCGGTATTTATACTTTGACCCTGTTTTAATTGCAGGGTACCTATATGAGTTAATAACTCTATATTTTATATATATATATATATATATATATATATATATATATATATATATATATATATATATATATATATATATATATATATGGTGGCCCTTGAAATATGTATAATGAAATAACTACGGTTTTATAAATATAGTTTCCATTTGTTAATATATTGTATATATATATATATACAATATATATATATATTGTATATATATATATATACAATATATATATATATTGTATATATATATACAATATATTGTATATATATATATATATATATATATATATATATATATATATATATATATATATATATATATATATACAATATATTGTATATATATATATATATATATATATATATATATACAATATATTGTATATATATATATATATATATATATATATATATATATATATATATATATACAATATATTAACAAATGGAAACTATATTAATAAAACCATATTTATTTCATTATAGATATTTCAAGGGCCACCAAGGCAAACTATGGTGCGCTTTCATGAGATAAAATATAATATAGGTTAGTTTTATAAATAAATATTGACATACACTGAAAAAATGCAACCATTCTGGTATGTCAATATTTATTTATAAAACTAACCTATATTATATTTTATCTGATGAAAGCGCACCATAGTTTGCCTTGGTGGCCCTTGAAATATGTATAAGGAAATAAATATGGTTTTATAAATATAGTTTCCATTTGTTAATATATTGTATATTTACTCCAATAATTTGTTGAGTGCTTTATATCAGTTATAAAAATATTTTGCTTGTTGTATCCCAACAAATTAAATATAACCTCTACATATATATATATATATATATATATATATATATATATATATATATACTACAACGTTCACGTTCACTTCAAAATATTTTTTTAAAATCACGTTCACTTAAAAATAATTTTTAAATAATTAAAATATACAGACATGAATATAATGTGAAATGAAACTGGAAGGCCCATATGTATATACGTGCGTGTATGTATATATATAAATGTGTGTGTGTATATATATATATATATATGTATGTGTGTGTATTTATATATATATATAAATATATATATATATATATCATAAAATATGTCTTTAGAATCACTAGATATAGTATATACCATTTCCTCTCCCAATTAGCATAATTAACCATACAAAACATCAATCAGACCAAGCTATAAGAATAAGGCTCTTATGAAGAAATCTCCGACAAATAACCGAAAGCAGCCCCTTCGCAGCGGCTACAATATTTATCTAACATTTCGACAGCATGTAAAAATCGACCAGATATACAGTCAAATAAACACAATTAGGTGTAAAATTGAACTTAGAAGAATTGCGTACATACCTAATTACCTCTACCATGGTTTTACCCGTATTTTAAGACGTCCGTTAACATGGAATGTCCAGAGCTTCGGAATCATCAGGAGCGAGCTCAAAATTAGACATTTAATTTTCCAAAGTGATCGCGCCAAAAATACATTAAAAAATGGTTAAGAATTTTATATATATATGTAAACCTTTATATATATATATATATATATATATGGGTGTCTGTGATCTATATACACTGGTCATAGACACACATATATATATATACATATACACACACATATATGTATACACGACAACTCCATCAGCTCTCTCTCTCTGTCTCTCTTTCATTATCTTCCTCTATCTCTCTCTTCCTCTCTATGTTTCTCTTTCAATCTACTCTCTCACAACCACTATCTCTTTCTCTCTATCCTTCTCCCTCTCTATTTATGAAGGTAGCCAGAAAACGCCATATCTCGGGAACCCGTGGTCCGGCGAACTTGTTTTATTCCATGTGTATTCCCATTCTCAAAGTATTTTCCCATTATACACCCTTTACGCATGGAGTTACGGCTCTTGCCATTCTGAGTTCAAATCCCGCCGAGGTTAACTTCGCCTTTCATCCTTACTGGGTCGATAATTGCTGGCCTTGTGCGAAACGTAGAAACAATTATATATATATATATATATATATATATATATATATATATATATATAGTTACGCTGCGGTTTTCACATTTGTCAGATAACTAATCGATTCGTCATTAGTTGATTAATTTAGTAACCACATACTATGTTACTTAGTAATGCATTTTCGTCACGCATTTTGTGACCTTCTCAATGACTATCATTTCCCTCTCGTCTTATTCTGATTTCATTCTAGTTTATCTGCCTTTCCTTTCTTTTGATATTCGTGTATTAATATAATTGTTTCTACTTTAGGCACAAGGCCAGCAATTACCCCAGTATATTACTGGTACTTTATATTATCGACCCCGCAAGGATGAAAGGCAAAGTCAACCTCGGCGGGATTTGAACTCAGATCGTAAAGGTACGTAACTATGCTGGAAAGCATGGCGTCCGACCCTCTACCGATACTGCCAATCCACCGCCCTTGCATTAATATAATATGAACTGATAATATCATATCCTCCATATTCATATAACTTTCATTCACTACACGAGAGAACGACAACCGCATATTGTTTCTTTACTCGATAAACGCTCATCCTGAAACTATTTCACGAAATGTTTCATTTTCCATGATTCTAGGTTCTCTAGTTATAAGAAAGAAATAGCTCATAGTCCCGAACGCTTCCCCCAGCCAGTTAATATGCCTATGCAAGCTTCTAAAATACACGAACTGACATAACATCCTTCAGCGCGCAATCAAAGCCCAGAATGAAATTCAAATATTTCTCTGAACAATGAATGTTTTTCATTTGATTCAAGTTATTTTTGGCGTAATTTTCTTATGGAAAATATTTCAGGTTTCTTCTATTTCTACTTTTTCTAATTTTTATTAGAATCTGAAGACTGGAGTCGAAAATATCGGAATATCAATTACCGATGTTTTCAGTTCCCAATAAATATGATTAAAGTCAAATGATATACTTTAAATTGGGTATGCTATTTTATCCAACGCAGATTTTTTGTGCCATAACCCATACACTCACACGCACAGATGCTCATAACACTACCAAATACACATACCTAAACATATGTATATATATACACACACATATATATATATACACACACACATATGTGTATATATATATATATATATATATATATATATATAGTTAAAAGAATAGAGGTGTAACACACAAGTTATTATATATTGGTAAACGGAATAGAAAATGCTGACAAATTGTTCACAGTTGAAACATGTTTTAATTAGGAATAAAAGAGTATTAGTGATTGTATGGGTTAGTATTCAGTTGTGGTTTTAAGTTTTTAAGTTTTTACCGGTTGCGCATTTCTAAATGCTTTTCAAAAATAATTTTGAGATAGAGTGTCCGTGCTGTTTGCTCTGATATATAAATAGATAGATAGACAGATAGATAGATAGAGTTGTGTAGTTAATACGAAGCATTGTGAGGTGTAGTAAAAGACCGATTCATTTTTTTTAAGACGGTAGAATGTGGTAGAAAATACAAAGGGCATACGATGACAAATAAAAGAAAACAAAACAAGGTATTGTTTTATCCAGTGTATTTTAGCATGCCCAAGACAAAACAAACGAGTTATCAGAGTTTTCTTCCCTAACTGGTCTATGTGTTTGCAAAACGCATGCGCATGCGCGACGTCGCTACAATAACCATTCTGAGTCGGGTATTTCTGACCTGTTGTTTATCTTTTGTTTTATTCGACTGATGAAAATGGCCTCCATCCCATGGTTTAGACTCTTTTTCTTCCATTCTCACCCTCTCTCTGTTCTTCCGCTGAATATGATGTTATATTTTAACTCGACTTTAAGCTTTGCACATGACAATCGGCTGTTTACAGCTACCACCGAGCAGAGATTCCTACAAATTTATTAAAAAAAACACACACACATGTTGGAATGTTAAACCAAAATGACCAGTATTACTGAGAAGAATTGTAAAACATTCCAACGATTCTTCATTTAAGTTTCCTGGAATATACACACAATCACATGTGCATATGCCACACACAGACGCACACACTTGTAAAACTAACGATACACACTCGTCTAATTATAAAACACGTTAACACATTACACCAACGCAATTACACACACATATACACCAACTGATCACATACATTAATTCGCACTCCCTCATTCACAAATTCCTGGAACTGTGTTGACTCAAATGACGAAGGGTTGTTATTTTGTTCGTGACCGGCTTAAGAGTAATTATTTTTTACAATTACATGTCATAAAATTTTCCATATCATTAACCATTGAATTTATACATGAAATTTATGATGAAATTTGATTTGAGACGTGGTACAAACTTTACGGACTGAATTAAATAACATATATTACTGCTGATACAATATGTTCAGTCGATTATATATCTTCAGTGTTTCGAAAACACTTTTACACTGTCTGAACTGTTTTCTATTCTATAGTTAAAAATTACATTCAAATCAGTTTTATTTAAAATAATGCGTTATATGAATGATAAATGATTTTTAACTGAAAAAGCATACATATATATATACACACACAGGTATGCCCATGTACAGACATGTGAGCGCACAGATGCACATACAAATATATTTTTAAATAAATAAAGTAGAAAATATAACATAAATAATTTTTAAAAAATACAATGAATATCTTTTGAAAACTTCTCAATTTTCGATAAAAACACAGAAGCAATCACTGCAATACAACCATTGGGATAAAATTTAAATTAAAAGGACGCCATTGCCATCACAAAGCAAAAAAAAAAAGCTATTTTAAAATTCCACACAACAACACCAGAATCACCTCCATCAACATTAGATATAGAACAGCAAATTAAGATAGGAAACGACTGTTTTTTTACCACTCTCCTTTGTCTGAACATTGCAAACTAAAATAGAAAATATATCAACAACAATAATAAAAGTAACATACTTTGAAGAAGGAGAATAGTTTGAGATGGTTTTTAAAAGTAATTCATTTACCCGCATAAACATTTAAACGACATAACCACAAGCTTATTACAATTGACTTTTCAAAATAGCTCGAGGCGTTACATAAAGCCAGTAAATATTCCAGAAACTATTATTGTTAGTAATGCAAATTATCTTCCTAATTTCCATTCTGTCGAGCTGTTTTTGAATTGTTTCAATGGTATATCAGTTTCGTATTGAAATAGGGTTTTCCATGTAAAGGTTACTTGCACAAGCCAGGAGACAGGGACATTCTGAATGGACGTCCACGCCCTTTCTCATAGCCCAATGTAGCCGAAAGAAAGTGAGAGAGAGAGGTAACAGAGAGAGAGGTAAAAGAGAGAGAGACGGATGTAGAGATAAAAAGAGAGAAAGAGGAAAGAATCGAACACAGTACGTGAATGGCATTTTATTTATCGACACCATAAGAGTGTGATCACTTCGAAGAGAAATGAATTCAGGGTGTAGGGAGCCAGAAAAATACTGAAATAATATATTCTCTTAACAATTAAAACGAATGATCTTGTCAATTTTCCGCCTTAACAAATCTGTTTCGAGCCTAGGTGCATATCAGGCCGGAGTTTTCCCGGTTTCCCATGGTTTTAAGCGACTGAGAGTACATAACTTCCTTGGCTGCACGCCAACCTCATCACATTGCAAGGTAAACCAATTCTCCTGTTGGTGCTGGTAGTCATCGTGACTGAAACAGCATGAAAGTAATGCATTGCCTGGTTGGGATCGAACTCATGACCTTTATAATCATATACACAACATCCCATCTATCAAGCTGCTCGCTTTCACAATGCAAATAATAACTTTGCTTAATTATATGAAAGTCAAGACCTTTGCGTTATTTCTTTCTTCTGCCTCCCAATAGTGCCAAACTTACTATTTATCCAATACCCAAATATATTGAATATCTGAAATATGAATTCTATAAGCTCATCATTTCTCTGATGAGTAATTATGTTGGTAGAAATGAGGCATTTTTTCTAATATTGACAACATTAACATGATATGCTTGGAGTGTTATGTAATCCTTAGATGACTAATTCTTTGATATAAATATACAGGGTTACTCAGTTGTTTGAGGACACGCTTTTCAGTAGCTCTTTTTTCTAACTAATTCTGATTAATATCTCTTCTCAGCTAATGACAGACATGAAGCTAACGCAGAAAATGAAAAAAAAAAACACGCTGTAAGCGTTGCCATAAAGGCAGGGAACAATGATTTAGAGATGCTCGTTTCCTGAAATCTGCAAGGTCGTTTGTTGTCAAAGTCCACAAGGAGGTGGAAGCTGCGGACATGGATTCTACAGCAGTAACCAACTGTAAAGTGCCTGCTAAGTATCCTAATAACATCAGAACACCTAAATTCATACGAAAGATACAGAAAATTATACATAAGTACTCCAGAAAAACAATTAGTGCCATTGCTAAGGGCCTCTATTTTTAAAGGTACGCTGTCGGACGAAATGTGTATGAGGACCTAATATACAAGTCATATGTCATGTGGAGAGGCCCACACATGAACTGCAAAGAGAAAAGATAACAATTTGAATCGCACAAAGTGGTTGCTAACCAAGTTGTAAAATAAAAAGGAGACTGGAATGCTTTGGTTTTTCTCTGAAGGGAAAAACATTGATCAAAACTAACATTTCAACCGAAGGAATGGCAGGTGGTTATGCAAATACTCGAAACGCGTTCCAACAGTCATGCACACAAAGTTTCTGGCAACAGGGATGGTTTTGGGAGTTGTGAGCAACAAGGAAAATATCGTGCCTCCTAACTTCAATTCCTCAGAGCTTATGGGATCAATGTTGCTGACTATAAAGAGATGTAGAAGAGGGTTGTTAGGCTTTGCATAAAGAGCACAAGCAAAAGAAAACCGTACAGTTACTGTCAAGACACTGCACTACCTCATTAGGCTAAGAAAACTTCTGAATTGATGAGCTACAATCCCTACGATCATGTCACTCCAAATGTATGACCTCTGTTGGACTACTGCATCACTTAGCCTACTACATATGGAGAATAGGCGAGATGGAAGATAATCAAAGCCTCCATAACACTATAAAATCTATGAAGTCCACCACAACTAAAATTGATATAGTGTTTTGAAGTCGTCATCAATGCTAAAGGCGAATTCATCGAGTAGATACACCAAGAGGAGTCTCAAGATTATTCATGCAAATTGTTCCTCAAATAAATCTCTTCTTTCATGCGCCTTTTAATAAATTCATTCAAATGTCCGCAAATAACTGAGAGGTTACTAACAGGAAACGTTTGTGCTGGTTTATTGTTTTTCGTTTTTAACTGGAAGTTAGTATTTCTTGAGGCGCGGTATTGACATCTCAATGCTGAAATTAGATGGGATTTAGTAACTGGTGGAAGGAAAAGCTATGATTTTAACCCTATCACTAGTAAATAGGTAGTATCCACATGGCTTATAGCGAACACGTAGCATTAGAGATCACAATATTGAAAATCAGGGCTACGAGATGTACATATATTAGTACTCGGATGATATGTAGTTCTTGTAGAAAGCACCATCTTATAGTGTATTTCAATATAGTCTAATTCTAGTTTAAAGCTTCAAGGAGATCTCAGAACATTAGTGAACTGAAAGCCAACAGCCAGTGGACACTATTTAAATTATGACGTTCACCATACATACGATGTTAAGAAAACAATTGTTACATCATTTCCGCTAATGCATTAGCTTATACAAAAGAAATAAGATATCTGAAAAATATATTCTTGAATAACAAATATCCATACCATTACATAATAGCACCAGCCATTCTAAAGGAAAGGGTTGAGGTTAAACCAAACTGCAAGGGAATTCCAAAAGTAACACCATATTTCTCAAACTCATTAATGAATAAATATAAATCTATCTAAGAATAACCAGGGCATAAGAATTGCATGTATAGCATCCTCAGCATTTGCTGAAAATTTTATAATAAATCAATTGGAGGTCCATAATCTTCAGTATAACGGAAAATTGAAGTGTACTAACGAGAGGAGAAATATCGAAGTCGGGAATCGTTGCGAAAAAAGAAATCATATGCCGCCACGGAATGAAATGTCGATACTTGAATCACAGTAGAAAGCTAGACTCATTGATAAAACAGTATACATAATACTTGCTAATAACCCAACCAATAACCCAATCAATAAATCTCAATACAGTTGCCTTTATTGAAAGATTATTGTAAATAACATACAAATGTAATATTAATCATTGTTCATATGACTGTGCTATAATGAATAAAATTGATATTATCCTTAGTTTAGAAACAAAAGTTCAGTTTACAATAAGAACGACTATGATGATCGAAGATCAAACCGATTCAAACACAGTGTAGCTGTAAATAGAAAAAAAATGCTTCATCTCTAAAGCGTAGATTAATAGTTCAGAAATGATTTATTGCAAATACATTAGATTTGTATTTCGACACAAGAAATCAACAATTAGTGAGATAAGTATAATAACGAAATTTGTAAATTCCTTTTAGGTTGGCTGTCTCTATGACGTGTTTCGTATTTCTGCTTACAGCAAAGTCACTTTAGTCACACTATTAACGTGTAAAAATGCAAAACGAATGTCTTCACCATACACAGACCCACGAAAATTGATCTTCACGCCTTTTCGTAAGAGAGAGAGAGAGTGAGAGAGAGAGAGAGAGAGAGAGAGAGAGAGAGAGAGAGAGAGAGAGAGAGAGAGAGAGAGAGAGAGAGAGAGAGAGGGTATTAATATTATCTGTTGGCTAACATTGTAGATCATTAGGAAAGCTCTGGCAAGCCGAAAACGTTGACAATTTTCCATTTCACGTAGATCCAATTAACTTAATTATATTATGGATGCTCTTGAAGAAATATTTACGTCAGGTAATCTCAATGAGCCCTTCTCTATACTTGTGTCTCGTATCTACGCCTCAAATCGATATCCTCATTATGAAGAGACGAACATCGCACTGGATATACTCAGATTAATGGTGTGAATAGTAAAAAGCATGGAACATGTCAACCACATACTTCTGATCCTTATAAACAATTATCGTTGAATGTGAATGACATGATATAGGGTTAAAACGCTGGCTAAAAGTTTGGTGTTTTCTTAGTTAACTAAGTTTTAATTATATACTGTCGATATTACATATGTTCTCTAGTTGCTGTATTGTTAATTGCCTTCAACTTGGAATACCATACCGAGTTTCACTAAATCTTGGATTAAGTCCACCTTAAAGTATTTTACTATCGCTTTTTCCGCTTTGTATTCAAAAATACTTCTGAAAAAAGTTGAAACGACCAGGCTCACAATTAGGATTCTACCTCTTCAATATATCCAATCTGTATCTCATCAACCATTGAGAATTATATTGATTTGTGGTCTTACCAATCCTATGTGTGTGTGTATGTAGATTTCGCCTTATATATATCAGGATAGTACCAGATAAAACTAATTAGACCATTACTGAACAGAGTACTCGATACTTGGAATAGTAGATTATGGCTATATTATAAAGAGTTTAGGATTAGTGGCTGAGCTCTTGCCGTTTCAACAGCTAGTTCCAGATTGATAGCCAAAAGGGCTCATATCATCAGGCGCATGGCTTATCCATATAAGTGTATAAGCTGTCCATGCAAGTGTAAATTGTCTTCATAGGATGTTGCAGAAAAGTTTTAGAAATAATTGATTGTATTTTATATATACATATATACAGACTTCTATATACATTTTTATATATTTTTAAGTCTGTGTGTGTGGGTGCGTAGGTGTGCAAGCATGTGTTTATGTGCACTTCTGTGTGCACCTGTATGTTTCATTAATTATGTGGGAATGGGTGAGATGGAAGAATTGTTATGAGGTAGAATTATATTCATCGAAGATTTATGCGGAAGTGTGTGTATATATATATATATATGTATATCAGAAGGAATATCGTTTGCAATTTGCAGGTAACAACGTCAAGGATATGACACCACAACAAGAGGTTTTCTGATCAAAGAATAGCCCTGTCACCCATTAACGAATTACATGTATCTGTCAATAAGTGAACCTATGTTTTAGTTATCTCAAAAGATCACCGATCATCTAGTCTGTATTACAATTATTGTTGTAGTTTCGAGTGGGTCGGTGAATTATTTCGAGTTCTTTTATTTGTATTTGTTACTGGTTGCTAAGCTAACACTTAGTTAACCTTATATTACGGGTATACATTAAAAAAACAACAACACATTTTAATTAGATGAGTTCTAGTACTACGGATTTAAATGCGTGTCTGTGGAGAAGTTGTAGGTGTAAATGTATGTGTATGGCACATATATTTGTATGTATGTGGGGTTTTGGTGACATACAAGTGTGCGTGTCTGGTGTTGAAATTATTATCTATTTCATCTGCCGTATAGCAAACCTAAGATTGTCGTAGGTAACTATGTATGCTAGAGTGTTAAATTAGAGTTATTGTTGTAACTCTTACTGGTTGTTTGGGAGAATTGTATTTTTATATTTTAATATTTTATTTAGAAAAGTACTAGTTCAACGGAGTCAAAAGGCCTCTGAGTGTAGGTGGTGTGGGTACATATGTGCATATATATATAAGGTGCTTAGTATGCTTGTTTGTATGTGAATTTGTGTGTGTATGCGTGTGTGTGTGTGTGTGAACGGTCGTTTGTGGGTGGTGCTGATGACATTGTTTGTATTTATTGTGAGAGTGGATGTGGATAATTATTATTTATTTGATATGCAATATAGTGGGCCTAAGTTTGTATTGAGTGCCTATGTGTACTCGGGAGAGATTGGGTGGTGTGGGGTGGGGCTTAGGGGCTGCCCGTGTGCAGTCAGATATAAATAGTTAGGAAATTGAATGCCTGGATGAGTATTGTCATTTTAATGCCACTATGGGATTCGTGTTGTGGTGCGAACCTATTTAGCAGTCAACCTGTATGACTTAAGAGTTGGATGTGCGGCTTGGATTGCTGTAAATTGAGCTGCTTCTGCGCCCCCAATATGTACAGTTATTTCTGTCGTGTCGAGTGGTGGTATGTGTATGTAAATGTGGCCCGGTCATCGAAGGTGCTTATATAAGATCTGGGTGTCTTTCTGGATGCTGGCTCCTGGTGTGGTCTTGTAGGGTGTGTTGATGAGATTTAGGTGGAGTCGTGCTTGTATGTGCGTCTGTACTGTGTGGACCTAGGTGTGAGTCTATCGATACGGAGCATAATTGTATTTGCAAATGTACTGTGTTTACCTAAGAGTGTACATGCGGGTGTGCATGTGCATAATGGATGTTGGAAAAAAAAATATACTCATAATGTATCTATGTGTGTACGACTGTGTTATCATTCAGTAACATTATGTTGCCAGTAAAATCAGCTGACACATCTAGCGACACTCAACTTGTATCTCCTGAAACCATTCTTGTACATCATCCAAATATGTGATCAGAATAGAATACAAATATGATAGTGGAATTATGCCAGAAATCCTGAAATATTATTTGCTATGAAGAATGATGAGGAAAAATAATATTCGTCCTGAAGTAAATTTTATAAAAATGAGTGATTGTCAACTAATTGGAAAGAAAATTGTAAGCAAGAAAGCCAAGAAAGACATAATCTCGAAATTTCTATTGAAAAAGTATTTGATAACAAAACGAAGGTTTTCAGAACATAATGTTATTTACATTTGAACATATAATAATTTATTTTTAAATGTTTAATACGTTGTAATGTTGCATTCAAATAAGCAACGCAAATACCTCTATAGTCATTCTGTTTGTTTGTAAATGTCCTAGGCATTCATTAGCCAAATTTCTACGAGAATTGAAATGTAGCGTACCCCCGGCATTCGTGGTCCCGGTTATTGGCGGAATTTTCTTTAAAACCTTACTAATAATTGTTCGTGGAAATCACCGCATATTCACGGAATCGTAAATATTTTCCGTGATTTTTTAGTGGCTTTTTTCGTGGCAAGCTTTTTAATGCAAAATGATTAATAACAATATACCGTATTTGCCGGCCTATATTTACGTTATGTGTTGACGTTTATAGGCATTTTGATGGAGCACGTCCAATAATCGCGGTCTTTCACTCTTCGCGAGTACCCTACGAACGTAACCCCCGCGAATACCGGGGAACAACTGTATTCACAAACAGTGTTTCTTACAATTTTTCATGATGACAGGCCTATAAATGTCCCCTCATTGTTGATTATCAGAGTAGCTGCTATCTAATACCGATAAACAGTTCAGTTAAAACATGTTGGATGATGTTTCCAGCTGGTTGTCATATGAATACGCATGAAATAGATTCAAAAGCAAAATATAGGAAGGAGTTAGTTCATTAACGTATTCATTTGTTTGATATCTGCAAAACGTAGATTAATTTTCATGATATTGGTGGTTATAACTTTAGATAGAACAAATCTGGAGAAAAATACTCAATTTCCTGAAAATAAAGTTGGTTTCCTCTTTCTCTGTTCAATGTATAGGAGATTAAAAATATATCAAAATTCTAAATAGACAATGTGCTTAGTAAGCAGAAGTTTATAGATTCCCAATTTCCGCTGTATAGAATCGTTATTCTAAACTTTAGACAAAGCTTACCGCCTCGACACGACGCAATATAAGAGATAGTTATTTCATACATTTCTCATAAGATTTCCCTATAGTACTACTAAACAGTCTACACGAAACGTAAAAGGCAATGTGATTTTCTTTCATGTCAGTTGTTTCTTGTTATATATTAAGCAAGATACTGCATGAAACATGAATAAACACGAAAACATATCTGCGTCTACTTCTGGTTCTTGGAAGAACGTGAAAAAATAAATTCAAGAAAACAAAGTTGTCTTTTAAAAATAAGTATAAAAAAGTCTAAAAAATGTATTTGATGTTGATGCTGTAGACCAAGAAGCAATCTACTGACTCATCAAGAATACGACATTGTTATGATCTCAGTTGATATAAGTTCACATTATTTATGTTTCTAGTTGCCGTGTGAAAAAAACAAAAACTTGTACCATTATATTACCTACTCTCCATAATATATAATACCTTTGTGAGTTAGTGAAAACAAACATTATTTTCTTACAGGTAGAAAAAGTAGAATATCAGATTTACAGTATTTTTACTGAGGATTAGTCAGAGAGAATCGGACAGGACTAGAAAGTGGTGTGCTAAAGTAAGAAAAATCAATGACTCTTTGGTTAAGTCCTGTTGTTATGAGTTCACTGCATATTTCATTACAACACAGCACTACTGATTGTAATGCATCTAGTGTAACTATCAGAAAAGCAATGGAATGTACTCACATTAGCAATAATCCTTTAAAATGTTTCCAAAAATAGTACTGCATTAAACACACTTTTCCGCTCGTTTGGATCCAACATTACAATAGCAACTAACATTAACGCATGTCCTCAACCATGCATTACAAACACAGTTTCCATGTGCGAAAACATTTTTGATCTTTTGGACTGAACAAGACCGCTAGTCATCATTGCGCTTGTAAATTGATAGACAACATATTTTCTGTGTGTTTACATGTTATTTTGTCTAAGATTAGATAATGACATCATGGTCTCCTGTGAGACATGTCTTAGTGCATATAAGGACTTAGGATAGTTCAGCATTACTTCACAGAAACACTTGACTGTACATGCGAATTTGGAGATTTTTTAATATGGAGATACACGACTGTGTGTCCTATTTTTCAGAAGAAAATGCAAATATCTTTTACCTTACTAATATACTGTAGTCAACACTATTATATTTGAAATATAGGCATTTACCGTATAAAATGATATATTTTAAAAACATTTCTCTTCATACACCGTTCTCTTGTGTAACCTTTTCACACCATCTATAATAATATCACGGCACACATGAACATCAAACGTCAAATTTTTCATTTACCATGAATCTGAAGTCGTCTATAATTCAGTTAGATGTTACAGATTCGTTGTATGATTTATATTATATTTTCTGCAAATATATTTTATGTACAGTTCTATAGTTCTCGTAACCGAAAACACAGAAAATCGGCTTTGGTTTGTCAATTGCATTTACTTTTGCAGCTAGCATCTTTGAAAATAAGACAAAAGCAATCATATCTTATAATATTTCCCCAAATGTGCGAAGCCTTGGAGCTCTGTAAAACCCCACAAAATCTATCATTACTACAAGAGAACAACAATGCTACTCCATCCCGGGCAAATGTGTGAAGCTTTTCAGCGACACTTCGCTCAGCTGTTCGGGGGCAGCGGCGGGCCGGATCGAGGGATGGACTTTAGTGTCTACCTCGACGGACTGCCGCGGTTCTCGGCCACTGAGGCGGAGTGTTGCGAAAAGCCGATAACAGCCGCTGAAGTACGGGAGGCAATGACTGGCTGCACAAGGGGTAAATCGCCTGGTTTGGATGGTTTGCCCTATGAACTTTACGTACAAATGCCAGACTTGTTCGGAGGCCTCTTGGCGGACGTTTATTGCAACTGGCAACAGCGAATTCCCAGCTCTGTAAGCCGAGGAGCGGTGGCGCTGCTGAGAAAGGATCCGAACAAGGGGGATAACATAGATAATTTCAGGCCCATAACTCTGCTAAACACAGAGTTCAAGATTTTAGCCAAGGTGCTAGCAAAGAGGTTGGCGCTTGTCGTTGGTGGTCTGGTGGGAGAGACGCAGACATGCGCCATTCCCGACAGATCCATCCACGACAACCTCCACCTCATGCGAGACATCGTGGAGAGGGTAGCTAGGGAATTTGGCACGGGTGGATCCTTGATCAATTTAGAAAGCTTTCGATAGGGTCGACCATCGTTACCTAGCGGCAGTCCTGAGGGCGGCTGGCTTTGGGCCCGTCTTCAGAGGCTGGATCGCTGCCATGCACAGCAACGTCTGCTCTGTTGTGAGAGTGAACGGTCACTTTTCGGAACCGTTCAACATTCAACATCATGCGTTTGGTCCGCCAAGGATGTCCCCTCTCGTCCTTCTTGTACGTATTGACTCTCGAGCCATTACTTCACAAACTGGAGACGTTGAGGGGGGTCCTGCGCGAACTAGGATGCGGATGATCCGTGTCAGCATATGCGGACGATGTCACCATAGTGGTGTCGAACGCCAAACACATCGAGGCGATCGGCACTACACTAAGAGAATACGAAGCGGTGACAGGTGCAATAATCAACCAGGAAAAGTTAGTGGGCCTGCAGCTCGGCACATGGAGAGGCAGGTCCATGCCGTCCAACACTGTCGTCGGGCGTTGGATGGACGGACCGGTTAAATTGCTAGGGGTCTGGTTCGGTCCGGACCACCAGACGGACAAAAAGTGGGACGAGGTGACGAGCAGGGTGGCTTCTCTCACGCAGAAATGGGCGGAGAGGAAGCTATCTCTGAAAGGTCGAGTGGAGGTGGCTAACGCGTACATCGCGTCCGTCATCTACTACCACATGACCGTCGTACCTTGTCCTAAGCCTCGCCTGACTGCGCTGGAGCGTTTGCTCTTTCGCTTTTTGTGGAAGGGACGCGCTCTGATGGTCAGGCGGTCCATCTGCTGTCAACACCCGCTACGTGTGTGTGTGTGTGTGGGGGGGGGGGGGGGGGGGGGGCATGGCGTGGCTGATGATGCGCTGACAGGCACTTAGGCTACGACATCTCCACCTCTTCCTCGACGGTGATCTGGTGTGGTTGCCGTTTGCTAGACGCGTCTTTCCCCGGCTCGTCTCCTTGACGGAGCTGCAGTCCTGGGTCAAGCGAAGACCGAGAGGGAGCGCTTGGAGACTGGAATGTCTTCAGGTGCTCACAGCCCTCGACCAATCGGGCAATATGATCGGTGGAAACTCCACCTTGGCGTTCTATAGAGGATTAGTGGAGATTAAGAGCGACGACGTACTTGGAGAAACTCTAGCCAATCTCTTCGGAAGAACTTTCGGGCCGGAGCCTATGGACAACTTCCAGAAATCCCTGGCCTGGCAGTGCTACCAAGGAGATTTGCCAGTTCGGGATAAACTCCTCAGGTATGGAGGTGACGTCAGCCGGGCATGTCCGAGATGCGCGCAGGGCGACGAAGCCATCCCGCACGCACTCGTCCAGTGTCCGAGCATTGCTGACTTGTGGGTTTATGTCGAACACCTGCTGTCGCATGTAGGATGGATCCAGCTATCAGCTGCGTCAATCGTGAGGATTGCCCCCGCCCTCTTCCTTTAGCCGGGAAGGGCAGGCAATTTTTATCTGTCTGGTCGCCATGGCGAAAGAGATAGTATGGTGGACACGTTTGAAAGGGCTGAAGACGAGCACTTACCTCTTCGGTGATGCTCTGATTGACTTTTTCAAATTTCATTTGAAAAGGAAAATCAGAGTAGAGAGGGAAGTGCTCTCTTCCCAGCATTTTGTTGAAAGATGGGTGAGAGAAGCAAGAATGGCCCGAGTGAATGGGCCTACTCTGAGTATGTGTCTGTAAATTAAAGGTGGAAAACTGGGAGAGGGCACTTGCCCTGGTAGGCAGGGTCACTGTGGCTTTTTAATGTGCTTTCTCCACAAATGTCCCTCGGAAGTCTCCCCCCCCCCTATTGGGGAATTTTTCATTGTTATTTGTTTGTTACATCCTCTGTTTTTGTTTTTTACACGCAGAAATACGCATTTGTACCGTCCTGTATTGTCCTGTACTGTCCTTAATGTCTAATTTATGTAAACCCTTGTGGTTAATAAAGAAAGCATTATTACAAGAGAACAAGCTCTTGAATACATAAATATGTATAATAATAATAATAATAATAATAATAATAATAATAATAATAATAATAATAATGATTTCTTTATTGGCCACAAGGGCTGACATCAAGAAAAACATCACAGACGGAACAGGACGGTACGATGTGGGTTTTGTGCGTGTAAATATTTTTATTATTTATATAAGAAAAGAAAAAAGACATAAAACATATATATATATAAACAATAAAATGAAAATTGAAACAATGAAAAATTCCCCAATAGGAGGGAAACCTCCGAGGGTTACTCGTGGCGAAAACCACACAAAAGACCACGGCTACCATGACTACCAGGGCAAGCGCCCTCTCTCAATTTTTCCATCTCTCAAACTACAGACGTATATTCACTCGGACCATTCTCGCTACATTCACCCACCTTTCAACAAACTTGCTAGAAAGCAGCACTTGCCACTCCACCCTTATTTTCCTCTTCAAGTGAAACTTGAAAAAGTTAATCAGGGATTCGCCGAAGAAGAAAGCGTTTGTCTTTAATCCTTTTAACCTTGTGCACCACACAATCTCTACCACCAGATAGATGAAAACCGCCTGCCCTTCCTCCTCAAAGGAAGACGGCGAGACCATCTGCACAATGGACTCAGTCGACAACCGGATCAGTCCCACACGTGATAGCAACTGTTCGACATAGCTCCACAAGTCAGCAATGCTCGGGCACTGAACGAGTACGTACACAACTGTTTCGTCGCTATGCGCGCATCTCGGACAGGCTCGGCTGACGGCACTTCCGTGCCTGTAGAGCTTATCTCGAACCGCCAGCGCTCCCCGGTAGCACTGCCAGGTCAGGGATTTTTGGAAGTTATCCATAGGCCCCGGGCTGAAAGTTCTCCGGAAGAGAGCAAGCAGCTCATCTTCTTCGACGCCCAGGATCTCTCCGAGAACGTCGTCGCTCTTCCCCTCCACTAGTCCTCTATAGAACGCGGAGGTGGATGTTCCACCGATACTGGTGCCCAACTGGGAGAGGGCAGTGAGCTCCTGGAGACATTCCAGTTTCCAAGCGCTATCCCTCGGTCTTTTTCTGACCCAGGACTGCAGTTCCGTCAAGGAGACGAGCTGTGGGAAAATGTGCCTGGCGAACGGCGACCACACCCGTTCACCATCAAGGAAGCACCAGAGATGTCGCAGCCTCAGCGCATGTTTGCGCATCATCAGCCATGGCATGCCCAGTCCTCCACGCAACGGGTGTTGACAGCAGATGGATCGTCTGCCCATGGGAGCGCGTCCCTTCCACAAAAAGCGGAAGAGGAGGCGCTCCATTTTGGTGAGAGTTGGGCTGGAGCAAGGGACGACGGTACGGTGAGACGGTAGCAGATGACGGATGCGATGTACGCATTCGCCACTTCCGCCCGGCCTTTCAGGGACAGCTTCCTCTCAGCCCATTTCTGGGTGAGGGAGGCCACCCTGCTCGTCACCTCGTTCCAGTTTTTCTCCATCTGGAGGTCCGGTCCGAACCAGACCCCGAGCAATTTAACCGGTCCGTCTGTCCAACGCCCCACGATGCTGTCGGACGGCATGGACTTGCCTCTCCAGGTGCCTAGCTGCAAGCCCACCGACTTTTCCTGGTTTATCTTTGGTCCTGTCACCGTTTCGTATTCCTTGAGAGCGGTGCCGAGCATCTGGACGTGTCTGGTGCTCGACACCACCACGGTGACGTCGTCAGCGTGACCCGACTAGGATTTCCAGCATCCTAGTTTGCGTGGGACGCTCCTCATCGCCTCCAGTTTGTGCAGTAACGGCTCGAGAGCCAATACGTACAAGAGGGACGAGAGGGGACAACCCTGGCGGACTGAGTGCATGATGCTGAACGGCTGCGACAGGTGACCATTCACCCTCACAACTGAGCAGATGTCACTGTACATTGCTGCGATCCAACGCCTGAAAACGGGCCCGAAACCGGCTGCCCCGAGGACCGCCGCCAGGTACCGATGGTCGACCCTATCGAATGCTTTGGATTGATCCAAGTTGATCAGGGCCCCACCCTTGCCAGGTTCTTTAACTACCCTCTCTATGATGTATCGCATGAGGTGGAGGTTGTCGTGTATGGATCTGTCCGGGATGGCGCATGTCTGCGCCTCTCCCACCAGACCCTTGATGACAAGCGCCAACCTCGTTGCTAACACCTTGGCCAAAATCTTGAACTCTGCGTTTAGCAGGGTTATGGGCCTGAAATTATCAATAACATCCCCCTTGTTCGGGTCTTTTCTAAGCAGCTCCACTGCTCCCCGGCTCACAAAACTGGGAATGCTCCCGTTCTGCTGCCAGTTGCAGTAGACGTCTGCCATGAGGTCACCGAACATGTCTGGCATAAATGCATAAAGCTCGTAGGGCTGACCATCTAAACCTGGCGATTTACCTCTTGTGCAGTTAGCCATCGCTTCCCGTATTTCACCGGCTGTTATTGGCTTTTCGCAACACTGTGCTGCGGTCGTCGAGAGCCGAGGCAGTCCGGCGAGGTATGCACTGAAGTCCATGCTCCGATCCGGGCCGCCGCCGCTCCCGAACAGTTCAGCAAAGTGCTGCTGAAAAGCTTCACACATCCGCTCGGGTTCGAGCATCACTCACCCGTTTTGGTCAGACAAAGACCGAATTGTGGATTTATTGCCACCTCGCGCCTCTGCCACCCGGGCCCATTGGACGGCTTTTGTCCCCTCGTGTTTCAGAGCACGCGCTCTAGCTCTGACAACGCAGCCTTCGTGTTTTGCGTTGAAGAATTGGTCGAGTGCCAATCTCGCCGCAAGCACGTCGGTTGCGATGCCTGTCCTAAACGCTTCTTCTAGCTTTCTAACTAGCTCTCCCTCTACTCTATTTTCCTCTATCACTACTCCTTTGCTAAACCTAATCGACTCTACTTTAATTGCCCTTTTCAGGGCGAACCACCACCTGTTGTTGACGACCGCTCCCGTCAACGCCCGCTTAACTAATACGCTAATCCGGTCTCTGTAGGCCTTGCGCGCCGGGAAAGACGCGTTCAGCTTCCAGTAACCAGGCCCTTGTCTATGAAGTCTGTCTATGTCGATCTCACAGATCACAAATTTGTGGTCTGTGTAGTCAACTATTTTAAATTGTGGATAACTTATACTAGCCTTATCTAGTTCCCTGCAGAAAACCCTATCTAGATACGAGCTGGATGACCCGATGCGGTTTGTCCATGTCCACATTGGCACATTCAGGTGATCCAGTCGATACCTGTCAGACAGTTCAAAACGTCTGAGCAGGTTAGTGAGGCTCTTGCACCCTCCTCCCCTATCCACTAGCCCCACACGATCCCAGCGTGCATCCAAGATACCGTTCCAGTCGCCCACTAACACTAAAGAGCGGGACGTTCCAAGAAAGGTCTCTAGACGTCTGAAGAAATCTGGCCGCCCTGCCCCCGTTGGGGCGTAGACGGCTACTAGCCTGAAAGCATTGCCTTCGCTGCCGGTCACGTCCAGCACCACCGACTTACCTTCTGGGTCCAGGAAGATGGCCCGTATCGCGAGATCCAAGCCTCTCCGAAAAAGGACGGCAACCCCTCCCCCAATCCTGGACGGCTGGGAGATGCGTATACATCGTAGCCGACGAAGATCGGTGCGAAGGCCCGTGCCTCGGAGATTCTGGTTTCACTGATGGCCACCACATCTATGTTTAGTGACCTGAGGTCATTGAGCAGGTGACGCTGCTTCCAAGATGACCCCAGGCCACGTGCATTTATACTGCCTATTCTGAGTACAGCCATGTTGGATGAGAAACGGGGCAAATGAGAAAGGGTCACTTACCTTGTTCGTGTGGTGAAGGGACAGTAGAACCGTCCCTTTCGCTGGTCATGGGTGTTTCCAAGAGGATGTCAGTGTATATCCTCTTGGTAACCGGCCCACTGAAGTCTCCAACTGCGTTGGGGAATTTTTGTTTTAAAGGTTTGTATTGTTCTATTGAGATTTCGATGATGCTTACGTTTGTCAGGAGAGTTCTTGGTGTTGGTGGGGTGTAGTAATTTTTTTCCGTGATGTCTGTGTGCTGCTTTATATATTTTATGAGTTCTTTTTTTGCTATGTTTATGGCTGTGTACTTTTTGGGGGGGAGGGGTGATTTTGTTGCCGTTTTCTTCTTGTTGCTCTTTGGTGTGTCTTGTTGTGTTTGCGGTGGTGTTGCTGCAAGTTTCCTTGCTGCCTTTACCCCTCTTTGTATGCCTTCGCTTTTGGAGGGTGAATCTAAGGGTTTTTTGTTTTTTGTTTTTTGTGGCAGACTGTTTGCCACGTTAATCTCCGCCTCAAACTCCATGTCGGATTCTGTGGCGTCTGGGAGGGGTATGTGCTCCACGGCTGTTGGTGGTGGTAGTGGAGCCCTCTTCGGCAATGTTGTTGCTGGTGTAGCTATTTCAAATGTAGCTATTGGTGTTGCCGCTACTGATGATGCTGCTTTAGTTATCCGTGGCCTTGGTACGGGTGCTACGGACGTTGCCCTCCTACTCACCGTGGAAGGGGCTTCTTCGTTTGTTGCCTGTCCTGCTCTTGGTAGCAGCAGACCAGGTATTGGAAGGAGAGGGGCCCTCTTCGGTGTCTTCTGCGAGCAAAAGGCCCTGAGGTGACCTTTCGACTCACATAGATACCATTTTGACCGTCTTCCTTCTACACTTATAGGGAGTTGGAGTCCTTCCTCAAAGTCTATGATATCGGGGATAGCCTCGATACATTCCTGGTCAGTTTGTATAAGCATTTGCATGCCTATACCTGACCAGTTCTCTCTCCCTATTTTTTCTACTTGCAGCATGGTCGCCCTGTTCTCAATTCCAGCAAGGACAGACGCGGCCAGCCAAGGTATGGGCACGTCGGGTGGGACCTGGGTCACTTTGACCCTCACAATTTTCTGCCCGCAGTAGGAGGGCACCAATACTAACTCCTCACTCTTTAGGGTTTCCAAAGAGTGCGACTTTGCTTCCTGGGGGGTGGCGAAAAGTACGTCTACTGTGGCGTACTTTCTGCCTCGGGTGATGTGGGTTTTGCGTGCCCAGACGCACCCCAAGGCCTTTTGGATTTGAGCCTCCGTGGCTCTCTCCACTCGATGTTAGATTTTGCTTACGGTGCGGTAAGTCACCATTCGTAGCTGCTGGTCCTTGAAAAAATCGGGTGGAGGTTTCAGGGAAACTCTATTTGCGCTTCTTGTCACCATGGCCCTTGCGACTGCCATCTCCTGCTCTGTGACTAACACTGTCTCGATATTTCGGGCGACACCTGCAAAAGAAGTGGTCCCTTTTTCAGCAGCACCACTATTGCTGCCGCTACTGGTCTTACTGGTGGTGCTGAGGTCGCTATTACAGGTATCGGTGTCATTGTTGTTCTTTTCGCTGGTACAGTTGTTGGTGTTGTTTTCGTTGATACTGTTGCTGCTGTTACTGTTATTGTGGCTGTTGTTATTATTGTTGTTTTTGTTGATACTATCCCTACTATTATTGTTGTTGTCGCTGTTGTTATTGTCATTGTTATTGTCGTTCTCGACCTTACCGCTGTTATTTTTGTTATTGTCGTTCTCGACCTTACCGCTGTAACTTTTGTTATTGTCGTTCTCGACTTTACCGCTGTTATTTTTGGTGTTGTTGTTGGTGATGTTGTTGGTGTTATTGTTTGTGTTGTTTGTGTTAGAAATATTTGTTAATTTTAAATCTGTAACAATCTTTTTTTCCTTTGTAATATTTTCGTTTATATTTACCTCCGCTGGAACGCTGTCTTGTTGACATGCTGATAAAGTCTCCCTCTCTCTGTGTTGTCTGACAGTGCTCTCTCTCTTTTTTGTGTTATCCATGTTGAAATTTTTCAAAAAATATTTTTACACAAATACGAATACGACACCACGTAAAGGGGTGTCGTATTATTTACTAGTGAACCCCTGTATTAGGTGGGTCAATTCTTCTAAATTTTTATCAAATTTAAAACTTGAATAAAAGGTTTAGAACGGTTGAAAAAGAGGTAAAACGTTGAAAAAGACTGGAGGCGATAAGAAGCGTGGCTTAACCAACCAATAATATTAATAATAATAATAATAATAATATGTGTCTATTATTAGGTACAGTGCAGGAATTCTGAGATGGAATGTTGCTGAACAAAAAGAAATGGATAGGAAGACTAGGAAGCTATTGACTATCTACAACATGTTCCACAAGAGGAGTGATGTCGATAGACTCTACTTAAGGAGATATGAAGGTGGAAGAGGTCTTATCAGCATAGAGGACTGTGTTCAGATGGAGAAAAACAACCTACAGAAATGCGTGACTGATAGTAAGGAGCGAATGCTCAGAATTGTACTGAAGGAGAGGACAATAGACCAGGGGATGTCCAAGGAGGAAATAACAACAAGGAGAAAGAGCAGCCTTCATGAAAAATCCCTTCATAGTACCTTCTTTGAGAACATGAATTCATAGATCCACAGACATGGAACTGGTTGAAAAGAGGAGACCTTAGAAAGGCTACAGAAGGAATGTTAATGGCTGCGCAAGAGCAGGCCCTCAAAACGAAGTGGTTGAAACACCATATTTACAAGGAGGAGGCTAGCCCACTGTGCAGGATCTGTGGAGAGAGCGAGAGGAGACTGTGGCTCACATTGTATCCGAGTGTAAACACCTAGCCCAGACTCGCTATAAGGGCTGGAGACATGATGTGATGGGAAAGGTGATCCACTGGCAACTATGCAAAGTAAACAATGTACCATATTCTGAGAAGTGGTATGAGCATAAGCCAGAGTCGGTGATAGAAAACGATCAGCTGAAGGTGCTGTGGGATTTTAGGATACAGACGGACAAGAAACTGGAACACAATAGACCTGACCTGGTGGTTTTGAACAAGGAAAAAAGATCGTGCCTGATTGTGGATGTGGCCTGCCCATTCGACACGAGGGTGCAAGAGAAGGAGAGGGAGAACATTAACCGATACCAGGACTTAAAGTGGGAGGTAAAAAGGATTTGGAACTGCCATGAGATCAAAGAGGTCCCGATTGTCATAGGCGCACTAGGTACTATCTCAAAAAATTTCCAGGGATGGTTAAAGAAAATTGGCCCCGCCCCGCTTTTTGGAACACTTCAAAAGGCATGCTTGCTGGGAACAGCAAGAACACTCCGATACGTCCTGAATATCTGAGGCTGCAGGTAGTGGCTTGATATTCATTTCAACAAACTTTCCAGTTAACTAACATCAATGACTGAGATTCAAAGAACAACAATAATAATAATAATAATAATAATAATAATAATAATAATAATAATAATAATAATAATAATAATAATAATAACGTGAGATGATAAAGGAAATTGACTCTGAGGAAGGATACAAGCATTTGGGCGTTCTGGAGGCTGATGGCATAAAGAACAAAACAATGAAGGAATTGTTAAGAACTGAATACATTCGGAGAGTAAGGAGCGTATTGAAGTCACATCTGAACAGCAGAAATGCCATAAGCGCAGTAAATCCCGAGCTGTGTCTATTATTAGGTACAGTGCGGGAATTCTGAGATGGAATGTTGCTGAACAAAAAGAAATGGATAGGGAGACTAGGAAGCTATTGACTATCTACAACATGTTCCACAAGAGGAGTGATGTCGATAGACTCTACTTAAGGAGATCTGAGGGTGGAAGAGGTATTATCAGCATAGAGGACTGTGTTCAGATGGAGAAAAACAACCTACACAAATACGTGACTGATAGTAAGGAGCCAATGCTCAGAACTGTACTGAAGGAGGAGACAATAGGCCAGGGGATGTCCAAGGAGGAAATAACATCAAGGAGAAAGAGCAGCCTTCAGGAAAAATCACTTCATAGTACCTTCTTTGAGAAAACTGAATTTAGAGATCCACAGACATGGAACTGGTTGAAAAGAGGAGACCTTAAAAAGGCTACAGAAGGAATGTTAATGGCTGCGCAAGAGCAGGCCCTCAAAACGAAGTGGTTGAAACACCATATTTACAAGGAGGAGGCTAGCCCACTGTGCAGGATCTGTGGAGAGAGAGAGGAGACTGTGGCTCACATTGTATCCGAGTGTAAACACCTAGCCCAGACTCGCTATAAGGGCTGGAGACATGATGTGATGGGCAGGGTGATCCACTGGCACATGTGCAAAGTAAACAATGTACCACATTCTGAGAAATGGTATTAGATAAAGCCAGAGGCGGTGATAGAGAACGATCAGGTGAAGGTGCTGTGGGATTTTAGGATACAGACGGACAAGAAACTGGAACACAATAGACCTGACCTGGTGGTTGTGGACAAAGAAAAAAGATCGTGCCTGAATGTGGATGTGGCTTGCCCATTCGACACGAGAGTGCAAGAGAAGGAGAGGGAGAAAATTAACCGATACCAGGACTTAAAGTGGGAGGTAAAAAGGATTTGGAACTGCCATGTAGTCAAAGTAATCCCGATTGTCATAGGCGCACTAGGGACTATCTCCAAAAGTTTCCAGGGATGGTTAAAGAAAATCGGCCCCTTCACGCTTTTTGGAACGCTTCAAAAGGCATGCTTGCTGGGAACAGCAAGAACCCTCCGATATGTCCTGAATATCTTAGGCTGCAGGTAGTGGCTTGATATTCATTCCAACAAACTTTTCAGTTAACTAACATCAATGACTGAGACTCAAGGAGTAATAACAATAATAATAATAATAAGGGAAGAAGACGCACATGCTGGATAGCGGTCGTGAAATCGGTCCCGTAAGTTTTGATTTTTAACATATTTAAATCAATTGTGAAATAACAATTCTTAGTACAAATGATACATAAAACATCCGGCTTGAGTCCCCAAAAAATTCGGATCCATAATATATTGTTATATCGCTCAAATATTCAATTTTGTATTATACATTTTATATTCAAAAAAGAAAATGGTTATAAATGGAAGAAAACCCCTCTGCCTACACTATATAGAACAGCCAAATAACAGCAATTTCACCAACACCAGAAACTAGATACACCACCTACCCCATCACCCCTCTGTGTACACTAAACACATCAGCCAGATAACGACAATTTCACCACCACCACCACCACCAATCTCAGCATAATAATAGTAATTACTATTATTATTGTCTCAAGTTTTAACAAAATGTTTAAATCCAATATTAAGTAAATATGTCAACACATATACGCGACTAACCACATAGATTCACCGATCAAACAAAAATACAGTTCATTCAACAAAACTCAGTAACGACAACGCCGTCACTACAGTCACCGCCACCGCCGCCCATCCATCATTACTACCACTATCCCATCACCGCCGCCACCACTCCTTCATTTCTACCCCGCTATCCCCCCATTACCTTCTGTTAACTTACGAAAGGGGAAGATGGCGGTATCACTAGACAATATTAATAAACAAGATTAATATTTAATTTTGGATCAGGAATGTTAGAGTTGAAAAGGAGGAAAATGACAAAATGACTAAATAACTAAAGATAATTTCACCACCAACACCACCACCACTACCACGATGAAAACTCTGGTTAAGTCGACTCAACCGCTATTTCTACTCCAACTTCAACACCATCACTACAGTAATACGACCACATCACCACCACCACTGCCTAATAATGATTTATCGCTACCGCCGCTACTCTCTCCCACTACCTCCTGTTAGTTGCTGCTAGCACAGCACCGCCAGCACCACCACCACCACCACCACCACCACCACCACCACTGCCTCATTATCACTACCGCCGCTATTCTCTCCCGCTACCCCCTGCTACATCGTAGAACCTCCACTAAAAGAGGAAGGCATCAAAATATATAAATAGACTGAATTGATGACCCGGTCAAAATCAAAAAAACAAAAATGAAAATCAAAGCAGCACAGCAACAACGAAAAACGTAAAGAAAATAAGAATGAAGAGAAAAACAAACAGACGGACAGAGAAGGGAAGGGAAAAACTAAGTCAGACATTCAAACACTACATTGCAATGAAACTTATGCTTATTCATTTTTTTTTTTTTTTTTGCCTGTTTGTTTGTTTGTTTATTTATGTTCGTCTACAGCGTGATAATGCCACACAAAAATCACGTGGAGTGACGGAACCACCGGAGACGATGAATTCACAGGTGGTTATGTAACCATACATTCGCCAATCCTCGATAAGAGTGTTTAAATGTCGAACCTAAACAGTTCGAATAACGGTGAAATGGAGACTAGAATATCATGTGACAGACTCTCACCCAACAGGTGCTCTCTGGCTCAGCAGCAGGGACCTGGCTGTCAACCAAATACTGCTGGTGTCGGAGGAAGAAGAAGAAGGAAAGGGACCAGAACCAACTGGACGAAAGAATTGAATAGAACTGTTATGCAATGTTACCTGAAGAGTAACCCCAAGGAGAAAGGCTATAGGAGACGGATGCATAACATCTGGAACGAGATTGGTCTATTTAAATTAGATGAACAAAAATTGGCCGGGCAGGCTCGGGTAATAAGAACAAATGGGTGGATAAGCGAGCTGAAACTGGAGGAACTGAGCAGAGAGATTAGCTTGGAGACGGAGAGTGGAGTATGCCAAGCAAACGAGTCAGTGGGAAATGAAGGTGAAGAGGTCGAGAGAACGGAGGAACCACCCGAAGCAGACAATGATCTGAATGCTGAGATAAATAATACCTGGAACAGAGATACGGCCACTGAGGAGATGAATGCTGATGGGCTAGGACAAGATTTGGTTGATATCCTAAACTTAGTGGTAGATGAATTGAACAATGATAGTGGGAGACCTATGAACCCAAGATTTGTAGACAGGAAAAAGTTAAAAGAAACAACAGCTAAGGTAAACAAAGTCATCCCATGCCTTGAGGCGAGGAGCCTTCACCAGTGCAACAATATCCTCAAAGCAACAGCAAATACGGTGAGGAAACTACTTGGTATAAAAGCGAGAGGAAACAACAGAGAAGAAAGAGCAGAGCCTTGGTGGAAGAAACGACTGAGTGGTCAAATCAGGGAAATGAGAAATGACATTGGAAAGCTTGAGTCCCTACTGAATGGGACACTAAAAAACATAGACACTAAAAATAGACTGGAAATAAAGTACAAAACTAGGAGGAAAAAAATATTGTCATAGAGGAACTGAAGCAACGCACTGTGGCAAAGAGTGCAAAAATCAGGCGATACGAGAACAGGGTCAGCCAGTATAGACAGAACCGCATGTTCGACAACAACCAGAAGATGCTGTTTGGACAGCTTGAAGGGAAAGAAAGAGGCAACGACTTGATCCCTGAGGCGGAACAAACTCAAACATTCTGGAGAGGAATATGGGAGCAGGATGTTAAACATAATGACCAGGCAGTGTGGATTGAGACAGTGCAGAAGGAGATTAGTGAACAGGCACACCAACAAACTGATTTGAGTATCACAGTTGAAACTCTTAAGGGGCAGGCCAAAAAACTAACCACTTGAAAATCACCAGGCCCAGATGGTGTGCAGGGGTATTGGATTAAAAATATAACATCCCTCCACCCGAAACTGACAACCATGTTCAATGACTGCTTGATGTCAGGTGAGGTACCAGAATGGTTGACAAAAGGTACCACAGTTCTGATAATGAAAGACCGAATCAAGGGTAATGATGTTACCAACTATAGACCTATCACAGTTTTCTGGAAATTGTCCATGCTCCCCGGCTCGAAAGTTCTCCGGAACAGACTGGTCAGTTAAACTTCGTCGAGGCCCAAAGCTTCTCCGAGTGCGTCATCGCATTTGCCCACCACTAATCCTCTATAGAACTCGAGAGTGGAAGTTCCACTGATCGACTTTCCCGCTTGGTAGAGGGCAGTGAGTGCCTAGCAACATTCCAGCCAGGTGCCAGTCACCAAGTCTCGGTCTCTTCTCGACCCAGGACTGCAGCTCAGTCAAAGAAACGGCGACCACACCTGTTCACCGTTTAGGAAAAATATCTGGAGATGTCGCAGCCTCAGCGCATTTTTGTGCATCATTAGCCACGACAAGCCCAGCCCTCCGTGTAAATGGTGCTGGCAGCAAATGGACCGCCTCAACAACGGAACTTGTGCTCTCCACAAGAATTTGAAGAGGAGCTGTTCCAACTTGGCGAGGCGCAGACGGGGTAAAGGCACAACGGTCAGGCGGTAGTTGATGACGGACGCGATGTACGCATTTTCCACCTCCGCGCGACCTTTCAGTGATAGCTTCCTCGCAGCCCATTTTTGGGTGAGACTGGCTACTCGTTACCTCGTCCCAATTCTTTTCCACCTAGAGGTCTGGTCCGAACCAAACTCCGAGCAACTTTACCGGTCTGCCCGTCCAGCGCCCCACGACACTGTTGGACGGCATGCACTTGGTTCTCCAGGTGTCGAGCTGCAAGCCCACCGACTTTTCCGGGTTAAGTTTCGCTCCTGTCAACCTTTCATATTCCTTCAATAAGGTGCCGACCACCACGATTTGTGAGGTGTCCGACAACATCACGGTGTGTCGTTCGCATAAGCCGACACAGCCTTTCCACGTCCCGATTGGAGCCGGATGCCCTGCAACAGCTCCAGCTTCTACAGTAAAGGCTCGAGAGACAATACGTACAGAAGGGAGGAGAGAGGGTTGACGGACCGATCGGGAGAGCCGAAAAGGTTCCGAGAGATGGCCATTAACCTTGACCACTGAGCAGGTGCCGCCGTGCATTTTTCTCTAACGCTAGTTCTTTGCTGAACTATATCGAAGTTACTCTAATATCCCTTTTGAGAGTCCCCACCATCTGTTGTTGATGATCCCCCCTGTCAACCTTTGCTTAACTAAATTGTTGACTTGGTCCCTGGAAGCCTTACGTGCCGGAAATGACATATTCAGCTTCCAGTAACCAGGTCCTAACATACGCGTTTTGTCTTGGTAGACTATACAGATCACAAACTTGTGATCTGAATAGGCGACCGTTTTAAAAAGTGGGCAGCCTACACTATTTCTATATATTTTCCTAACGAAGATCCTCTCTATATACGATCTAGATGACCCTATGTCGTTGGTCCACATCCACACTGGTGCATTGGGGAAATCTAGTCGATACCTGTCAGACAGTTGAAACTGGCTGATTAGGTGCTTGAGTTCCCCCCCGATCCTATAAGCTACTCCCACACACTCCCAGCGTGTGTCTAAGATGCCGTTCCAGTCCCCCGCTAACAGTAAAGGGCGAGACGTACCAAGAAAGATTTCCAGGCGCCTAAAGAAGTCTGGTCGTCCTGCCCCAGTAGGGGCGTAGACGGCCAGCCAGCCTAAAGGCACCACCTTCGCTACTGCTCACATCGAGGACCACCAACTCGACCTTACCTCGAGATCCACGCCTTTCATAAACAGCAATGCCACCCAACCTCCCATTCCCGGCCTGCTAACAGATGCGAAGATCTAATAGTCGTCGAAAATGGGGGCTAGTGCGCGTGTGTCGGAAATCCTGACGGCAATCAAATCCATTTCCAGAGACCTCCGGTCTTTGAGCAGGCGACCCTGCTTCCAGGGTGACCCCAAGCCGCGAACATTTAAACTTCCTACTCTTAATATGGCCATGTTGGCAAGCTAAAAGAGTGAGGGAAGGTTTACTTACCTCCTGGGGTCTTGTGAAGGTCGGGTGGTTCGACCTCCATGGTTGGTGGGGTTTCTTTTGGGAACCCCTTTAATAGTCTCGATGTGGTTTTCACGTTCAGGGTTCCCACGTCTTGAGGAAAGCTCTCTCGAATTTCTTTGTAAGAATCGAGCGATATACGCACCAGAAGCAAATCTTCTGGCACGCAAAATGTGCTCAATTCAAAGATCTCCCCCTCTGTTTGAATATCCTCGCTTCGTGCTAAGAGGGCCATCAATTCATCGTTGGCCCTTCTGACAGGCACGAAGTTTTTAATATTTTGTTGGTGTGGTTTTATTTGTTTTCGTTTTGGTGACTCTGGTGGTGATGGTTTTGGTGTTGTTGTTTCGGGTATGTCTTTGTTTGTTGTAGGTGTGGTGTCTGCAATTTCAAGCATTTGTGTGTTTATTTGTACTTGTGTTTGTTTAGGTTGTTTGCAGTTCGGGGATTATGGGGGTGGTGCTGATGTTGATGTTGGTGTTGATGTTATTCGGGAAGTGTTTGCATTAGTGGTGTCTGTATTTTTTGTTGTGTATGTTTTTGTGTTTTGTTGGGGCTTTTTTCTTGGTGAGTTTTTTCTTTTGTTTTTTTTTTGCACTTTTGGGTTTTCCTTCATCTTCACCGCTGGAAGACAAAGGATTTGTAGCTGTGAGTGTATCTGTATCTGTGTGTGCATTTATGGTTTTGTCTATGTGTATAATTGGACATCCCTCCACCCAAAACTGACAGCCATGTTCAATGACTGCTTGATGAAGTACCAGAGTGGTTGACAAAAGGTACCACAGTTCTGGTAATGAAAGACCGAATCAAGGGTAATGAGGTTACCAACTATAGGCCTATCACATGTCTGTTCGTAATGTGGAAACTATTAAGAAGCATTGTGTCTGAGGAAATCTACTATCACCTCCACATAAACAACTTGTTACTGGACGAACAGAAAGGATGCCGAAAGAAGTCCCTTGGAACAAAAGACCAGTTACTTATTGATAAGATGGTAATGAGGAATTGCAAGAGGAGGTATACTGGGTGGCCATGGGATGGATAGATTACAAAAAGGCATTCGACATGGTACCTCATTCTTGGATAACCAAAAGCCTTCAGGGTGGCAGACAAAATCAGCCAGCTATTAAGTAAAAGTATGAAGTCCTGGAAAACAGAGCTAACATCAGGTGGAGAATCCTTGGGAGGCGTGAAGATCAAGAGAGGTATCTTCCAGGAAGATAGTCTGTCCCCTTTGCTGTGTGACCTTACCCTCATACCCTTGTCCTTCATATTGCGAAAAGTGAGAGCAGGATACAAGCTGGGAAGAGGAGAGTTTACCGTCAACCACCTCCTCTTCATGGACGATCTGAAACTCTTTGAGAAGAGTGAGAAGGGGTTGCATGTACTTGTTGACACTGTCCGTATTTTCAGAAATGATATATGTATGGAATTTGGTGTTAATATGCGTGGAGTCCTAGTGATGAAGTGGGGTAAATTGAGCAGAAGCAACCGAATCCAGGTACCAACAGGTGAGATGATAAAGGAAATTGAAGAGGGATACACATTTTAGGTGTTCTGGAGGCAGATGATACCAAGAACAAAAAATAAAGGAATTGACAATATCTGAATACATAATGAGAGTAAGTAAGATACTAAATCACATCTAAATAGTAGGAATGTCATAAGTGCAGTAAATTCCCGAGCTGTGTCTATTATTAGGAATAGTGCAGAAATTCTGAAATGGAATGTTACTGCACAAAAAGATGGATAGGATGACTAGGAAGCTAATGACTATCTACAACATGTTCCACAAGAGGAGTGATGCTGATAGACTCTATTTAAAGAGATCTGAATGTGGAAGAGGTCTTCTCAGCATAGAGGACTGTGTTCAGATGGAGTAAAACAGTCTGCACAAACATGTGTCCGACAGTAGGGAGCCAATGCTAAAAATTGTATTGAGGGAGAAGACAATAGACCAGGAGATGTCCAAGGAAGAAATAACAACAAGGAGGAAGAGCAACCTTCATGAAAAATCCCTTCATAGCACCTTCTTTGAGAAAACGGAATTCAGAGATCCACAGACATAGAACTGGTTAAAAAGAGGAGACCTTAAAAAAGCTACAGAAGGAATGCTAATGGCTGCGCAAGAGCAATCCCTCAGAACGAAGTGGGTGAAACACCATATTTACAAGGAGGAGGCTACCTCACTGTGTAGGATCTGCTGTGGAGAGAGAGAGAGGAGACTGTGGCTTACATTGTATCTGAGTGTAAACACCTAGCCCAGACTCACTATAAAGGCTGGAGACATGATGTGATGGGCAGGGTGATCCACTGGCACCTATGCAAACTAAACAATGTACCACATTCTGAGAAGTGGTATGAGCATAAGCCAGAGTCGGTGATAGAAAACGATCAGGTGAAGGTGCTATGGCATTTTAGGATACAGACGGACAAGAAATTAGAACACAATAGGCTCGACCTGGTGGTTCTTGACAAAGAAATAAGATCGTTCTTGATTGTAGATGTAGTCTGCCCATTTGACACGAGAGTGCAAGAAAAGGAAAGGGAGAAAATTGATCGATGCCAGGATTTAAAGTCGGAGTTAAAAAGGATTTGGAACTGCCATGAGATCAAGGTCGTCCCGATTGTCATAGGAGCACTAGGTACTATTTCAAAGAGTTTCCAAGCATGGTTAAAGAAGATTTGTCCATCCCCGTTTTTTCGAACACTTCAAAAGGCATGCTTGCTGGGAACAGCAAAAATCCTCCGATACGTCCTCAATGTCTGAGGCTGCAGGTAATGGCTTGATATTCATTTCAACAAACTTTTCAGTTAAATAACATCAATGACCGAGACTCAAAGAGCAATAATAATAATAATAATAAAAATAGTAATAATAATTATATATATATATATTAGTAAAAAGGAAAACAAAATGATGACAATTTTTTCCCAGTGAAAAATAGTTTAATTAGGAATAAGTATAAATTAGTAATAAGTATTGGTTAGTATTCAGTTTTAGTTTAAAGTTTTTACCAGTTGCGCATTTCTTATGCTTTTCAAAAATAATTTTGAGATAGAGTGCTCGTGATTTTTGCCCTAATCTGATCAGTTTTGGAAATTCTTTTTGTTTTATGTGAAAAAAGTGGCTTGGGAGGTATTAAGATTTGGCTGGTTGTTGAATGTAACGTGATTAAGCACTATAAATTTCGCGCCAATTCGTGTTGCAAAAATTCTTGTAGTCAAAACAATTTTGATTGGTCGGTAGAAGTCACGTGAAACACACACACATACACACACGCACACACTTCTCTGTATAAGACAAGAGCTGAAAAATATGTTTCAACATGTTAAAATAACCCCGCCACACACACACACAAACACGTACACACACATTCCTACTGACCGATTCATTTCCATTATCATAACAATGAACCCCTTTGCTACACACACACACACACACAGACACATATTTGTCTTAATAGACACCTGAACAGTTGACCTCTCAACATGACTGCAACTCACACACGTACACACACATTCCTACTGCCCGATTCATTTCCATTATCACAACAATGAAACACTTTGCTACACACACACACACACACACATACACATTTGTCTTAATAGACACCTGAACTGTTGACTTCTCAACATGACTGCAACTCAATCAAGAGGAAAAGGACACTCTTCGACAAACCTACATTTGGAGCGAAACCAGTTCGCGCTAAAATTAATTTAAACATTCACGTGTCTTCTACCGACCAATCAAAATTGTTTTGACACAAGAATATTTGCGACACGAATTTGCGCGAAATTTATAGTGCTTATTCACGTGACATTCAACAACCAACCAAATCTTAATATCTCCCAAGCAACTTTTTTCAGATAAAACAGGAAGAATTTCCAAAACTGATCAGATTAGAGCAAAAATCACGAGCACTCTATCTCAAAATTATTTTTGAAAGGCATGAGAAATGCGCAACAGGTAAAAACTTAAAACTAAAACTGAATACTAACTAATACTTATGACTAACTAATACTAATTACTAATTTATACTTATTCCTAATTATACTATTTTTCACTGGGAAAAATTTGTCAGCATTTTCTTTTCCTTTTTACTAATAAATCACAACTCGTGTGTCACACCTCTATTTTTTTAAAATATATAAATATATATATATATATATATATATATATATATATATATATGTATATATATATATTTTTTTTTCTTTCGCACGCTTGGTGAGGCTGGTTCGCCTTTTTGCTCTCTCTTGTCTACGATTTTACAGAACTTATGTTCACCGAATTCACAGACTAGATTCCTTCTTCCTCCCGTGAGACCTGTACGGAATTCCTTCCTTGCTCACATTCCAACTAGGTTTGATGGTCTTTATTCTCTCTCGTTCACGATTTCACCGAACTTATTTTCATGGAAATTTAGGACTTGACTCGTTCTTCCTCACTTTTCGTTGCTTCACCATCTTAGTTTGTTTACACTCTCGCTGTCCCCTTGATTTACGTGTCCCAACGACTTTTTTTAGCCGTTGCTCGCACCAACCGGAGGTATATGGTCTTTAAAGCGATGAAATACCTATGATGGTTGGAAGATCACTGATGAAGGACTAACTTTATTCATATATATATGTGAAACAGACTGTTAGCTTCGCTCCCTTCTTTCGCCGAAGAGAAGTAAGTGACTTAGTCACTACTTTAAAACCGATAGCGTATGGTCTTCTAATTGTTTTTAATTAAACATACTTAGTTTTGCTGTCAAATTAAGCTCACGTCGGGTTTAGGCAGCTTGCTATGTGGATCAAATGACCGATTTCATCCTTATTAAGAAATCATAAGGATTCGAAAATCTCCAGTTGAAACCGCTGATGATTATAGCACAACCAAACATACATAGTTATGAGTCTGTGTACTTATTTCCTCATGCAATATGTACTATCGTATGACGGAAATGATAGATTCTGACATAGAAGGTGTGTTTTTAAATATGTTACATTGAGGCCCACAAGATGTCTATTTGCTACCAATAACAACATGACAAGTCAAACCAGCTTGACGACAGTATTACTCATCTTAAATGGTTGCTGTTATGAGGATTGAACTATTGTCTTGATCATGAAAACAGAACAGTGCACATGACCCCATAGTTGGTAGCCTGGTACACTACCAATGCACTCATAATATATTGTGCGCATAGAAATATTTCAATATTCCGCTTGTTGTTATAGTTTTGTAAATTTGTATCCTATTTCAGTCGTAGAAACATCTACTTAGTAACCTAGTATGTTTACGTTATATCGATTTTGTTATCATTGAAATCTTTTATATATTTGTGTACATGAATATGATATGAATATAATATTTTCAGTTTAGGGATAACAAGAAGTTGTTGATTGTAGAAACAATTTGAAGTATCCTTTCGAAACCAGAATAAATATACACACCGATATACCATCGGCAAAACCAACGCTCTCAGATATTATAATAATATATATCTATAAGCAACATAATTGGCAACATTGTCTTCCTTCAGTTTCATAGTACGAACATTTATAACGTGAACTGAGACTAAATATAGTAACGCATGTTTTCCTCCATCATACGAAAGACTGGAAAGGGTAATTTCAAATTTACATGAGTATGAAGTAATAAATTGAAAATAGTTAATTATAGTAACTACAATGTCAACTCAGTTTCGTTAACAACGAAACGTTTTCTATAAATTTGTTTGTAAAATCGACTTAGAAAAGACATTTATAAGAAACGAAAATGAACATAAATAGCTTTGGCATTTGGCCGAGCAGTAAAGATCCACTTTGGCGTGTTTTCAAGTAAAGCTACTTTTAAAATGACCAACGCAAGTTATAAAACCGTGACACTAGAAGTTAAATTGCAGAAGTGAATCAAAAATTAAATTTATGTTGTTAATGATGAAGCAATTATTTATATTATTACATGTAATGATAAAAAAAATACTAGACATACAGATTAAAATAGTGTGCTTATGTATGTATGTATGTTAGGCCGCTCTCGAGTGCTACTGGTAATATGTAACCCAGTACAACCTGTCTCACGGTTGGGTCGTCGGCGACTAAACCGGCAACCCCACCAAGTTTGCTTGGTGAGGAGGGTAATATTTGGACACCCTGCGGAATGAAATACAAGACCCGGCAAAGGGCGGGAGAACTCAGCAGAGTCAACGGTCATGCAAATGGCACTATTTTCTTTTCACCTGGGAGTGAAAGGCCCCAGTTGTTATCACAACACCTTTCTAAGAGAGAGAAACTGAAAGAAAAACCTCCCAAAAACCTGCGGCTTCGGAAGCATGCCATGATGTTAACTAGTTCTCCTTTTCGGGTAGTTTTTTTCGATGCTCAGAGAGTGGGATTGGTCAAGGTCAAGGTCTTTCCCTACTTAAAAAATCTTCAAAGCACATACATTGCTTGCTCAGGATCTGTTATAGGTTCGTGTGGCTGGCCGTAGCCTAAAGATGCACCATTTTCTGTAATCTGACAAGCGACCACTACACTCTTAGCAGAGTTTGCAGCCATCATGTATGTATGCATGTATGTATGTATGTATGTATGTATGTATGTATGTATGTATGTATGTATGTATGTATGTATGTATGTATGTATGAACAAGGGTCGACCGGAAAGTTCATAGGCTGAATATAAAGGATTGATCCTAGAGTTGTGAAATCTAGCGTGCATTAATTTTAACTCTCCTTATTAATAACTGCATAGTTTCTTTCGAGGGACTCGTAGTTTAAAATATAAACCATATTTGGTCATTGCATGAAAGTATGTTGGTCAGCTGGCGTTCGTATGTATGTATGTTCTTCTGGTTTTATAATTTCACAAATGTTTGCCAATAGAGACAGAGAGTCAGTTTCTAATATAGATACATTGGAATTTACACAACATCAACTAGGTAGATATGTCTGCATGCATTCATGTGTGTGCCGGTATGGATGTTATTGTATGTGTGGATGTGGATGTTTGAGTTTCGTTGATTAGGAGTTGTTCAGCACACCCCCAAACATTGCTTGTTCATCTGTGATGATGTTATTATTTTCATAGTGATCTTGGAGAAATAGGTTCAGGCAGGTTGTATAGATCATATACATCAGGTTCTGGCATGCAATGGATCGGTAGTTTTTTGCTAAGTGGGCGTCTTTGTTCTTGGGGACCAGTATTGTTTTTGCTAACGTCAACCATACTGTTATATGTGTATCTCCCTTCAGAACTTGCTGGTAGAGTTCGATAAGACTCACCATTTAGAATATTAGTTGTTTTTACTAGTAGCCGACAATCAAGTCTCTTCCTGGTGTTTTCTCATCTTCCTGGAGTTTTCCTATCACAGTCTCAAGAGTATCCTCATTTATTTCTTAGTTTTTGTAGTGGAGGAGCAATAGTTCTTTTGGATTTCTTTTAGCCACACTGCATCTTGGTTGAAATACTTCCTTTCATTTCCAGAAGGAATCTATGTCTTTCTGGGATGGGGTCCCAGTGACATTTATTACTTTGCCCTTCATATCTCTATATACTGATGTTTGGTTTCGTCTGAATCTTTTATTAAGTAATTTTCTTTCATCTGCGCTCTTCAGGTATCGGCGTTTCTCGCTGACAGCTCTCAATTCCTCTTTGAGGGGGATCAGCTTATATTGAAGAGTTCTGGTTGTACTGTCACCAAACATCGTTTCTATTTTATTTTCCACTCTTTGTTGGTGATGAGCGAAGTTTTTTTTTTGTTTTTGTTTGCATGTAAGGAAAATTTTATATCCTATGATTTTTCGTAGGCGAGAAATCTTTTTTTCTATTTTAGTTCTATATGATGGTATTGTTTGTGGTGTTTTGTTCTTGTTAATATCTCAGCAATCACCAAGATGATGCTTCACTGTCGTTGCTAGGGCATATAAACAGGCGTTGATTTGCCAAAATGTGGGGGTTTTAATCGTTCGTAAATATTCATCCTATATTTCGTCAATAGTACGTAAGATTTCATTATTTGGTTTTATTTTATTTAGTATTGTTGTTTTATTACGCTCAGCAAGAGAAATGTTTATACATGTATTAATTTCTCTCTGGAAGATTTCATTGGAGGAACATTTCAATTGTTTATACGTTTGATTATTATTATCGATAGTGTTTTCCATAACAGCCGAGGCAGACTCAGATGGTACACGTAGTGTCAAATTTCCTTCCCATATACGCCAAAATGTGCGACTGATCGTGTTGACTGTCTGTTTATGTATGTATGCATGTGTATATGTGTGTGTATGTTCTTCTGGTTTTATAATTTCACAATTTTTTGCCAATAGAGAGAGAGAGTCGGTTTCTAACATAGATACAAGACTCTTTCATTGGAATTTACACAACATCAACTAGATATATACGTATGCGTGCCTGTCTGCATCCATGTGTGTGCAGGTATGGATGTTATTGTATGTGTAGATGTTTTGAATTGTATGTGTGCGTGTCCATACGCTTTGTATCTGTACATGTGCAAAAGTTTTGGAATGTTTTTCATATTTTTACTCTTCCGTTAATGAATTGTACTTGTATTTTCCTAACTAGTTGTGTTCTTTCTGTTTCTGTGAAGCCCAGTTTTTCAAGATTTGTGGTGAGGCAGTTACTAACATATCCTAGTGCCCCAATAATCACAGGCATAGATCTGAAGGTATAGTCAGGTTGGCGTATCTGCATATCTTTCGTTAGATCTGCATAAATATTCTCCTTTTCGATAATCCTTGACATTATATTGGCATCTGCTGGGCAGCTAACTTCCACTACTGTGCATGCCTTCTTTTCCATGTCTCATATCATTACATCTGGTCTGTTATGCCTGCATTGTACAGTGTTTTCGCCACTACATTATGCCTCATAGGTAGACTGTACCACGATGACATCTTTGGAGAGCTGCTTATGACATGGGTGACATCTACGAGGTTAATTCTGCAGCGTCTGCACTTGTTGTCCCATCTAGGTGTTTTGCTTACATCCCTATCTCTTTTGTGAATCAGGTATATCGTGTTGATTTGCTGTTCTTGGATTGCAAAAGCGTATCCTGCAAGGTGGGAGCCAATATATCGATATTACTCTCACTTTGGAGCTTCCTGGCAACATATCCATGCATGATTCTTTTATGTATGTTATCTCTTTCTCTTAATTTCGAGTATATTTTTTTGACCGGCCACCTTCCTGGTAGCAAAATTGTAAAAGAAAAGAAATTGTCATCCCTTTAATCGCAAGATTTTGAAGGTGCCAGCTATCGCAGCCATTTGTAGACTATGAATTAGGGAGTCCGCAAATCTAAGTTCAGTCATACTTTGGTTCAAACGGATTGGAATACAACCCGTAGGTCTAATAAGGATGGGTATGAAGCTAAAGGTGTATCTTGGATACTGGATTTGCAAACTCCTCATCAATGGTCCGTAGATGCCCTCCTTCTCCTGTATTTTTCTGACAACGTTTACATGAAGTGGGCAGCTGATCTCCACAACAGAACACGTTTTCAATGTGTGGTCCCAAACAACAATATCAGGCCGGTTGTGCTTAATTTGGTGGCAGTTTTTATTTTCAGGTTCCACCAGTATTCCTTAGTGCCATCTGTCTCAATATATTCTTCCTCGTTTGTTGTTAATTTTGTTTTCCGAAGTGCGTTCCAGATGGTTCTAGCTATCCCATCGTGTCTCATGGGAGGTAGTACCGAGATGACATTCTTTCGCAGCTGGCAACAATGTGGCTTACATCCTCGATATTTGTTTTACATAGCCTACATTTATTGTCAGCTGCTGGCCCTCCCCTTTTATGCAGCAGATATTTGGTAGGAGTTCTTGTTCCTGTATTGCATAGAGATATCCCTCAAGGTGTGATGTCATAAACTTGTCGGAACTCCATGCCATGCATTTTGAGTGGTTTATCCCCTCTATGGTCTGTGTTTTACGTCTCAAGTATCCATGCACAACTTTTTCTGTAAATTGGTCAATTTTTTAATCTTGTTTGAACATTGAATAGGATCTTCCGATTTCTCTGGGTGAGAGATTTATATCAGGCTTTATTCCATATCTCTCACCCAGATCAGTGGCTATTCTAATGATATATTTTTTTCATGCTCATAAACCTGGGCAAGATGGTTGCCAACCTTTTTCCTCTGTTGAAGGTGTTGCTTCAGTGTTACTATCCGGGTCTCATATGATGTTAATATGGATTTTAGACCCCGGCCACCTTCCTTGCGTGAGAAGTATATCCTATCCACATCACCATTGCTGTTAAAGTTCCCAGTAACACTGAGAAGCTTGCGACTTCTTACATCCATCTCACTTAGTTCTTGCAATGACCAGTTCAGCAGGCCAAATGTTGGCGTTAGAATTGGCACAGCATAAGTATTGTGGGCAATGTATTTGTTGTACGCTGACAGTTCTGATGACCATATTTTCTTTACTCTTCTGAGGTATTCAGTTCTGGTTCTCTCCTTATTTATGGGTCCATCATATCTGACATTCTCATCCTGTCCAAGATATCTGCAGTTGTCACCTGACTGTAGAGGTTGTATTGTCAGGCCGTTCATCTCTAGATTTCAAAAGGAGGGCACAGCTCTTCCACGTTTTACTGCCAAATATGCACACTTGGACTCACCAAATTTCATTTTGATGTCTGTTGAAAATTGTGTAATGAGGTCCAATTGTTTCTTGATGTCATTGATATTTGGCCCATACAACTTCAGGTCATCAACAAAGAAAAGATGGGATATACTTCTGGACCCACTTCTTTGTCCACCTTGTTTCCCGAGTAGGTAAGATAGTGGATTTAGTGAGAGAACGAAGAGTAGCACAGACAAGCTATCACCCTGAAAGTTGCCCTTCTGGTAATGTATCCTATCAGTCTTAACTTGCTCCTTCTCACCTCTAAGGATCAAATTGGTGTACCAGTTCTTGGTTAGACGTTCAACAGCAGCTACCAGTGGTTGTGGGACTTTGGCTAACTGTAAAGCCTTAACAATGCACCCATGAGGTACACTATCAAATGCTTTTTGATAGTCCAGCCACACCACAGTAATGTTTCTGCGATTCTTTGTTGTTTTTTCTCGAATCATTTTATTAGTTAGTAGGTGATCTATGCAACCCCACACCTCCCTCTTTCCACCAGCTTGCTCAGGTATTATGATGTTGTTGGTAGCACAGTGATCCTGTAAGAACAGGTTAAGGCACCCAGTATATAATTTATACATGATGTTTTGGCAGGCTATTGGGCGGTAATTTTAACAAGGGTGGTTTGGCTGCTTTTGGGAATGAGGAGAGTAGTGGCAGTTCAATAACCATCTGGGCAGTTCTTGTCTGCCTTTAATAGTTTCTGTAAACAGCCGTATGAGATCTTGCCGATAGAAAGTGAAATTCTTCAATCAGTATCCTGTAATGAGGTCTGGGCCTGGTGATTTCCTATTCGACATTTTCTATAGAACTGTTTCCAGTATTGACCCATTTAGGTCATATTGTTTTGTCTGGACATGTTGGCAGTAGTCCTGTTCCAGTTCTTTTAGCCAATTAGTTTGTCTGTTGAATCCGTCATCCGTTTCCCATACAGATCTCCAGTAGCTCTCAACCTGTTCTTTTGAAGGGGTGTCATTTACAGGGATTGAGCTTTTGCCACCGAAGCTGCGATAAACTGATTTAGGATCTCTGGCAAACAATCTATTTAGCACTTGTCGTTTATGTGCTGTTGACTTATATTTTAGTCTTTCTGTTGTAGCTGTGAGTTGTTGTTTCAACTGGTATAATTTGGAGTTCAAAGTTTTAAATTTTGTATCTCCAAATCGTCTCTCTAACATTTTTTTTAGGTCTTCCTGGTGTCGTGTGAAGTTGCTCTCTATGTTGCATTTCATAACGACTACGATGTGTGAGATACTTCGTCTGAGGGACAAAATTTTGCTTTTTAAATTTCGCATCCACGCTGGTTCAGGCTTTTTGTTTGTATCTTGATTGCCTGGTTTTAGATGTGTATTATATGATAGCAATGTGACAGCTGAGACATATTACAACATATTAAGCGTTTCAAATGTCGTTTCTACACCTTTAGATCGTATAGCCTTCAATTAATTGCCAGCAATTTCGTTCACCGCTTCCAATTCCAATTTAGTGGGTTCTTTACTGATTCTGGTGTTGTATGGTCCGTCACTCACATTAAGGCTCTGTATCTTTTGAAACATGTCGTCCCATATCACTTGTAGGGTGTCCACAAGTTTTTGGTGTTCTGTTTGTACAGTAGAGTCATGGATTTCAGCCTCGTTGTTGATGTGGTGACAATTATTACTAGAGTTTGCTGACCATTATATATGTTTGTATGTGGTGACAATTACGACTATAGTTAGCTGACCATATGTATGTATGTATGTATGTATGTATGTATGTATGTATGTATGTATGTATGTATGTATGTATGTATGTATGTATGTATGTATGTATGTATGTACGTATGTACGTACGTATGTATATATGTATGTATGTATGTATGTATGTATGTATGTATGTATGTCGGGTCACTCTTGAGTGCTACTGGTAACATGTAACCCAGTACAACCTGTCGCATTGTCAGGTCGTCGGCGACTAAACCGGCAACCCCACCAAGTTTACTTGGTGAGGAGGGTGATTTTGGACACCCTGCAGGACAAAAAACAAAACCTGATAAAGGACGGAAGAACTCATGAGAGTCAACGGCCATCCACAAGTGTGTAAATATGTACATACACATGTACATGTGTATGTATATGTGTATATATATGGGTGCATGCGTATGTATATGCGCGATGACAGAAATAGTCGGGATGGACACCCGATCGCGCGGTTAAACCACTGGGAGTGAAGGACCCCTAGTTTTTGTAAGGGCATTCTTCTATGAGAAGGCAACTCAGGAAACTGCGATAACTCCGATATAAACCCTGCGGCTCAGTAGTTACCGAGGATGTTGATCTTTTCTTATTTTCTGATTATAGCTACTGTTGCTGGGAGAGTGGGTTTGGCTCAGTGCACAGTCTTTCTTCACTTAAAAAAATATCTTCACACACAGGCTTTGCACGATAGAATTAATGAATAGTTATTAATAGTGGTATATCGTGCAATGGCCATACTCCATAACGAGGGTTAAGCTAATATGTATGTGTGTATATATGTGTGCATGTATGTATCTATGCTTGCTTGCATGCAAATATGTATGCATTTTTCTATATTTATTTAAGTTAATTTTGCTAAAATTGATGCCATCCACTAACAACGTAACAATAATTTTTTTTGTCTAAGTGACGAAAGTTCTATGTATTTGTAAATAAATGAGTGAGCTTGTAAATGCATGTATATAGAGGTGCGATACTTAGACATTTCCTTATTGCACATTCTTTGTTTGTGTGTTTGTGTGCATTTGCCATATGTACGTATGTAGGTTTTTGAGTATATTTATTGCTGGAAACTAAAATGGAGAATTTTTGAAATATCTTGAAAATCTTAATTTTACTACTTATCGTTTCAACTTGGAGGGTGCTGATTTGTCTGATTAACATCTTGGAAAACTCCATCGTTTGTAGGTCCTTATTCAAATATGTAGTTACATAATCCAATGTAACCATAACAATAGATACAATCGTGAAACTTTATTGGGATGTAAAAACAACATTTCATATTTTTAAAGGTGTGGATACATTTTGGTTCTGCTGTTTTTTTGGTGGGGTGGAGTATGTCCAGCTGAGCAATTCTTTTAGCAGGCGGCATTTATGTAATGTCTCATGGAAAGTAGTACATCTACTAATATATGAGTAATATTTTGTAAACTGGTATGGAACAATCGGCATTTTCTCCCTCTCACAAGGTGGCTGTTTGGAGGCATCCTTATCACTCTTATTGATCATATATTTAGTAGTTACCTCATATTCCTTAATTACAAAAGCATATCCTTCCATGTGGGATTATAATGTAGTCCAGGAGCAGCTTCTTTCTGTCTGTGCTATTGTTATCTCCTAGTTTGCTGAATATGTTGCAGTGAATGACGCTCTACTGGTATGATGAGTGTGTATCTTTCAGATCTCTGTTTAAGTAGATGTGTATAGATACCGTATGGCATTCAAAAACGCAAAAGCTTCTCTAAGTCCTTGGTTTCGTTTTAAAAAATGGGCGCCAATATCACTACAGGTGTGGGAATTTCAAATGATGATTGATACTTTTTGAGATTTAAAGTCAATGAACCACCCAGATTTAATTTAGCGTTCAATTAAATCCCACAAATGTTGGTACGGGTAGTAGTACAGAGATTTATTGCATGCAGAAAACGGGTGACAGTATTTTTTTTATCACAGTGTTGTATTCTACGGTTACTTGTGGCTTGCTACATTGCCGATGAATTTCAACCCTAGGCACCACTCCGATTTAATTTTAAAACTAATTTGAGCCTCGATTTATAATAAAATGTTCTATTTTTACTATCTTTAATTAGTGTTTCTGTTTTATTATTCAATGTTTGTTTGTAAGAATAGTAGTATTTAATTGTTTACTTGTGATAAATATCGCAACATTACTGATAATGATCTAAAATCAACGATCAAATTTTTCCATTTTGGAGATCCGCGAGAGCATTCGCCATATTATTTTAGCTTTGTTTGCTTCTTTAGCGTCTTCAAGATATTACTTAGCAGTTGAGGGTCACATATATGAATATGCGATCATTTGACAAGATGAAGAGAGAGTGTAAATATATCCGGTACATATCATTAATCAACTCAGTGGGACTCATGTCAATAATAAGGCCTGCCTTCTGGCGGGGAAATTAGAATCGAAATATTCTTTGGTTGAAACATTTCATTAAGAATGGATTTTAATTGTTTATAAGTTTATAATTTTTAGCTCGTAATACACTTATTACCCTTGCGGCTGCTATAGTCACTGACAGCTATATGTGAAAGGTCAGTCTGACTATGAGGTAACTGCATAATCATATTTGGAGTCATGTTCTTGCCAAACATGATGGCAACATGTGTGTTGTAGGAATATTCTCATTTACTGTCATTGTTCATGAATTGAAAAATTGGCACCTCACCTCCGACATAGATGGTTTTCGTAATTATTATAAAATAATTGTTATAAATTAATTCAATTTGGTGACGTTCATCATAGTATACTTTCATTCTACGCCAACAGATGTTATTTTCGTCATATTATAACAATTATATAACTCATGATTGAATTCATAACTGAAAGAAAAGTGTACTTTATACTCTTTATGAATACAAATAATGAGATTAATTAATATCTTTAGATAGTTTTTCACGTCCACTCTCTCTACATAGAATTTTTCTTAGTTGCGGGCGACTATTATCAACAAATCAGGAAATTACATATATGTATATATATATATATATATATATATATATATATATATATATATATATATATATATATATATATATATATATATATATATATATATATATATATATATATATACATACATACATACATACATACATATATTTCTGATGTGTGTGTGTGTGAGTATGTGTGTGTGTGTGTGTGTGTGTGTGTGTGTATGCGTAAGCGCGCACAATGCTTAGTCTGTCTGTACTCGCATACGTGCATATTTACGTGTAACGAACTGCTATGTAACCTTACACTTCCACAATTATATACGACAGCGCACAACCATTGCATGTATACATGTTCGATTATAATATACACATACACACACTTTAGGCATTACAGGGGAGGCTTAACAAGGAGATCCCTCTGTAATTGCAGCAATCTCTCTTGTCTTCTGTTTGAAAATTAAGATTATCACTCTCGATTGCCATTGCTTAGGTACCTTGCCAGAGATCCAGACCATCAGGCACACACGATCCAGTCAGAAAATACCTTCTCTATTTAAGGTTTTCTCTATTTAAATAACAGGCTGGATTTCATCTTCCCCAGCGGCCTCGCCATATTTGCTCTTGTAAGAGAATATTCACCGCTCCCAGATGCACCTTGTGTACATCAGAGTATGCTGTTGTACACAACTTTGGACACCTTTACTGTCTCTACTGCGATTCTTCTTGCCTGCTTGTAAGGCAGGTCCCGAAATGAGGGTCTTTGGAGTAACGTTACCCAATATAGTGCATAACTCGTAGATCAGAGAGTCATTCCAGGTAGAGCCGCTACGTCTTCGAATTGCGAGATCACAGCTCCAATACTATGGGCATGTGGTTAGAATGTCACAGGAAAGAATCGCTGGACAGATTTTACGGACAAAACCAACATGCAGGAAACCCAGAGGTAGACCCCCAGCAAGATGGTTGCATAACATCCATGAGCTTGGCTGGTCAAGCTTGAGGATACATCCAAATCAGTTGGAATCGGCTTCCTCTGACTTGATCCATTGAATAGAGTGTTTGAAGACTCAAGAATAAATGGACGAAGAACACATACACAAACAGGCGTTGCCATCGTTCTACATTATATACTCGTTTATAGAGCTGGATTGCCTACATCGTGTACCATATTATGTAGAGCATATAAAAAACATAAACAATATATTACGCCTATATACTAGTCTGATGACAACATAATCAAAAATAATTGTTACATAGCGACTTTGATGTCTTTGGAATGTGAATAACAGGACGATGTATTAAACTGAGAATGTATAGGTGATACCATCTCTTCTTTTTTCATAATATATATATATATATAGAAATAGGATTTCGCTTCAAGCAGAGCGTTAGACAAATATGTATAGAAATTTCGTATTTCTAAAGAAACACGGTTTTAGGAAGCCGTAGCTATACAAACACCGGGCTAACGCCCTCTGGTGGTATCCAGCAGAAGCAAGGGGGGAGAACCGTCTATACATTTCAGGCTTGACTGGACTTCTTCAGGACGGTCCCTCCCACCACTTGCAACTGTTGGACTTGAAAACAGTAGAGAATATATAGTTTTCTCGTCTGTGTAAATGAGGTAATTAATACGACATTTCTATACACACACATACACACACACACACACACACACACATATATATATATATATATATGTAAAATGTAAGCAGAAATAACAACACAATCGGTACAGTATATGGTAGGGATATATTAGGTTAACGCGTGGTATAGCAGGAAACGGGGTCTTAACGTTTCGGGAGCTAGTCCCTCATCAGAGGAAAGAATGAGAAATAAAATAGATTGACGACACATATGCATACATACACACACACACACACACATATATATATATATATGAAATTTGTTAGAAATAAAAGCTTACGCCGTATTTTTGACCAAAGAAATATTTTTAGCCTGATAGTGGCTAAAAATGGAAAAGGTCATCCTTTTCCATTTTTAGAGCGTTTTAAACCCCACTATCAGGCTAAAAAAATTTCTTTAGTAAAAATTACGGCGAAAGCTTCTATTTCTAATAGATTTCAAACTTCGCCCGCTGTTTCAAAACAAACTTGCCCCGGGTAAACATATTATAAGAGAAGGCAGGTAAAAGAGAAAATGACTGTATTGGATGTTTGTCTCGTTTCAGTATGAGGCGAGTCTGTGGTGTCTGTGTGATACAAAAAAACAGTAAAAAAATTCTTCCAGGTATACCAGATTCTTGGTTGTACCGTTTGTGCATAGTATATGAACAATTCTATGTGCTCCCACCTAGAATAGTGGCCTCTAGGAGATGGTTCATCTTCTGCCTGACTGTAAAACGTGTATCATTGCATAGACGTGGTTGTTCTACGTTTCTCAAAAGCATGATGGAAGTTCCAATCTTTTATATTATATGTAGATATAGATATAGATAATTAATATAAAAGATGATGCTCAGCCAGTTCGTCTTCAACCATCTAAGCACGCTGTCGCTGCTTGGCTCCAGTGTTTCGTTGGCGTCGTTCAGCCAGCTCCTCTTTATTCATGGCGGCACGTCTTCGCCTCTGAAGTTCGGCGTTCCGATGGCGCTGTTCGGCCCGTTTTTCTTCATTTCTGGCTGCACGCCGTCGCCGCTGTAATTCACTGTTTGATAAAATCGGATTGCTTTTACTTTCTGTCGAACGCTGCACGCACGCATACACGCATAAACATACGCGCACGTACATACACACGCACACATGGTAATAGTTACAGCGTGAAAGAGGCTGATTGAAAGGGTTCATATGTTAATGTTGGTACCTAAGAGAACTTTCTGAGAAAATAAATGGAAATAATGATAATTGTTTCTACATTTGGCACAAGGCCAGCAATTACCCAGTGCATTACTGGTACTTTATTTTATCGACCCCGTAAGGAAGAAATGCGAAGTTAACCTCGGCGAGATTTGAACTCAGATCGTAAAGAGACGTAACTATGCTGCAAAGCATAGCGTCCGACTCTCTACATATATTGCCAAAATAATCATGATTAAATGCAATAAGAAAAGACGTGAAAGTCCATTGAGAAGAAAAATAAAGAATAATGAAAGAATGAGAAATGCAACAAAGATAAGCGAGGAAGCATCTTAAAAACAAATCGGCACTCACAAAGTATTGAATTCAACTGCGTAGTTAAGGTACGAAATATTATCTCTCAGTCGACTTAATGTATGATGGATATAGGTCGACCACTATGTAATGATAGGTAATGTTAGATAATGTTATATTCTCAATAAGTAGCTAGGATATGTGACTAAATATCGATGGAATCGTAGGTGTGCCGTCGAGATATATGGCCTATATTAAGTACATTAAATTTGGCAGATCCCATCCCCAAGTTGGAACACAGCCGATTCGTTCCAGAGGAGGACAGAAAGATTGAGAGGGGCCGAGGAAGAGATATAGAGGAAGGTTCGTTTTCGCTATTGAACTGGTTTCTTTTTATCGAAAGACAAAGGTGACTTCGACCAGATTAGAATCCAGAGCGCGGAAAGCCGAAATGAATAGTGTTCTTTGTGACGCCACTCATGACTTGTCGCGTTTCAATTATTATACGAAGAGATAAAAAAGAAAAAAATAGTAATATGAATGATGTTCGGTAACGCAGTTGATAAGGCAATCTATATATATAAAGCTGTGGTTGTCTGTCTGTCTATCGATTTTTGGCACACATCTCCTCTTAGAATCTCTGACGGAATTGCACCGAAATTGCTATACTTGTACATTGAGCCCTAGCGAAGACATCGGAAAAACAATTTCAAATTGACCCACCCTATGTGACGAAATCGAATCTAATGTATCGATTTTTGAGCGTAAGTGACGAGTTATTTCCCTTTGTTCTGTTTACATTGAGTGTCTTACGTTCTGTTTACATTTTCTGCGTGCAAAAATTAAAAAAATTACGCTGGCTTTCTCAGCGTTTAAAATGACATTAACACAATACACGAACAGTTGTCGAGCCAGCAAAATTTTGACCTGCAAAATTCATCAGTTCGAACACTAAGCTTCCGTTTTGCTTCATTTCCATTTAAAAGCCTTTTAAAACAATATTTTTACTTGAAAAACAAGTCTACTTAAAGACTACGTAAAACAAGCAAATATTTCGTAAAAAAAAGCAAAAATGATATAAGTTTATTTAAAATATATGTATCTGTAAATTTCGTTAGGCGTGCAGACAGACAGTCGTGCAGACAGACAGTCGTGCAGAGAGGTGATATACGCGTGCAGACAGATAGTCGTGCAGAGAGGTGATATACGCGTGCAGACAGACAGTCGTGCAGAGAGGTGATATAGGCGTGCAGACAGACAGTCGTGCAGAGAGGTGATATAGGCGTGCAGACAGACATAACTGATAATTTGGTTACGCTAATGTTTTTCTCTGCGTTGCAGTGTTTACATTTTCGATCTTTGTTAATAAATAACCAGTGCAGTTTTTATCCCCAGCATCCTCTTTTGTTATAACATTCGGGTTATCGTTATGTTTTCTTAACTTCATAAGGCATATTGTTGGTTGAGGGAATATTAATCAAAAACACCACATGCAAGTCTGCACAGTAGACACTACAGTTTTTAAGCCAAAAAAGAAACTTAACATTCTAACTTTAACACAGCTACTGAGCGACCCCGAGCAACGCCGGGCTTTACTGCTAGTTAAAAATAAAAAAAATATTATTTCGCCTGCCGTAAGCAGTCATCATGTTATTTTAAATCAAGTGGATGATGACGACCGTGTTAAATCCAATATCTAAATTAATGAGTTCTAATGTAGGCGCAAAACCAGAACGTAAAGAGAAAACACTCAAAAAAGTTGGACATATAAGCCCCAAGAGATGGAAAACGTGGAAAGTATCGCCTGTGGTAATAGAACTGACGTCTACCGTATATACAGCTGCGTTATCGTTACACCAAAGCGAAACTTGCCAAACAGATTACAAATAATTTCTAATTCATGGTAGAATATCGTAATTAAATATTGTGATCTCGGGGAAATGGAGCCATTAAGGTAAAATAAGAATATTTATTCGAACAAGTAATCGGTGAATTTAAGAATAGTAATTGATAGGTCAAAGAATATATTTCATATTTTATATATCTCGTTATTGATTCTTTCACCTACTACTACAAACATATTTCTTTCTTCTGTATACTTGTTTATCTATCTTTTTATATAGATTTAAATGCCTATAATATATACGTGATTATTTTTCAATAGAATCTCTTTCCTTAATCCGTGTAACCTCCTCTCCCACATTTTTACTCAGACTCACTTCTACATTTTAAATACCCCCTCTTTATCTTTCTAGCCATTTTCTCTTTGCTATGTTCCTTTTATTTCTGTTTCTGCTTATCTTACTCGCTAATTCTGTCTTCCTCTACTTCTCTTATCTGTATGTTGAAATCTGAAATTTATCAATCAACCACTCCCCCAATTGTAAAACATCTTTCTATAATGCGACCACACTTAATGTAAGTAAAGAGCCACCAGCAATGCGTACCGTTCAGACGAATTCTTTAGGAGGAAGCAGACATAGTCGCATAATATTCACACACACCGTACTGTTTAAAGCGAGGCACTCGCCCAAAAATATTCTGTGACTCCAATGGTGTCAAAAGCATTCACCTTTTTCGCTACATACATGGGAAAAAGGACACAAAAAATAATTAAAAAAAATATACCCCTAAACATTAATATCTGGTGGATCTTGGCTGGCTTCGTAGAGCCAGAAACTGATATGATTCTTTCGATACGAAAGTCTATTCGACAAAGGTGGGCGGGTACTGATTTGGAGATTCTGTTGCAAATAAGGCCGGAGAGAATCTCCAAAATACCCGAAAGAGTCGTCATCGATGATAACAACAAAATAAACATTTCAGTAGAAGGACGAAAATTTCATTGCTTTCGCTGTGGTAGCACAGCACACCTAAAAGCCTCTTGTCCTTCACAAACACCCAACAACAACATCATTAAAAAAACACTATTACCAATACCAACACCAAAACAACCACCACCACCACAAGTACAACGACAGACGAAACGAGCAACCACACCAAAACAAACATACACTCAACCAACAACAACAGAAAAAACAGAGACAACACCCCTGAAGAACACAGCCCCACCCCATCCCACTCCATCAAACACTACCACAAACACACACACCGAAACACCACCACCACACAACATACCCCTACCCCACACACGAGACGATGATTATTCATCGACGGATGAAGCTGCTTCTCCTTCTTGTGAAGAAGAGGGAGAGCCGCGGAAATCGAAAAAACCAAAAAAGAGACACCACAAAACCCCCAAAACTCCAATCACCAACACCAACACACAACCACAGACACAAACAACACCACAGTGAAACATTCCCCTATCAGCAAAACCAACACCAACACCACCCCAAACACAAGCACCCACCATAAAAAGAAAACTCCCGGACGAACAACCAACTAAAACAACACAACAAAAAGACAAACAACAATACGCATACATCAACACAAACAAGAATTTGATGGAGGTCATCCTCCAAAATCCCAAGGTGGAGAAGTAGGGCAAAACTTTCGTTAAGGCAGTATCGTCTCCACACCTTAAACTTATTAGGGTTTCTATGGAAACCTATAATGACCTAAAAAATAAATTTTCACAGGACGTGGGCAACCCCTGCCAGAAACCCATCAACCGCGTCCTGTTAAAATGTTTCCCCAGCCCACCCGACACCCCATCCAGCAACCAAATGGAGATTGAACAACCCGATCTCCAGGAAACGAAAAGGTAAGTACACCTTTCGCCCTTTTTCTCCGACTCTTCTTCCCCAATATGACTAGTTTACGAGTTGGAAGCGAGAATGTGCGTGGCCTAGGGTTGCCCTGGAAACAGGGCCAACTTTTAAAACGGCCTTAGGTCACACGGTATGGATGTGATAGCTATCACCGAGTCCAGGATCCACAACAGGCAGCAACTAACCCCCATCTCGCGACGACTTTGAGATCTACGCATCTCTCTGTCAGCCAGGAGGTGGGGGTGGAGTGGTTGTAATGTTTCGGAAGAACCTGGACGTCGAAGTACAGCAAGTACACTTGGACCCGGAGGGTAGACTGGTAGTCCTAGACGTGAACAGTATTGGAGGTGGAGCCTTCAGACTGGTAGCCGTTTATGCCAGACCGGGCAATCGCAATCACGGCCAGACTTCTTTAAGAGTCTAGAGTCCTTTCTGGGAACGTTTCGCTCCTTATCTTTAGTGGGGGACTGGAATGGTATCCTAGATGCACGATGGGACTATGTGGGAGCATGTCCCAGTAGAGCGTGGTGCAACAGCCTCAAAACTTTAATCGGCCAATTCCAACTGGCCGATAGGTATCGACTGGATTTCCCGACTGCACCACAGTGGACGTGGGCAAACCGCAGCGGGACATCTAGATCGTATTTAGATAGGTTCTTCATTAGAGAAATGGACAAGAAGATGTTAAGCTGTCCACGAATGCACATGGTTGCCTATTCAGATCACAAATTAGTCGTCTGCTTAGTAAACCGCGATAGAACACATAAACAAGGACACGGATACTGGAAGCTGAACGTGACGTTGCCGGCACGTAAAGCTTACAGTGAACAGATAAGTAGACTAGTCAAGCAACAGTTAACAATAAATGGTGGTACTCTCTCAAGAAAGCAATTAGAATAGAATCGATAGGGTTTAGCAGAGAGTTAGCCTTAGAGAAAAACAAACTAGAAAGATAACTAATAGCCACGGTAGCGGAGGCACTTAGAAGTGGCAATGCGGCTAGAGTGTTAGCGTCGAGAAGAGCACTGGACCAGTTCTTCGATGCGAAACACGAAGGCTGCGTGGTCAGAAGCAAAACACGTGCTCTAGGAAATGAAGGAGCGAAAGCTGTCAGCTGGTCCTGAGTGGCGGAGGAAAAAAGTGACAACAAGTCCACGATTCGGTCTTTGAAAGATCAAAACGGACGCGTGCTACTTGACCCCAAGCAATTGTGCGCGGCCTTTCAGCAGCACTCTGCGCGACTGTTTGAGCAGAACGACGGTGAGCCGAACGGGGCAATGGACTTTAGTTCATACCTCGACGGCCTGATCAGGAAAGACGAGGACAAGGGGGACGAAATTAAAAACTTCACGCCCATAACTCTGCTCAACACAGAGTTAAAGATTTTGGCCAAGGTGCTAGCAACGAAGTTGACGCTTGTCGTCGAGAACCTGGTAGGGAAAGCGCAAACGTGTGCAATTCAGCCCAGGTCCATACACAACAACCTCCACCTTATGTGATACATCATAGAGAGGGTGGGTTGTAAACCCGGCTTCGGTGGGGCTCTGATCAATTTGGATCAGTCTAAGGCATTCGATAGGGTCGACCATCGTTTCTTGGAAGCGGTTCTCAAGGCGGCCTGTTTCGGTCCCGTTTTCAGAGGACGGATCGAGACGATGCACACCAGCATCTGCTCGAGGGTCAAGGTGAACCGCTACCTATCGGAGCCGTTCGTAATCACGCGTTCCATTCGACAGGGATACCCTCTCTCCTCCATTCTGTATGTATTGACTCTAGAGCCACTACTGCGGAAATTGGAGCTGTTGCAGGGCATCCCTCTAGAACCGGGACTGCGCCAAGCGGCGTCTGCTTATGCCGACGACGTGAGGGTAATGGTGTCGAACACCTCGGAAATCGGGTTGATCAGCAACTTACTGAAAGAATATGAAACGCCGACGGGAGCAAAACTAAACCCGGACAAGTCCGTCGGTTTGCAACTCGGTACGTGGAGAGGCAAACCGATGACGCCCGACAGCTTCGCTGGACGCTGGACGGACGGAACGGTGAAATTGGTCGGGGTCTGGTTCGGTCCAGACCTCCAGGTGGAGAAAAACTGGAACGAGGTCACGGCCAAGGTGTTTCCGCTCACCCAGAAGTGGGCAGAGCGCAAACTGTCCTTGAAAGATCGAGCGGAGGTGGCGAACACTTTCATAGCGTCCGTCATCTACTACCGCTTGACTGTCGTGCCTTGTCCCCGTGAATACCTCGCCAAGATGGATCGCATGCTCTTCCAGTTTCTGTTGGAGAAGCAGGCTCCGCTGGTGAGGAGATCCGTCTGCTGTCAGCACCCTTCCAACGGAAGGCTGGGAATGCCGTGGCTGATGATGCGCAAACATGCGCTGAGGCTGCGGCATCTCCAGGTATTCTTCACCGACCCCAACTGGTGTGGGCACCGTTTGTGAGACAGGCCTTCCTGCAGCTGGTCTCGCTGACGGAGCTGCAGTCCTGGGTCAAGAGAAGACCGAAAACGATGGGCACTTTGCACATAGAATGCGCTCAGGCGCTCATAGTCTTCTGGCAACCGGGCAAAGCAATCAGTGGAGACTCCACTTCGACATTTTATAGAGGGATTGTACGTTAAAAGGGCGACGACGTGCTCGGAGAGACTCTGGGCGTCGAAGACGATGAGCTCACCAGTCTGTTTGGTAGGAATTTCCGCCCGGAACCTATGGACAACGCCGATGATGTGACAGTAATGGTGTCGACGGCCTCCGAAATCGAGGCGGTCGGCACCTTACTGGAGGAGTACGAAAAGTTCACAGGGGCTAAGCTGAACCGGGACAAGTCGATCGGTTTGCAACTCGGCACGTGGAGGGGCAGACCGATGCCCTCTGATGGCGTCGTCGGACGCTGGGCGGAGGGCCCGGTGAAGTTGCTCGGGGTCTGGTTCGGACCGGACCTCCAGGTGGAGAAAAACTGGGCGGAGGTTACGAACAGGGTGTTTGCACTGACCCAGAAGTGGGCCAGTTGCAAACTATCCCTGAAAGGTCGGGCGGAGGTGGCGAACACTTATATAGCGTCCGTCATCTACTACCGCCTGACCGTAGTGCCCTGCCCAAGGGAAACCCTCACCAAGATGGAGCGCGCGCTCTTCCAATTCCTTTGGAAGAGGCGGGCTCCTATGGTGAGGAGATCCATCTGCTGTCAACACCCTTCGAAAGGAGGGCTGGGGATGCCGTGGCTAATGATGCGTAAACACGCATTAAGGCTACGGCACCTCTACGTATTCCTCACCGGACAACCGGTGTGGGCCTCGTTTGTGAGGCGAACCTTTCCCAGACTCGTCTCACTCACCGAGCTGCAATCCTGGGTCAAGCAAAGACCGAGAAAACTGGGCGCCTGGCACACTGAGTGTGCCCAGGCGCTCACCGCCCTCTGGCAGGCGGATCCGGTTATCAGTGGAGACTCCACCGCAACATTCTATAAAGGGCTGGTACGCAGCAGGTGCGACGACGCCCTCGGAGAAGCCCTAGACATGGAGGAGGACGAACTGGCCAGCCTGTTCGGTAGGACATTCAGCCCGGGACCTATGGACAACTTCCAGAAGTCCCTGGCTTGGCAGTGCTACCGAGGGGCTTTACCCGTTCGAGAAAGGCTCTACAGACACGGGCGCCCGGGTAGGGACCCCGCCAAAAAGATCTGTCCCAGATGCGTGTGCGACGAGGAAACCGTTGCACACGCATTAGTACACTGCTCGGGCGTAGCCGATCTGTGGGGCTATGTCGAACAACTGCTGTCAAGGGTGGGACCGATCCGGTTGACCACCGAGTCTATTGTAATGATCAAGCCGCCTCCCCCCTTCAAAGATGAAGCAGAGGCGGTGTTTCTGTGCGTAATAGCCATGGCGAAAGAGGTTGTATGGTGGACGCGTCTGAAAGGACTGAGGTCGGGCACCTTTCTCTCTGGCCAACAACTGGTCCGTTTCTTCCGATATCATTTCGGAAGAAGGATCAGGATGGAGAGAGAGGTGCTGCACCCCAGCCGTTTCTATGAAAGATGGGTGAAAGTGGCGAGAATGGCCCGTGTAAATGGGCCTTCACTCTACATCAGACTATAGGTGAGGAAGATGAAAGACCAAGGGAGCACCCCTTCTCTGTGCTCCTGAGGAGAAGGGTTGCACACTTTTTTCGGGGGTGTGTGCGACCCCCCAAGGCGCCTCCTCTCTATTGAGGATTTTGTTAAAAATTTTATTTTTTGTTATATCTTATTTTATTTTTATATTTTGTTATTGCCTTCTCCTTATTGAGGACGCCTTTTTGTGTAAACTCCCCCCTTTGTACTTGTCCCACTTTTGATGCCCTAGTGGCAAATAAAAGAAATCTATCTATCTATCTATCTATCTATCTATCTATCTATCTATCTATCTATCTGTTTACATATCTAACTATCGTTCTGTCTATCTATATATCTATAAACCTGTAGGTTGAGGAAGACGGGAACATCTACACAACATTTTCCTTGTGATGAGGGTTGTTCTATCCACGGGGTGTAAAACAACCCCGCAGTGACGCCCCCTCCCCCTATTGGATATTTCGATTGTTTTATTTTGTATATATTTTATTCTTATCTATTATTGTTAAATATTTTATGTAAAACCCCCGCCGTCACGTCTTGTAATGTCCCATTTTTGTACGCCCCTGAGACAAATAAAGAAATTTATCTATCTATCTATCTATCTATCTATCTATCTATCTATCTATCTATCTATCTCTCTACCAGAAAACTGGGCGCCTGGCACACTGAGTGTGCCCAGGCGCTCACCGCCCTCTGGCAGGCGGATCCGGTTATCAGTGGAGACTCCACCGCAACATTCTATAGAGGGCTGGTACGCAGCAGGTGCGACGACGCCCTCGGAGAAGCCCTAGACATGGAGGAGGACGAACTGGCCAGCCTGTTCGGTAGGACATTCAGCCCGGGACCTATGGACAACTTCCAGAAGTCCCTGGCCTGGCAGTGCTACCGAGGGGCTTTACCCGTTCGAGAAAGGCTCTACAGACACGGGCGCCCGGGTAGGGACCCCGCCAAAAAGATCTGTCCCAGATGCGTGTGCGACGAGGAAACCGTTGCACACGCATTGGTACACTGCTCGGGCGTAGCCGATCTGTGGGGCTATGTCGAACAACTGCTGTCAAGGGTGGGACCGATCCGGTTGACCACCGAGTCTATTGTAATGATCAAGCCGCCTCCCCCCTTCAAAGATGAAGCAGAGGCGGTGTTTCTGTGCGTAATAGCCATGGCGAAAGAGGTTGTATGGTGGACGCGTCTGAAAGGACTGAGGTCGGGCACCTTTCTCTCTGGCCAACAACTGGTCCGTTTCTTCCGATATCATTTCGGAAGAAGGATCAGGATGGAGAGAGAGGTGCTGCACCCCAGCCGTTTCTATGAAAGATGGGTGAAAGTGGCGAGAATGGCCCGTGTGAATGGGCCTTCACTCTACATCAGACTATAGGTGAGGAAGATGAAAGACCAAGGGAGCACCCCTTCTCTGTGCTCCTGAGGAGTAGGGTTGCACACTTTTTTCGGGGGTGTGTGCGACCCCCCAAGGCGCCTCCTCTCTATTGAGGATTTTGTTAAAAATTTTATTTTTTGTTATATCTTATTTTATTTTTATATTTTGTTATTGCCTCCTCCTTATTGAGGACGCCTTTTTGTGTAAACTCCCCCCTTTGTACTTGTCCCACTTTTGATGCCCTAGTGGCAAATAAAAGAAATATATCTATCTCTCTACCAGACATCTGTAACGTCGCAGAGAAGTTTCCGTTAATTTATGTAAGAAAAAAACGTGAGTTTTCAGTTAAATTTTATATTATTGTGTAACTTGACCCCCCGTCTGGTCCTTCAGGTGGTGGGTCAACTCATTTTCGCCCCTACAGGGGCGAAATATTCGTTTGAAAATTTTTTCTCCATCGAATTTTGGAAAAATTATGGTAAGAAGTTTGATTACGTTATGAACGCTGCGTTCAACGATAATGATGGTGGAGAGTCGGTAAGACTACATAGCTCGCAGTCAACATCGTCTTCTTCCCTAGATACTTTGGAGATGGAAAGACGAAATGAAAATGTAAAAACAAATTCATATCCAAACAACACAAATGACACCAAACAGTTCAATGACAACAAAAATAACAACAACACCAATAATGATGATAAAAACAACAATGACAACAACAACAAAGAAAAAAATAAAGACAACACCAATAACACCAGCATCAAAGACAACAACAACACCAACACCAACACCAAGGAAAATACGAATAATATCAACATCAGTGACAACAACAATAACAACAATAATGACAACACCACCAACACGGATAATTCCACAAAGAAACCAAAAATCTCCTTTGCACATACAGCTCAGAAAAAGGAGGAACTAACATATCTCGTCATAACAAATGCCGAACAACTTTTAAAGGACGCTAGGAGATATGTCACTTTCGAAAAAAATGGTGCTTTCAGCATCAATTCTCCGGTAGAAATTCGCAAGGAAACTGCTCTCAAAACGATAGTTTTTAGGACAGTTTCCAATTCTACCCCAAAACCAGTCCAATTGTCACAGAAAGAAATTGAACTGGTTTACAAAAATTCAATGAATGATATTGCATTCATTCAAAGAAGCAAACTTTTTGGGAGTATTTCGGTACTCATGAAGGATCAATTGACGGCCCAAAATTACTCTGTGTCGCCAATTGTATCCAACCTGTACACATTTTTCCCTACATACATGGGAAAAAGGACACAAAAGATTAAAATCACGAGTGTCACACCAAAGGTGAACATATGGTGGATACTGCGCGGCTTCATCAATTTTGATGAAGACAGAATACTGTCAGTAGGAAAGTCCCCCAGAGATGTATTCTATGGGACTAGCATTGAAGTTCTGGTGCAAATGAGCCCAGGGCGAATAGCTATGATCCCACAACGTGTACTCCTGGACGGACTCACCTACATAAACTTTTCGGTTGAGGGAAGGCGGCCTTCATGTTACCATTGCTTTAGCAGGGGTCACCTGAGGGCTTCCTGTCCTAAATTAATGATTAAAAAAAAGGCTCGTCTGCCGACACCCATCAAAACAACACAACCACCAACACCACCACAACAACAACAACACCAACACACAAAAATAACCACAACAAACACAGTCCCACACAACCCCACTCCACCTAAAACCACTGCAAAATCACATACAGATACAACAGCTCCCCAAGACATACCCCTCCCCAATCACACAGACGATACAACAGATGAGGCTATCTCGCCATCACCCAGTGAAGACGAGGGAGAACCCCATCGCTCGAAAAGAAAGAAAAGACATCACAAAAGCAAAAAAACAGCAAACACTACCACAAACATACAACCACCAACACAAACAACAAAAACATCACAAACAAAACCCCCACCTCCTGAAAACAAAATACCTACAACAAAACGAAAGCACACACAAGAACTACAGACGAAAACAAACACAACACAAGAAAATTACACTTACATAAACACTGAAAACAAAACACTATTGGAGTCCATCACGAACGACCCTTCGGTTTTCACCGAAGGGAAAACTTTCGCCCACTCCATTAAAAATAACAAAAAACTGAACCTAAAACTGATTAGGGTCCCTATACAAACTTATAGGTCCCTAAAAGAAACCTTTGAAAAGGATGTGGGGAATTCCTGCGTGAACCACTTAACCGAGTCCTTCTCAAATGTCTCCCCACCCCATACACCCCCATCCCACCAGACCCCACCCCACCAACCATCTCCGTCCCCACCCCACCGGAAACCACCACCCACCCCTCCAACCCCTCCAACACCCCCATGGAAATCGTGCAGCCTGGTCCCCAGGAGACGAAGGATGAGTGATCTCTTTTCCTCTTTTAACTTTTCAGCACCAATATGGCCAATATAAGAGTTGGATGTGTGAACGTACGCGGCCTGGGGATGCCCTGGAAACAGGGCAAACTCTTAAACGACCTCAGGTCGCACAGTATGGATGTGGTAGCTATTTGCGAGTCCAGGATCCACATCTTCGATGACTTTAAGATCTACGCATCTCTCTGTCAACCGGGGGGTGGGGGCGGAGTTGCCGTTTTACTGCGGAAACACCTGGGCCTCGTAACACAGACGTTACATCTGGACCCGGAGGGTCGACTGGTGGTCCTAGACGTTGACGGTAGTGAAGGTGGAGCCTTCAGGCTGGTGGTTGCATATGCCCCATCCGGGACACCACGGCCAGACTTCTTCAAACATCTAGAGACTTTTTTGGGAACGTCGCGCTCCTTGCTTTTAGTGGGGACTGGAATGGAATCCTAGATGCACGTTGGGACTATGTGGGAGCATGTCCCGAAAAAGGGGGGCGGGGTGTAACAGCCTCAAACAGTTAATCGACCGATTTGACCTGGCCGATAGATATCGACTAGATATTTCGACTGTGCTACTGTGGACGTGGACTAATGGTAGCGGAACATCTAGATCGTACCTAGATAGGGTTCTAGTTAGAAATAAGGATAGGGACATGTTAAGCTGTCCACAAATGTTCATGGTTGCCTATTCAGATCACAAACTAGTGACCTGCATGGCCAACCTTGATAGAACCCATAGACAGGGACCCGGCTACTGGAAGCTGAACTTGTCGTTACCGACAAGCAAAGCCTACAGTAGACGGATTAGCACTTTAGTTAAACAACACTTGACAGGGGCCATTGTCAACAACAGCTGGTGGTACTCTCTCAAGAGGGCAGTTAGATTAGACTCGTTAGTTTTTAGTAAAGAATTAGCGTTAGATAGAAATAGAACCGAGAAGGAACTAGTAGATAAAGTAGAAGAGGCAATTAGAAGTGGCAACGTAGCCAGCGTGCTAGCAACGAGAACGGCCTTGGACCAGTTCTTCGACGCAAAGCACGAGGGCTGCGTTGTCAGAAGCAAAATACGTGCTCTGGGAAACGAGGGAGCCAAAGCTGTTAGCTGGGCCCGAGTGACGGAGGCAAAAAGTAGCAACAAGTCCACGATTCGGTCTTTGAAGGACCAAAACGGACGCGTGATACGTGAGCCGAAGCAGATGTGTGCGGCCTTTCAGCGGCACTTTGCTCAACTGTCCGGGCAGGGCCGCGCGCCGGAGGGGCTATGGATTTCGGTCCATACCTCGACGGCCTACCGCGACTCTCGGACAGCGAGGCAAAGTTCTGCGAAATGCCGATTTCAGCCGCTGAGATAGGGGACGCGCTGAGCCAATGCGGCAAACGCAAATCTCCAGGTCTCGACGGTCTACCCTACGAATTTTACATAGCAATGCCGGATTTATTCTCCGGTCTCCTGGAAGCGGTCTACTGCAACTGGCTACAGAACGGGAGAATTCCCAGTTCTGTAACCGGGGGCGTAGTCACACTAGTCAGGAAGGACGAGAATAAGGGGGATGACATAGGCAACTTCCAGCCCATAACTCTTCTAAACACAGAGTTACAGATTTTGGCCAAGCTGTTGGCAAAGAGGCTGGCGCTTGTCGTCGAGAACCTGGTGGGAGAAGCGCAGACATGCGCAATCCCGATCAGGTCCATACACGACTACCTCCACCTCATGTGATACATCATAGAGAGGGTAGGGTGTAAACCCGGCTTCGGTGGTGCCCTGATCAACTTGGATCAGTCTAAGGCTTTCGATAGGGTTGACCATCGTTACCTGGATGCGGTGCTCGAGGCGGCAGGCTTCGGACCAGTGTTCAGGGGCTGGATTGCTGCAATGCACAACAGCAACATCTGCTCAAGGGTCAAGGTGAACGGCTACCTCTCGGAGCCGTTCCATATTACGCGATCCATTCGACAGGGATGCCCTCTCTCCTCCCTTCTGTACTTAATGACTCTCGAGCCACTACTTCGGAAGTGGGAGCTATTGCAGGGCATCCCTCTGGAACCGGGACTGCAGAAAGCGGCGTCGGCCTACGCCGACGACGTGACAGTAATGGTGTCGAACGCCTCGCAAATCGAGGACGTCGGCACCTTACTGAAGGAATACGAAAGTTTCACAGGAGCGAAGCTGAACCGGGACAAGTCCATCGGTTTGCAACTCGGATCGTGGAGAGGCAAACCGATGCCTTCCGATGGCGTTGTCGGACGCTGGACGGAACGACCGGTAAAGCTGCTCGGGGACTGGTTTTGTCCGGACCTCCAGGTGGAGAAGAACTGGAACGAAGTGACGGCCAAGGTGTTTGCAATCACCCAGAAGTGGGCCGAGTGCAAACTATCCCTGAAAGGTCGAGCGGAGGTGGCGAACACTTTTATAGCGTCCGCCCTCTACTACCGCTTGACCGTCGTGCCTTATCCAGCCAAAACGCTCGCCAATATGGAGCGCGCGCTCTTCCAATTCCTTTGGAAGAGGCATGCTCCTTTGGTGAGAAGATCCATCTGCTGCCAACACCCTTCTAACGGAGGGCTGGGGGTGCCGTGGTTGACAATGCGCAAACACGCGCTCAGACTGCGGCATCTTTACGTATTCCTCACCGGACAACCGGTGTGGGCCCCGTTCGTGAGGCGAGCCTTCCCACGACTCGTCTCGCTGGCCGAGCTGCAGTCCTGGATCAAGCAAAGACCGAGGAAAATGGGCGACTGGCACATCGAATGTGCTCAGGCGCTCACAGCGCTCTGGCAGGCGGACCCGGCGATCAGTGGAGACTCCACTTCGTCATTCTATAGAGGGTTGATCCGCAGCAAGTGCAACGACTCGCTCGGTGAAACTCTAGGCGTAGAGGAAAATGAACTGGCCAGTCTGTTCGGTAGGACCTTCCGCCCGGGACCGATGGACAACTTCCAAAAGTCCCTGGCCTGGCAGTGCTACCGAGGAGCTCTACCAGTTCGAGACAAGCTCTACAGACATGGGCGCCCGGGCAGGGACCCTGCAACAAAGATCTGTCCGAGGTGCGTGCGTAACGAAGAAACCGTCGCGCACGCATTCATACACTGCCCGGGCGTCACTGACCTGTGGGGCTATGTAGAACGACTATTGTCGCGGGTAGGACCAATCCGGTTGACCACCGCGTCCATTGTCATGATCAAACCGCCACCCTCCTTCAAAAACGAAGGAGAGGCGGTTTTCCTTTGTGTGATAGCTATGGCGAAAGCGGTTGTATGGTGGACAAGGATGAAAGGGCTGAGGTCAGACACCTTTCTCTCCGGCCAACAACTTATTCTTTTTTTAAAATACCACTTTGGAAGAAGAATCAGGATGGAGAGAGAGGTGCTGTACCCCAGCAAGTTTTATGAAAGGTGGGTGAAAGTGGCGAGAATGGCCCGAGTAAATGGGCCTTCTCTCTATATCAGCCTGTAGGTTGAGGAAAAGGAGGAGGAGAGGAAAGGAGTACAAAATCTTCGTACTCCTGGAGATGAGGGCTGCACATTTTTTCGGGGGTATGTGTAACCCATATGAACTGTCTCCCTCTATTGGGGAAAATCGACTAATTTTTTAAATTGCATTTGTGATAACATTTTACACCTTTTTATTGTATGTAAACTTCCCCCTTTGTATTTGTCCCCTTCTGTTGTGCCTCTGTAGCTAATAAAGAAACATATCTATCTGTCTATCTATCTATCTATCTATCTATCTATCTATCTATCTATCTGTTTGTCTGTCTGTCTCTCTCTCTCCCACTCTCTGCTTGCCTATCTACCTGTGTGTCAATCTATCTATTTATCATCTCTCCGTTTGTTCCTTTGTCTGTCTAACCGTCTTACTATCCATGTGAATGTTTGTCGATCGATTTGATTGTTTATGTATTTATCATTTTCCCTTCTGTCATATGTACATTATATTGATTTAAATGTTTCTATAAACTTATCCTTAATTCATATATATATACTCACACACATAGACACATATGTATGTATGGGTGTGTTTGTATATGCGTATATGTTTGCATATACCTTTCGTTTGTTTACTCATTAGATTAGATTACAAACTTATAAATGTATGATATATATATATATACATACGTTATATTACATATATAAATTATATTTAATTGGAAACCGTATAAGAAATAGCCGTAGGAACTTTCTGTTTTGCCAATTTAGTAAATTGACAGAGCATATGTTTTCATGCATCCCGCCATACTTCGTCTGTTTGAGAAGTCAAGTTTGAATATTTCGCTTCTATTAGACACACAGTTCCATTATTGTCAAGGAGACCTACTCATGATTTTGCTAATTGGTCATTTAAAGTACTTAGATATTGAATATCCTAATTAGCTTATATTTAATTCTTATCCTTTGCCCTTATTCTATGATGAGAATTAACATACCTCTCTTCAGCAATATAATGCTTGCCATACCATATCAGCCACTTCTATCTTTTATCAATATTACTAATTTGAGATACCGTCTGAAAGTCTTTCAAATATAATATTAATATTTTATTTGTTTACAAATTTACTAGTGTAATTGATATTACATTCAATGTTAGAGAGCGCCGTACTACAGTAGTCATATTTCTAAGTAACTGAAGACTGCAACTTACTTTCGATTCTTGCTGGATGAAAGTTCACTTCATTCACACAAATATTTTTCTCTATATTCCATTTATGCTTTTTGCCTACAAATATATAAGGAGCCATTTCGCTGAATGAAAATTTACCCAACGTTTCATCCAATGAATATTGATGAGATCGCAAAATTATAAGAGGTTTGACTAATTACATTAGAATATATAATTCCCCTTTGTAGAATCTGTTTCAAACCCGTTTAATTTGAATTTACCTTTCATATCTCCAGTAACGAACTGCCAATAAATTAACAGATGCATTCAATTCCCTAGAAATATCTAGCTTTGTTTCTAATCAAAATGAAATCAATAATTTATCCAATTATACCTACTTTCAGAGTGTAAAATATTTCATTAACCCATTTTAACGAAAATAACTCCTTTTCCAATATTCATTACTTCTGACTTAGCAAAAGCGTGCATTTAATTCTTTGGTGGGTGGGTAGTAACGTTGCTTACACATTTTCAAAGAGCCGAATCAATGGCATATGTGGTAATACATCAGAAAAGAAAACTATAACGAGTTCACGATACTCTGTCCAAAATAAATATTGCTCTAATAAAGGCTGCTTTTTCACAGAGCGATGAAAACTCCTTTATTTTGATGAAAAAGGGCAGTATTCAAGTTTTCTTAGAGTTAAGAAGTTCTGGTGAAAACATTGTTTTCAGATGATATTCATCAACCGATATTCATCAACTCTTATAAAAAATGTATGGATGTAATTTTCAGTACACGTCTTTTCAATCAATATATGCTAAGTGCCACTTCCACAAATATTAAGCCTTCTGACCATAGATTTCCACTTATAAACATATGCCTTTGCCCACTAGACTCGTGCACCTTTAATATTTTAGTGTGGAGAATTTTTCATTTCAACTGAAACCAGTGTTTAGTGATGTTACATGATCTATCAGATTGAGCCTGATTACATCATTGTTGTTCTGTGATTCTACCTCCATAATATGAAGAATTTCATATATATTTCACAAACATATAACACGATTTATTAACACGTCTATCAGATCTAAATCTCACACACACACACACACACACACACGCACACACACATATCTCTCTCTCTCTCTCTCTCTCTCTCTCTCTCTCTCTCTATATATATATATATATATATATATGTGTATATATAGGAAAAGAGGCAGGACCCCGACGTCTGAGCTCCGGCCGTTTCGACAGCTAGATCCCAACGTTCGGGTTTAGATGTCGAAACGGCCGGAGCTCAGACGTCGGGGTCCTGATTCTTTTCCTATTGCCCACGCTACTACCCTAAGTATTGAGTACTCTGGTGCGTTATGGTCCACCTGGTATCTTACCACACTTTCTTATGTATATATATATATATATTTATATAAATCAATATTGATGCCGCAAAAACCTCCTGTTTAGACCATTACTCACCAGAGTATTCGATACTTGGGGTAATAGAGTATGATAATATGAAAGAGTCGGGACCCCGACGACTGAGATGCTGCCATTTCAACAGCTAGTTTCACGAGACTAGAATTCTACGAGGCCAGCAAGGAATAGTACCCGTTCACAGGAATGATCAGCCTCAAGTAGAGGCGGTCTACGTCACTGTTGATATTGAAATTTCCATCGCCGGTTAGAACTTTTCGAATCTCATCTAGCGTCGAATCTCATCTAGCGTCGAGTCCATTTGTCCAAATGTTGGTTTCAGCACAGATACAGCAAACATTGTTGATTTATTGTGCGCCGAGAGTTCAGCAGGCCATATTTTTCTTATTCGGATGTTATATTCCCTGGTTACCCGTTCTTTGATAAAAATACAATCATAAGATATATTTCCATATATCCTCGAGTATCTGTAGCAGGCCTGGTCAGATGCCGGTGAAAGAGTCAGGTCATTGATAGAATGTTGGTAGATTCGGCTGTAGTTTTACCTCGCTTTGCAATCATCTCTTTTGGTCAAACTCCACTCTTTTATCTCTCGACAACATCTTAAGGTTTTCCTTCATACCATTTATATTCTGGCATAAAGTTTCAAGTCTTCTACAAAGAAACTTTGTGTTAGGATTCATTTCTCGCCTTCTGTGGACCAATTATATATATTCTTCATATTTTCTCATCGTAAAGACCAAGGCGTTTACTGACAGTATAAATAGTATTCACAGAGAAGATGTCCCCCTGAAATATACGCCTTCGCTATTCTATTTATCAGTGACAATATAGTCCCCCTTCATTTTTACTTAACTTCAGGATAGTAGCCCATGATGAATGTAGGATCTCTATGGCTCTGATTATGGCACCTAAGACTTTAGCAAGTCGAAGCGCTTCGAGCATCCAAGAATGGGGTATAGAATATAATGCTTTCCTGTAATCCAGTCAGACTGTAGCGAAGTTCCTCCTATGTCACCGCACCTCTGACATCGCGACTTTGTTGATTAGGACCTGCTCAACTTCCCCCAAGCTCCTTTCTGTTCAGCTGCTTGCTCATGTGTGATGATATAGTTATTGTCACAGTGATCCTTGATGAATGGGTTCAGACAGGCTATATACATCTTATACATTGGATTCGGGCATGGCATAAGTCAGTAGTTTTTTGCCAAGTGAATTTATTTGTTTTTACGGACAATGACAACTAGCTTGGTATATTAGACAGCTTACTTGAGAGCTTATTGCTAGAGTTTGATAAGATACATCTTATTTTTATATCAGTAGCCAACAATCAACTCTCTTTCTGCTTTCTTAACTTGAAGTTTTGCTATTACAATCTCAAGGGTGTCATCATTGATATTGTATGATTTTGGCACAATGCAGAGGCAATATTTCGTTCGGATCTCGTTCAAACACACTGCATCTTTGTTGAATTTCTTTTCCTCACATCACTCTTTTCTCCAGAAGGAATCTATTTATTCCTGTAATGAGGCCGCTGTGACATTTATTGATTTGCCACTCATATTTCTACAGACCTATATTTGGTTTCGGCTGAATCTATTATTAATCATTTTTCTTTCAGCCACTCTTTTCTGATATTGGCATTTCTCGCTGACAAGCCTCAGTTCTAGCTTGAGGGTCATCAACTTGTATTGAAGCGTTCTGCTTGTACTCTATCCAAACATCATTTCTATTTTATTTTCACTCATTGTTGGTGGGGAGTATACCTTTTTGTTTTTGTTTTACATGTGTTAGCATTGTCACATGGCCGATAGATGTTCGTAGGTCAGCGATCTTTTTTTCTATTTTTTAAATATTCGATGGCATTTTTTGTTTGGTTTTGTTTCTGTTAACATCTCTCTTATCACCAAGACATTGCTTCACTGTCATTGCTACAGTATATAAGCAGACTTTAACTTGCAAAAATGTAGCGGTTTTAATTCGTCGTAGATTTTCACCTCCGATTTCGTCGATAGCACGCAAAATTTTAACAAAAAAACTTCCTTTGCCTTTCTTTAACAATTAAATAGGTCGTTGTAGAGTTTAGTTCCTATCTCCAAGAAAGGTCCGATTTATAGTTTCTGTACCCTTCGTAACTACAACTAAAATTATTCTTTTTATGTATCTCATTGTTGTTTTTCTTCGTTTAAGTGTTGTATATGCTGTCATGTCCAGTCATGTTGATTGTAGCAAATCCTTGTAAAGGGACTTC
>OZ024740.1:376833175-376838175 GCA_964016885.1 Eledone cirrhosa | reverse complement strand
TAACCTGCCATTGAACCACATTGGCATTTGGTTGGACAATACATGCGTCCCTTAGCGCCTTGTGCGTGAAGGAACACATATCCTATTATTACTATCCTCCTCTATGTTGAGAAAAATTTGGTCGTTCCGACTGCTGCTAGTGATGGTGGCGGCCGATTTGACCTACCTCCCTCTGCCTCTATCTTTACTTCAGCCCTTGAAAAAATTGATTCCACTTCATTCACTCTCATCTCGGGAACAGTTTTGGATAGCGCTAGTTCGTAATTTAAATTCAAGAATTTTATATTCTTCGAAAGAAAAGAACCTTCTGACGAGAATCTTTCTTTGCAACGAAGGCCGTATGGTCTCCGTTTATTTTTGAGATTCGAAACCGATCGGTAAAGGTAACAATAGTAGGTAAAGTCAATTTTTTTTAAAATTTATTTTGAAACTTTTTCATTATTTGCTAAACCTTGTTTATATATATATATATGTATGAAAAAGAACACAAGAGCGTCTACAACATCAAAAGATTTTTATTGGCTTACAATGTTTCTTCCTTACGTAACCGTAGGGTTCGTCAGAGCTATAAAAGGGGTTTGATTGGTGTTATGGACTCTACCAACCAAACATTCAAGAACAAAGAGTAAAGAGAGTAAAGAGCAAAAGTAGGGGACGATAAGTCTAATTTTGGTGCGGGAGGGTGGGGTGTGGGTCATTGTTTACTAGCTGCGGTCATATTCATTCCCGGGAGTCGGGTGGTTAGCTGAACCATAGATGGGGTGGCGTCGATAGTATGGTGCAGAGGGTGCGCAGAGGCTACACAAACACAAAGGGCGTACAATATATATATATATATAGCGGAGGAGAAAGTACATGAGGTAATTAGAAATGGAAAAAGAGTAATAATAATAATCTATAATTAATTGTTTCTACTTTAGGCAGAAGGCCAGCAATTACCCAGTGCATTACTGGTACTTTATTTTATCGACCCCGTAAGGATGAAAGGCAAAGTCAACCTCGGCGGGATTTGAACTCAGATCGTAAAGGGACGTCACTATGCGTCAAAGCATGGCGTCCGTCCCTCTACCGATACTGCCAATCCACCCCTGTAATAATAATCTATAATTAATAGTGTATAATAAGGCATGGGGAAGATTACACTATAATAAGGTATAAAAGTAAGAATAAGGTAAAATGTAAAGGAGGATAAGAGTGGAAATAAAAAAGATAAAAAATAAAAAAAATAATAAAATAAAGATAAACAAATATATAGAGAATATATAAAGAAATATAAGCGAATATTTGGAGGGGAAAACACAATGTAAATAAAACCGATTTTTTCAAATAATAATAAAAATATAATAATTATGGGGGGAGAAAACGGGATAGAGAAATATGATCAAGTGTGATTAGTTGAGAGAATATAAGATGATAATAGTTATGTCAAGTTTATACATCTTAATAATAAATATTCTGTGTATCAGAGTTGCAGAACCTTCAATTCACTTACGGGTTCAAGCCACGTGGCATGGTCCATTGTTTATTTGTGCGGTCATGTGCATTTGTTTTTGACACCACATCAGATGCACAAGTTCGTAAATTCCAATGCGGATAGAACTCTACTTTTGCTCACCCGGACATTGACGGAGGATCCAATATTCCTAGTTCAATATGTGTTTGGTGTTATTTTGTTCGCACAAATCAATCACTTGGTTCAATATATGGAGTATGGTTTTCTGGTCTTCGTAACAGTGTCAGTGGTTGTATATCTGGAAATCACAAGGATCACAGTACTCCGGTTTGGTGTGATTATCGGTCATTCAGCTATGTTGTTGGTGGTTGGATTCAAATCTATTCGCCCGAACGTTGAACTTTGGTGTCGATAGGACATTAACGAGGCAGGGTGAGATCGCATCTGTGGTACAAAACGTCTTCGTTTCATCCGGGTCCAGCAGTCACGTGCAAGAACCGCTACGTAGTAATTATGGGGTTAATCGGTCAAGTCAGCAACTGACCGAAAATTCAAGCAGGCATGACAGGCACATTTAGGTCGGCAGCTTCTTTATGTGTACGTGTGTCCGACACACACAGACACATATTTATATGTATTTCAACTAAAAAAACTGAAATGATTCACGCACTGGTACTACAATCGGTCAAGACAGCAACTGGCCGACAATTCCCTTAGGAATTCAGACAGGCATGACAGGTATATTTAGGTCAACAGCTTCTTTATGTGTACGTGTGTCCGATACACACAGACACATATCCATATGTATTTCAACTCAAAAAATTCAGTTGATTCCCCTATTGATATTATATCTGTGTTGCTCGGATATGCATGCTGTGGTGTTCTGGTCGTGCATAGCATTCACTGTGTTTTGCCATTACCTTGGAATGTGATGTTATGGTCATCAATAGTCCGGCAAGCGCATTTCGCTCTTATATTGCGGAGAATGGTGTTCTGGTCCTCAGTAAACATTTGGGTCAGCAGGAGGGGTGGTGGTTCTCAGTTTCAACTTCGACAATACATATGTGTTACTCTGCATATCGTGCTCCTCTCAGAGAAGTGTATTATAGGAGGAATTCGTGCCACACACCACATATAGAGAGAATTTCTACAGAAAAGTATACATACATATACACATACCTACACACTCATACACTTACACATACACACTCATACGCATACATACATATATTCACATACATGTCACATATACACATACACACAATATAATACGCATGCATACAATATACATATATATATATACATACAATATACATGCATACAATGCACGCACACATGCGTGCATGCATGCACACACGCACGCACACCCACACATATGTCTGCTTGTGTGTGCGTATGAGAGATAAAAGGAGAATACACACACACACACACACGCAAAAACACCTACCTTGTAGGGGACTGTACCACCCTTAGGGTACCTATCTATCTGGGTTACGGGTTGGGGGGAAAGGGGGGGAAGCTATAGTCTAGGTGGGGGTTGCGTGATATATGTTATGTCTATGTGCTAGGTTTAAAATAGAAGAAGGAACTCAGGATTTTGTGTTGGCAAGGGGAGAAAATTTCCGATTTCCTGTTAAGCAGGTTCAGTTTAGAGTGTATTATGGCATGGCATTCCAGTAAACACAGGTCACAACTTCCGCTCTGCGGTCGGTATGGCGTGGATCTAGTAAGCTTCCTCCAAAAAAGTTTGTATGGTGTACTATTATTTTTTAAGAAGGAGATGTATCCCGCCAGTGAGGTGGCATTCTTATGTCTGTCGTGACTAAATGTGTACATATGCGCGTTAAATCTAGTTTTAAATGTATTGGACGTTGCTCCTATATGTTTTGGTAGAGTTGTGTGTGGTTACGTCACATGCATATACTATGTTTTTCATGAGGCAATCCCCCTTTAGGGGACAGTTACTACTTCGCCTACAATTGCAACTGCGGGTTCGATTAGTTAGCTTACCTCCCGAAGTTTGGTTACTAGCATTATCACTAGGTGCCTCTATATCATTAGATGGCTCATTGATGCTATTATGTTGCCCATTTTCCAGTGTAGTCGGTTGCTGGTGGTTAACTGCCATTTTAATTGCTTCGAAGCCTTCCTTAGTTTTTCTAATGTTCGTGCGTGCTAGGTGTGATGCGAGGTTAGGTGTGGTCGAATAGGATAATTTAATTACGTTTTTGTTAATTATGTTGCGATATCTATTGCCTGGTGGGCAGTTTTTTCCAATAATGAGAAGAATACTCTCGGGAGGTTAATGAGGACCTCAGAGTTAAAAGGTGGGTTAAAATACATGTTTTTCCTTCTTCTATTTTTCTTATCTGTTGGGTGAGTCTCGCTACTGTGCGTACTATTTTGTAGGGTTCCGTTATTAACGTTAGTGGCGTTGTCTGTTTTGTTTAAGCCCGGATGGTTTATATTCATGGCGTGATCATTTACTGTTTTAGAGTTGTGGAGGGGGACTCTAGTATTGTCTTTACGTGGTTTACATTTAGCTAGGTTACCGCCATTAGGGTTCTTACTATTATTCTTGCCTCTAAGTAGGTTAGGCTTTGTGGCCATACTATGTGTGATTATGTTGGTAGGTTTCACACTCATGGTTTGAGAGTCCTTATGTATATATGATAATCTACTCCCGTAACCAGATTCTGCTAGGGCCTTGCCATAATACTCTGCATTGGAGTTGAAGATACTCTCATTACAGGACAGTCTGCTAATTCTTTTAGAGACCTCCTTGGGAATAGCGTTTAGGACTGATTTGGGGTGGTTAGAGCTGGCGTTTACATATGTTAGTCTATCGTTAGGTTTATGGTAGGGTGCAAATGTTTTACTTTCTAGGTCAAGGGTGGCGTCTAGGAAGTTTACTGTTTTATCATTTGCATCTATGGTAATACTTAGATTAAAGTTTTTAAAGAACCTACGTAATTGTTTCCTAGTTCTTTCTATATTGCACTTTTTATACTCGAGAGTGAGGAGGGCGTCATCACGGTATAAGCCGCCCTTCAAGTGTGGTAATGTCTCATGTAACTCCTTTAAGAGGTACAATCCTACCAGGTCCGTTACTTGTGCAGAGTCACTAGATCCCATTGTGATGTCGAAGTTACTGGGCGTATTCTTGCGGGTCCACAATTCATCCTCAAATGTGATTATCGTTTTCCGGGCCGCAAGAATGACACCAATTTGAGACCTAGTGAGGTCACTTTTCTGCATGGCCATGATTAGGGCCTTATTAAGGAGTATGGGGTAGATTGAGGTGTAGTACGCATCGATGTCGAATTGTATAAATTTAAGGGATTTATGGTTGCTAAGGCTTGAGAACCATTTCAAAACCTCTTCCGTATTCTCCCATAGCTCTAGATATATTTTCCTCCTGATGGTGGGTATAACGCCGTCTAAAATGTTCTTACTGATAATTCCTATATCTGACTTCGATGGGTTAATTAATCTAACAGAGGGCTTACTAATGAAGTCAGCCTTATGGTCTTTAAGGGTGAACCTG